>CM041748.1:3222072-3822072 GCA_023373885.1 Hestina assimilis | reverse complement strand
CATCTCTCAGTATATGTATCGAAATGTCTATAATCCTTATAACACAAAAATTTTAAAAGTTGCTGCTGTATGGCTTCTAAGCTAATTATATATTTTTTATACATGGGAGACCAAATGCTACAGGAATATTCAAGTATAGAGCGTACATAAGAGAAGTATAGTGTTTTTATACATTCTATATTTGTAAATTGTCTACTTACTCTCTTGATGTATCCTAATTGCTTATACGCCTTGTTGATAGTATTTTCTATGTGGTCCGCCATCAACAGCTTAGAGTCAAGAGTTATCCCTAAGTCCTTGACATTACACACTTCCTTCAAGGGTACATTATTGATCATATATGTGTAGTTTATTTTTTTTATTTTTCTTGTAAATGTAATTTGTACGCATTTTGATATATTAACTGTAATTTTGTTCTTCCTGTAATATTCGGATAATTTGTTTAAATCACTTTGAATGCGATTACAGTCATCGATACTTTTAATTGCTAGATAAATTTTTTTGTCGTCTGCAAACATGAGGAAGCGACAATGTTTAAAACAAGATGCTACATCACTTAGGTAAGCATTGTAGAGCAAAGGACCCAATATAGATCCCTGAGGAACTCCTGATGTTGTTTCTATAAAGTCACTTCTTGCTCCACCTACTATAATCTGCCTTATGCCAGTTCCACCGCTTTGCACAGTTACATGCGCAAGATCGCAGAGGGGGCTGCGAAGGTGAAGCAATATCGCACCGTCCGCGAATAAGTGCCAGTTCAATCTCGAGCGCGGGATGATACGCGTCCGGTCGCACAAGCGGATCCGCAGATATAATATTCGAAACACACTTATCGTCGAAATTGCTCAATACCAAATCCAAAATACTATTATAATTATTTTTAACATTATTATATTGCTTTAGTCTACAAAATTCTAACGTACAATTGTATTGATTTTTAACAAATTGGCTACAAGAATTTAAATTAAAATCACCTAGTAGCAAAACATTGAGTTCTGAGTATGCAATATTAAGATTTTCCAATATGTTAAATATGGTTAAGTAATAATCATCGCTAGATTTAGGTGGTATATAAATCACCCCGCAAAGAAACTTATTATTTTTGTAAGATAATATTGCAAATACCGCTTCTACATTATTATTATAATATTCTATATCCTTAATGATACGAACAGAATACGGATTTCGTACTGCTAGTAGTACACCTCCCCAGCCTGCATCGTTAACGCGGTCTCGTCGAACTACAGTGTATTCAGAAGGAAACAATTCGGCATCGCACACGGAACTATTTAAAAATGTCTCGGTAATAGCGTAGATATCGTGTTGTTGTGTAATTACTGATAGTTTAAATGTATCAATTTTACTACGTAATCCTCTTACATTTTGGTATAAAATGCGACAAAAACACTTAGTCTTTATTCGTGTCGGTATGTTTACGAAACCCATTTCTCCACACCTTTATACAAATGTTCTGAGGCCAATTTTTCTCATCCAAAACCTTGTCAGAATACTTTGATAGGACACCTATTTTAAATGAAGAATATTGACCACGCGATTTTAAAGTTTCAACTGTGCACCTCTCGCTGGCGCATAGATTTTCTAAGTGGCTAAAAATTGCCTTATCGGATGTACCTTCCTTTACGTAATACAAATGATAGTAACTCCAACGCTCTGCCGCTTCCAGAGTGCCTTTTTCTGCGACACCGCGAACAACATTACGAGGAGCGCGTGAGCGGCGCTTCGTTACTTCAACCCATTCGTTGTTTACGTCGACATACTCGCTCAGTTGCGATGCCTGCGCCAACGGTTCCGATACAACGATCGGCGAAGTGACGAGAGCAGTGCTAGCTGCAACAGGTGTCCGTGATGTTGCTATCCCTTTCGACGTAGTACTCGTGCTCGTTTTCTTACGATCTCCGGCAACTGTAGTGATCGCCGACGACGCCCGAAGGAATAAGGAAAGTCAGACAACTAACTGACGTAGAAACAGCGAGAATCGTATATTTCAGTTATTTAATTAGTATTATGTCATACGGTATCCTTCTTTGGGGAAAGGCGGCTGACATTAATACTATTTTTATTCTTCAAAAAGGGTAATTCGGGCAATTTATAATTTAAAAGCGCGGGCCTCTCTAAGAGATGTTTTTAAGGATATAGGCATAATGACTGTGGTGTCACAATTTATTTATTCTAACCTCTTATATATTAGGAATAATTTAAAGTCGCGATGTACGATACGTAGCGATGTACATTCAATTAACACTAGAAACAAAAATAAACTTTGTAATCCTAGCTTTCGTCTGCGTAAAGTCAGTGTAGCAGCATCACCTACGTGAAGTTATAGGAAATAATTGTACGCTACACATCTTTTATTTATCTTTATTTTCTACGTCATCGTTCGGAATAGATGAACGTAGATAGCTCTGAAAAGAACTGTTTTTATATGCCTTCATTATAAGGCGTGGTTGGTATGCGAAACAGCGTCGCTCTGAAAAGAGCGTTTTTAAGATGCAGATCCGAAGATCTACAGTTTCTTCAATCTTCCAATAAGAATCTTCACACAGTACTATTTCAAGCAATACGCGACGCCGGAACCGAACACGGACAACACGACCTCGCTGCACTCGGCGCTCGACGATTCTAAGGCGACGCCGGGTCGCAGCGGTCAATTATATCAATTCGCGCGCGTCGCTCCCGCGCGCCCCTCCCGCTTCAGACAGCGGCGTGCAGGGAGCAGGACGCCACCTATGAGAGGTCCGCGTATTAAAGTAGCCATTTTTATTGGGAATTAATTTTGTAATTTTATATTTTATTTTGTTTTCTATTTTTCTATTGGCTGTTTACTTTTTCATTTTTTGTATATATACTCGTGCATTTTTTCAATAAATTATTCCACTACATTCCACCGGAGAGTTTATCTATAACTACAAGTCCTCAACAAATAATTAACCACACTGGTACAGTGGTTAAAGTCAGTAATTCTTTTAAGGGGCTATTCGCATTTTCAACAAAATTCCAGATTGCTTATTAGAACTGCCAACAAGCAAGTTCCAAATGTATATAAAAAATAAACTTATCAATAAAGCCTATTATTCGTTAGAGGAATATTTTTCCGATAAAAATGCTTGGGACTCTTAATATTGCTGGATCGCATTCAAGAACCAAATTTTATATGAAAGAATAAGAATAAAGAATAAAAACATATATTTGAAAAGAGTAACTGTCGAGTTTCTTGTCGGTTCTTCTCGATAGAATCAACCTTCCGAACCGTCGGTAGCGTTTGACTATTCAAAAGTACTTTTTGAAAGTCTACTTGAATAAAAATAATTTTGATTTTGCAGACGTAGAGCGCTTTCGTTGTCTATCTCTGAGGCGTCATATAAGGTTTTGTAAAACTTAGTACTATGTGGAGTGTGTTTTTCCTATTGTGTGTGACTTTATCCGATTCGCTAAGGCCCTCTATCCATGTTTTATGAGATCTTAGTGCGTTGTATGCTTTTTTTAAGCTCCCTGATGTGTTAAGGTGGCTTTCTATGGTTTGTCTTCGATGGTCTTTGTAGTCTTGTCGTATATACTTTCTTATAAGTTTATACAGGGCGCTTAATTCGTTTTTTATTTCTCTTGATTTAGGTTTCGTCTTTTGTAGGTCTTTTCTACGTGTTATTAATCTCCTTGTGCGTTCAGATATAGCGCTGCAGGTTTTATTGCTAGGTGGCAGAGCCGTTTTCAAACTGTTTTCGATAGCGGCTATTATTTTATTGTAGTAAATCTGGACTGTGTCGCCTTCATGGTTGTCAAGAGACTCTTGATAATTGCTCATTGTTTCTAAATACTTAGAAATTTCTGCTTTATTTTTCAATGTACTTTTTGAGTAACCCGAGAAGTTATTTCTTCTTTTTTTAATACAATTTAAGTTAAAAGTTGCCCTTACGCACCTGTGATCTGGTGGATATTGAATATTTAGCACCTCTACGTTTTGAACATTTTTATGTAAGTTGGTAAGTATGTAGTCTAGTTCATTTTTGGTGTTTCCATCTGGAGATCTCCATGTCCATCTTTGTTTGCTTTTCTTATTGAAGAAAGTGTTCATTATACTGAAGTTATTTTCGTGTGCAAATTGAATGAGTCGTTCTCCAATGCAGTTTCTTTTACCATATCCATATTTGTTTACCACTTGACTGTTTTCACGTGTCGATTGTCCTATTTGCGCGTTAAAATCGCCCATAATTACAACGTTTTCATCAGATAATTTTACAGCTTTTTCGATAGTGTCAGAGAAAGCCTCTTTTGCTTCTTCAGTGGCTCCGTCTGTCGGCGCATATACTTGTATAAGGTTTATTTTGAATTCGTTTATGTTTAGTTTTAAAAGTGCCACTCGTTCCGATAAGCCAATAAAACCTAATAATATACGACTAGCAAATTCAAATTATTGTGTACCTTTCGATATCGATATACTGATCGGTGCAGATATATTTTGGGACCTTTTAGAAGTTGATAAAATTCGTTTACCAAGTGGGCCATACCTACAAAATTCGAAGTTAGGATGGTTACTATCGGGACCAATTTACACTAGGAACTTGCGTGACGTCCAGGTCCAGTGTAATATCGTTCAGAATATTGATACACAACTTCGAAAATTTTGGTAACTTGAAGAAGTATCCCCGTTATCTGATGTCATTCTCACATACGATGAGCGTAAATATGAGGGGCTATTTAATAATACGACTAAACGTTAAACTTAAACTAATGACTAATGACTTTCAAAATTTAATCGAAATTTGCAAGAAAACATCACAAATTCTGTTATCAGGACTTTTTCTGTTACGTAAATGGACTTTTAATTCAGATATATCTTAAAACGAATAAAAGGATAATTTTGTATGCGCAAACGAAAACACTCGGATTAGGTGGGTACAATCTTAAATAGATAGATAGATAAAAGCTTTATTGCACATAATAAAAAACAAAATAATAATAATAATAAACATAATAAACGCTACACACTCAACGGCCCCCATTAGGATAATTATATCCTGTGTTGGGGGTCCGGAAACATTCACAAATAATGTAAACAATTGAACTTAGGCTAGTTTGTGGTGTGCAAAGGCGGTCTTATTGCTACAAGCAATCTCTTACAGACAACCTTTTGTCGTGAGGAACTGTTACAGTTAGAGAAATGGGTCAAGTGCAAAAAAAATAAAATAAACATGTATCTACTAAGCAAACAAACATCATACAATAACTATCAAAACTAAAATTAATATCAAATATGGCAAAATACATAATACTATATTACATGTACTAAACAATATTAATATACTAAACAATACGAATATGTATATTTAAATATTTATATATATATATATATATATATATATATATATATATATATATATATAAATATGTAATAAACAAGTAAACTAATATTATAATATAAATATGTATATATAACCATTGACATTGTATAAGTTATGCAAATATTAAACATTGTTAAGGTAATGCTGTTTGAAACGACGTTTAAAAGTGTCCAGGGATTTCGAATTTCGGATTTGCGGGGGTAGATCATTCCACAGTTTCACAGATTTAAAAGAAAAGGAGTTGTTAAATGTATGGGATAGACTGGTAGGAAATTTAAGGCGGTTGTCGGAAGAGGATCGAAGACTAAAATGAAGAGTCTCGCTTGCGTCAAGGAAGGTAAAACGGTTTTTGAGGTAGGATGGAGTGTTGGGACTATAGAGGACAGAAAAAAGTACAGTGAGAGTATGGAGATTTCGCCGCAGTCTGATAGGGAGCCATTTAAGCTGCTTTCGATATTCGGAGACGTGGTCAAACTTACGGAGACCAAACACAAATCGAATACATACATTTTGTAAGCGTTCAAGCTTGTTTAGTAACTCTTCCGAGAGATCAACGTAACAAACATCAGCGTAGTCTAAGATAGGCGGTAGAAGTGACTCTGCTAAGGAGATTTTCGTTTTTAAAGGAAGGAAATTATTAAAGCGTTTTAATGACCTCACCGCAGCAAAGAGTTTTTTACTTACTTCATTTACTTGCGGTACCCACGAGAGTGAAGAATCAATAATGAGGCCAAGATTTTTCACCTATTCAATTCTTGATAGGTAATCTACAGTTGTTAAGCGTTATAGGTGGTAGTAAGTCAAAATCTAATTTCGAAATTTGTCTGGAACTGTCTATAATAGATACTTGTGATTCACTGGCATTTATTTCTAACCCATAAGATTGGCTCCAAGAGTTAATCTTGCTTAGTTCCCTATTTAACCGTTCGTTCATTAAAACAGAAGAAATCTGAGGATATTTGGGGATTATCAGTAGAGGTTTTAAGTAACATTATTGACTTAATTGCTCCACATTTGGCATTTTTCTTCAATAGTTTTGTAGACAAAGGTGTATTTCCAAACCTTATGAAAATAAGTAAAGTTATTCCATTGCATAAGTCTGGGTGTACCAGTGACCCTAATAGGCCAATTTCAATTCTTCCTGTGTTAAGTAAAATATTTGAAAAGATTATTACTAATCAATTATCTGAATATTTGAGAATAAATGATATATTTTACCATCAACAGTTTGGTTTTAGAAAAAACAAATCTACAACAGATGCAGCAGCGTCTCTTGTAGGCTTCATATATAAAATATGAGATAAAGCAAAGGATGCTATAGGTATTTTCTGTGATCTATCGAAAGCTTTCGATTGTGTAGACCACAATATACTATTACAGAAGCTTTTACATTATGGAATCAAAGGTAAAGCTTTAAATTTATTAGATTCTTATTTAAATAACAGAATAATGATTGTTGACATTGATGGGATAAGATCTTCTGGAGCAACTTTAAAAATGGGAATACCACAGGGCTCGGTCTTGGGACCATTATTATTTTTACTATATATAAATGATTTGCCATTTTATATAAAAGCTTTGTGCAATGTAGTTCTATATGCTGATGACACTTCTTTGATATTTGAAGTGGAAAGAAACATAGATGATAATGCAAAAATTAATAGTTCCCTTGCTTACACAGTTAACTGGTTCACCGTTAATAACCTTCTTTTAAACGCTAAAAAAACTAAATGTGTAAGATTCAGCTTGCCCAATGTAAAAGTAAATGAAATTTCAATAATTCTTAATAATGATAATGTACATTATGTAGATTCAGCACCTTTTCTGGGTATCATATTAGATTCCAAACTGCAATGGCAGGCACATATAAATAATCTATCAGGGAAATTAAGTTCAGCTATTTTTGCCATACGAAAAATAAGGCAATTAACAGATGAAGCTACGGCTATTTTAGTTTACCACAGCTGCTTCCATAGTTTAATGTCATATTCCATTTTGATTTGGGGAAATGCAGCAGATATCAATTCAGTTTTTGTGTTGCAAAAACGTGCTATAAGGGCTATATTTAATTTAAAACCATGTCAGACTTTAAGAGAATATTTTAAATCAATAAAAATTCTAACAGTTGCATCCCAATATATATATGTAAACATAATGTTTGTACACAAAAATATTCATTTATTCCGCAAAAAATGTGATAACCACAGTATAAACATTCGACATAAACATAAATTAATACAACCTACTTTTAGACTGAAAAAGGTTCATAATGCGTTTCTGGGTCAGGCTGTAACATTCTATAATAAGATCCCCATAGAAAAATTACAATTGTCAGAAATCAAATTTAAAAAATTTATTAAAACCTGTTTATCACTAAAAGCTTATTATAGCATTGAAGAATTTAAGAATGACTCCAATGCATGGACATAGATAAATGTATTAAATTTATTATTAAATTAATTACTGCTGTAACTATTACATTAATGTGTTGTATTTTGACGATTCATAAGTGCCTATTAATGCCTACATGAATAAAGTATATTTTGATTTGATTTGATACCATTTATTATATCAGTCGTGGGCGTCGTGACATATATCTGCAAATCGTCAGCATATAAATGAAAAGAAGATGATAATAGTTGGGAGACAGAGTTGATATAGATGGCGAAGACGAGAGGAGAGAGAACACTACCCTGGGAGACACCAGACTTCAGATGTGCAAGCGAAGAGAAGTTATTTTCTATGAAAATGTGTTGTTTGCGATCCCGCAAATAGGCATGGAACCAATCAACTACGTCCTCAGAAAAATTTATGGATTTTAAAGTAGCCAGCAATATCTCGAAGTTCACAGTATTAAACGCACTCCTAAAATCTAGCAGTGCAATTGATGTTATAAGGCGTTTATCGATTCCAGCTCTTATGTCATCACTAATATTTATAAGAGCAGTGACCGTACTATGACCTGTGCGTAACCCTGATTGGTAAAGGGAAAGAAGATTATTATTTCTTAAATCTTAGTGACGAGCTATATTATACGACCAAAATTGATGAAACTTTTAATGAATCAAATATAACTAAACGTTTGATATTATCGGTTATTTGTCAAATATATGACCCGTTAGGTCTTTCCCCGGTTATTATTATCTGTAAAATCTGTTTATTACAAAAATTATGGTTAAATAAAATTGATTGGGATACTCCTGTATTTCACGATATTGTCACGACGTGGAATCACTTAGTACATACATTAAAAACATTAAAATATATTCGCATTACTCGTCTAGTAAGAAGCGATCATACTCAATATTTTTTCTGACGCATCCCTAAACGCATACGGTGCTTGCGCTTATGTAAGTACCTACAGCGCCAACACGAATGTAACCGTTCACTTACTATGTGCAAAAAGCAAAGTCGCGCCTTTAAAAACAATTAGTATACCTCGTTTAGAGCTCTGTGGGGCACTAGTGGGGGCTAAATTATATAAAAAAATAATTAATTCACTCAGGTTACAGTTTACTAAAGTCTATTTCTGGACAGATTCCACAATAGTTATGGGTTGGTTAAAAATGTCACCTCACTTACTTAAAACATTCGTTCAAAATCGGCTCGTGCGGTGGTCATGTTCTAACCTAACCTAACCAAACCAATGGATTACGGAATATGACATGAGCGCAAACCTAACAAACAAATGAATACTTAAAATGAAACATTATATTTTCAGTGACCTTTATTTCGTTTTCTTTTTCAAAAATCTTTAAAATACATCTTATAAAGTAAATAAAAAACTTACACTAAAATAATAAAATTAAACATGATACAAAAAAGAGGTAACAGATTTTAAAACGCTTAAGTTACGTTATCTGTGACAGATATTCATATTCAGTTATACTTGTAAAAATTAGTAATGGCGCCTTTTTTATATTTACATTTTAATTTTAAAGTTTCAAATTAGTTTTTAAAACAACTAAGTGCCTTCACACCATGAATTTGATAGTTTTAAAATCGCGTAATAACCCTTTACGTCATTTCAGTATTAATTCCGCCAAAAGTATGTTATTTAACTGTATTCTAATATTTACGTTTTTAATTTTAAAATCAAATTTCTTCAATTAATAAGCGATTCAGTACTTTTTAAGTGGTATTCTCAGAGAGAGGTAAATAGGATCTATATGATGTATTACCAAATAACACAAAAATTTAAAGACCAGCCCACGGAAGCACTTTGGTGTAAGAAATTGCTGGACTTCCGATGGATCCATCTTCATTGCACTTCCAGATAGCAACCGCATGAAGATCCATACATCCTCCCGAACTGCAGCCACTCCTCGAGAAGTTCCCTCAAACTACTACTCCTCTCAAGCAGAAACCCAGGACAAGAAGGGCTGGTAAAGCTGCATTAATATAATGTTTACAATCCGTCCCACTATTTTTTGTCGGTTCACTTTATTACGTCACTTTACGTTCACTCTACTTAGACGCATAATATCATAAAATTTCCCGTTCTATCTTGTAATAACTACAATAATCTTCTTTTGTCGGTAGTAATAACTTTTTCTACGTTTTATATGTATTCATGTTTTGATTTAGTATAAACTACAACTAGCTAGTACTGCCAGACGTCACTACATCAATCACTGTCAAACCGTCAAACGTCACTGTCTACTGACAAAGACATACACATATTATAATTATCTCGATGATGTACCTCTGTAAGCTTTGACATGATTGTTTTGGATACTCGTCCAATATTCTACTTTAAGTTTGTACTGGTTATTATGTCCATTTTGTTTATAGTTTTTAATTTTGATTATTTCGACGGGTGCAAAGTAAAAAGAGTTATATACAAAACAGCAACTTTTCAGGAGAGCACATAATAGTAAAAAGTGTTCCCATTTTTTTAGTTTTACACCAAATTCGTTGAAATTTTTATCACGACTATATTACTCAATATAGTATAAACGTATCTATTTAATTTTGACTATTTATGTTTATTTTACGAGATATTGTAGTTGTCTGTACTTACACTGTACTTTTAAATATGGCAATTGAGTCAAATACCACTTGGTCGTGTCTACATGGGAACCAAAAAAATTGTAAATTATCGAAATATATTAAAGGAAATTTGATATATTAAGGTAAATACTTATAATGCAACATTAACTATTTTTTTTTATATGATAAATCCTAAATACTCTAAGTTCATAACATAAATGTGCAGGTATCTGTATCTACGTCTCAACGTTTGTGCAAGATACATGATTTAGAAAGAGGTTAAATGAAATATTTATTAAGAAATTATTTATTTATTATAGAAAATCATAGTCACTTTTTCAGGATAAAAAGCTTATTAAACATTTATGACGTAAGTGCAGGTTTATTCATTGAAAATTCAACAAAACATAGTAGACACTTTTCAGAACAGTACACATACATTAGAAAAACTGTGCCAGCAACACAGTTATCAGACCACGAGTGGAATTCTTCGATACCCTTTTCAGCCGATTGTTGTATAAGATTTTAAAGGCAGCTTGCAACTTAATTTGAACCTCGCTTAGCTATAGTTTCAGGCCACATGTAACATATCCCTTTTTAAGACCCATATCGAAAATGGTAAAAATAAAGACAGAAAGTCTACGCTTGTAATAAAAGGTTGAAATGATGAAATATTCTGAATAGCACATGTAGCAGATATTACAATTTCACGATTAGCTACAGCATACATTTTACAGCTACATCGGTTTGTTGTGAAGAATGACAATTTTTAAATGCATTACATACAAGTCAACTTTGTTTAAGTCTTTTCCTGTGTCATGAGACTCAATAAGTCACGTACAATTTTTTTTAATTGCGGGTGTTATAACCCTATTCTTATTGAAATGATAACCGCTCAAATCTTTTTCACAGTTACCAGTAGTCTATCCAATTTATTTAATGCTGTCTGTATGAATTGATTACTGATGCACAATGTATTTTTGAATACTGTTTTCCAAACTTTGACAGTTCGAAGAATGGTTTCTTTGAGATCAACCGGAATAGAATAGCTTACACTATATTTTATTCTAGATACCGCAGGAGCTGGCAGTTGATAATGGACTCCATTATCTTAGAGAACAAGGAGGTAATGGCAATTGGCCTATAATTGGACGGATCCGAGCGGTTGCCTTTTTAGCGATCGGGTGCACTAAAGCCGTCTTCCATGAGTTCCGGACGACGCCTGATGAGTAGGAGTACCAGAAAAGACGTGTAAAAACCGGCGCCAACTCAGGAGCACATGTCTGCAACACGATCGGGGGATTCCACGGGCCCACTCGACTTATGAATGTCCAAGGAATGAAGTGCTCTGCGAACTACACTTTGCCGGAATTTAACCTCCGGCATCAAGCCGCAAGCTTAATATATATTTAGCAGGTTGTACTTTTCCATTCAGACATATGTTGTTGACCTGAATTAAAAAGTAATTTACGCCTCGTATCCATCCACCCTTCTCTGCGTCTCAATCGCTTTATCTTTGATGTATCAATAAGAAACATCGACATATTTTTCTATCGCTTAGCGACAAAGGCGTAGAGCACTCATTTGAAGCCTCCATTGCCGAAGAAGGTTCATTTGTATTGGTTGTCGGAGATTGGGCAAAAGTGAAGTTGATTGCTTGCATGAATTTGGTGCACATACATTTTGATTTAAAACAGATAATGTGCAAGTGGCGGGCTTGAATTAAAAGGATTGTATTCCGAAGGTATAGGTGTTACAGATAGATAATTTTTGGGTATTTCTATTATGAACAACAACATTTTCAGAATCATATTTATGCAATTCAGATAATAAGTGAAGAGGTCTGGCCGGCCTAGAGTGTGGTGCAAAGAAGATGACTTAAACGACGAAATGAAGCTTATCTTGTGAAATAAACTGATATCTCTCGTTCCTCTATTAGATCTTCAATAACTTCATCTGACAATACAGTATTCTTCTCAAAAAATTCATTACTTATGTTTTCAAGCTTTCATCTTGACTTTAGACTTTCTTAACATGAAACAATAGAAAAAATATTGTAAGACAATAAAATATAGTTTCAAATGAATTGCAATAAATAACAGGAAAGAAATAAAGTAGATAATAACTAACTAACACAAAAAAAAATAGTAGTAGAAGTAGTAATATTTACTTTATTTAAGTAAATTGAGACATCTACACGATAATTCGTAAGTAGAAAAAGTCATATGGTAGATGGTCGCTTATACGTCGTTCCGTCTTAAAAAATAACCAACGGGGACCTGTTATGACAATACTTTCACGCAAATTTTAATACCTAACAAACAAAAATAAACAATAATTATTGCCACCCGACGTAGTGCATGCCATCTGACTGATGAAACAATACCAGTGACCGCGCGGCCATCGTACGCCCAACGTACATACGGCCAGCGACAGTTATACTAGTTTACATCGTGCACTTTTGCCAAAAAGGCGTAGATATCTTCTTTTACGTACCGAAAGTAAATAAAATAAGGCGATATTATTTTTTTTGTTTTTGGTATATTGTGGAAAATGACAGTTGTAGTAAGTTTATGCAATAATCCGAAAATCGCAAAATTGCAGATAACTTTTTTTACTTTGCACCCGTCGATTTGGTTGTTATCGTTAAAAGTTGTTTTTTTTTAATAGTTAATAATTGTTTTCATTTCTTATTGCCAGTTTATGTAGGAGATTATTTGTACTTTGTAATTGTTTTTCTTTTTTTTTCTGAAATTGTTATTTTTCACTATTATTAATAATTTTAAAAATTTTAAGTATATTTTAATAGTATCTTTATTATATTTTTATCTTTATTGTATACTATATTATGTCCCATGTAGAAAATTTCGATATTAACGACGAATATTTTTCATGCTCATCTGAAGAATTTCATAGTGTTTGTTCACTATTCGTTCAATCTAATATTTTCTATATCATTATCGATGGAATTTGGTTGGCTCTGATTGGAGCTCATCATACGAGCATACGGCGGATTCGACATTCCAATTGGTCGACCCGCAACGGAACGAACAAAAGACAAGCACCGCACGCGCGGACTTCGGGAGTCGACTTTGCGCCGCCGTGGCAGCCGCCATTTGAATTTACTCGAAATACAATATTGTGTGATCGGTGTGAACGTGTGTGGACATTATACGCATTCAGCCATATTAGGTGCTAGCCACGTGACTCTGCCACCCTTGTCACCCACTGGAACCAGCTCAGAGTGATACACGAAGGGCGTCTCATCAGTCGGGGACCTGGAGAATTCTGCCTGTAAGTACCAATCTTGCTACCAGGTTGTTGGTTAAGGCCCCTCCGGCAGGGCCCGATCAATACATCTTTATGGTGCCGAATCCCGGGAGGAGTACCCCCTATTAGTGTCAATTTGAGCTGTTCAGAGAATCAATATGGCTGGTATTTTTCGTTTATATAGTGAAAGCGTATATGTAATTTAATTCGTTATTCGTTAAGTTATTATTTCGTTTTATTACATATTTTATGTTTAAAATTCATTTAATTACTTATTACAAGTTAGTTTTAACGTTTATTAATTTGTATATTCGTATTCAATACTTAAATACGTTAAATAATAGAATTAAAAACTCATTCGGCCATTTTGCAATTTGTAATTTACTATTATCACTATTATCCGATCGTTCACACTCGGGTCTACCGATCAAAAAATATACCCTCATTAGGTGTACCATTCGTTCATTCGTTTATACTCGTATGAGAAATTAAATATTTCTTATAATATTCGTTTCGGTTTATATGTACGTACGTACGCACATATCTGCCGAATTATCGACTTGCGGCTTTGAGGTGGTTAATATTCGTTCACAAAACATATTGAATTGTTACAGATCACGTATAAACAATCTAAGTATCTATCTGTCGGTGTTTATATGTATCTATCGGCTGTGACAATTTTATATTTATTGAAATTTGTGTTGGTACAGATCTTTTCGCAGGCATAAGCAAACAATTTTAGTTTTATCGGTGTTTATGCATGTAAATTATTCGGCTGTACTAAATTCCTATGCCACATTCTATTCGTTATTGTTACGGATCTTATATAAAACAATCTTTTGCGTATCGAGGTTATGTACTTAATTCGCGGCTGTAATAGTTTATTCATAATTATTACGGATCATACATAAACCATTTTTATACAAATATCGGTGTTTTATATAAAATTATCGGCTGTAATAATAATATAAAATCGTCATCGTACCTTTCGTTTACGTGAACTAAATGTACCTACATACGTAACGAAGAGAATTAGTATTTTCTTTGTTAATTAATCGTTTTTCAGAATTGTTTCTAAAATATTCGAATAGACAATATTATATTATCGTCTATACAAGTAAACATTTAACTCGTTACATATACATCGTGTATGTTGCTTTGCGTTTTTTACAACTATTTCATTTGTTTGCTTGTTTACGTACATTATCGAACTTACACTGTTGCGTGCCGGGCGCTGTGTAGGTATCAAAACCTGTTTCCAAAACGTTAATCGTCTGTTCAATTGCTTAGTATTTGTGTTATTTTATTCATAATAGCATCATGTCATTCAATACGAAGCGGGCTACTCGTAAACTTAGTTCTACGAGTAGATCTAAATCTAAACATATTGAAACAGAAAGTTATACTATTCATGATTTGCCGTCTTTACGTAGAAAACGTACAATAGCTTTAAATCGTCTTACAAAGGCATTAGAGGTCGGTAATTCCGTGCAGAGTGGAGACGCTTCTAGCGATTTATTTTTATCATATTGTGAGGAATTAGGCAAATACACAAACGAATTCGAACATGCGCACTTTTCAATTCTTGAGTTGTTAGACGAATCCGAGGAATGTCTTGAGGATGAAAATATACGGACCCGTTTTGATGAAACTTTTTTCGAAATTATGTCAATTCGTCGTAGTTTAACGAAGGCAGACTTAAATTCGTCACACATTATTATCGATAACAATAGTCAATCGCCCTTGTCACGTCTTAGGTTACCTAAAATACAATTACCTACGTTTTCAGGTAATATTAAACATTGGCCGGAATTCTTTGATACATATAACGCGCTGATTCATAACTGTTCCTCGCTTACGGAAATAGAAAAGTTTCATTATTTGACTTCGTCGTTAAGAGATGATGCGTTAGCCCTTGTACGCGTGTTCCCTATCACCACTGATCATTATGCTGACGCGTATAGTGCGTTAGTGGCTCGATACCAAAATAAGCGAGAATTAGCATTTAGCTGTTGGAGGGACATCCTTAATCTTAATCTGAAATTTCAAAACGCGAGTGACTTTCGACGCACGTTAGATGGTATTGATGAAAATTTAAGTATATTAAAGAAAATCAATCTTCCGGTTCAACATTGGGATTTTATTATTGTTTATCATGTTTTATCGAAATTAGACACGAAGCTACGTCGCGAATTTGAGGAGAAATTTTGTAATTCCGAATTTCCTCAATATTTACAACTAAAAGAGTTTTTAAATTCGAAATGTGAAGCGTTGATTCGTGATAGTCATTTTAATGAAAATGTAAAAAATATTTCTTCTATTAAAAATGTAACTAAGCCGGCTCCCAACTACACGAAACGTTCATACGTGTCTCATGCATTGATAGCAAGCAATTCGATCAAGGATAATAAACAGTTAGCTTCGAAGAATAGAACAAACCATTCAAATAATAAATGTTCCTTTTGTTCAGATTCGCATCCGATTTCCCAATGTAAAACGTTTTTATCTAAGTCAATCGACGAACGTATGTCTGTCGCGCATGACAAAAAATGGTGTTTTAACTGTTTAAAACAATCTCATCAAATTAAAGATTGTAATTCAATCTTTCGATGCTTAAAATGTAAACATAAACATCACACCTTACTTCATAAGGATCGTGTTGAAAATAAATCTCCCACTCGTTTAAATAGTACCGACTCACAATCCGTGTCTCTCGTTGCTAAACTATCGGATTCGCCTATGCGTATTAAACCTTCACCATCTGTGAATACAACCGTACTTCTTGCTACAGCTATAGTTGAAATTGTAGATTCGGACGGCTTATCTCATTCGTTCCGTGCATTATTCGATACCGGCAGCCAGAGTAATATTATTACGCAAAAGGCCATGCAATGTCTAAAGCTTAAGCCACTACCATGCGAATCGAATATCAGTGGCTTAGGAGGCACTACTGCAGACATAATTGGCGTAATTCGTTGTGCTATTATATCAAATAATAGTAACTCGTCATTCGATCTCGACTTACATGTCGTTTCTAACATTTGTGGTGATCAACCAATAGCGAAACTTAATACCGTAGGTTGGTCTCACATACAATCGTTACCGTTAGCAGACCCAGGTTTCGACGTGCCTGGTCCAATCGATATTTTATTAGGTGCTGACGTTTTTGCGGAATCACTTATCGATCAACGTATAAAGGGCAATGCTAATCGACCCTTGGCGATCAATTCTGTTTTCGGTTGGCTTTTACTTGGTAAAATGCCACTCGTTACGTCTTCGTTATTTCAATATTTACCCAAATCAGACGACTTAGCGTCAATGGTACAGCGTTTTTGGGAAATTGATAGTGTCCCTAATGCTTCACCGCTCACCCCAGATGAGGTTGCGTGTGAAGCTAAATATTCTATCGAACATTTTCGCGACTCTTCAGGTAGATATGGAGTCCGTCTTCCCTTTAAAGACGGAGTCGAACCGACGTTCGACAGTTCTCGAGAGATTGCGTTACGGCGATTCAAAGCCATTGAACGACGACTCGAGCGTGACCATGATTTACGCAAACAGTACTCGGAATTCATGGATGATTACAGGAAGTCTGGTCACATATCGATGGTATCTCCTAAAGAGCTGAACCGTGGTAAATATTATATACCGCATCACTGCATTATGAAACCTGATAGTGCCACAACGAAACTACGCGTCGTCTTTGACGCATCGGCTAAAGATGCTCAAGGCAAATCGTTAAACGATACTTTGCTAACGGGACCTAAGCTTCAATCGAATATTCTTACCGTCTTACTCCATTTTCGATTATATAACGTTGTTTTTACGGCTGACATCCGTCAGATGTATCGGCAGATTCTGGTCGCTGATGAACATCGGGAATATCAAAGGATTTTTGGAGATCCCAACCTGATCAACCGTTACAGGAATTTAAGCTAAACACTGTGACCTATGGTGTCTCATCTGCACCATTTTTAGCCATCAGAACTATTAAGCAGTTGGCAAAGGACGAGGGTTCTAGATTTCCTTTAGCTGAGCGAATTCTAGATACCGATATATACGTGGATGACGTTGTATCTGGTTGCTGTGACTTAGACGAAGCTCGCGAGGCTAAGTCACAAATCATAAAGCTGTTCTCGTTGGGCCATTTCCAGCTTCGGAAATGGGCCAGTAACGTATCTGCTTTACTATCTGGCCTTCCTCCAGAAGAGTGTCTTCTTGACCCTAAAACGTTTTCTGATGGGCAATCGTCAACATTGAAAGTGCTTGGGCTTAAATGGGATCCAACCACTGATGCGTTTTTATTCGATGTAAAACCGTCTAATCGTTCCTGTACAAAACGGGTCATTCTTAGTGAGATAGCAAAAATCTTTGATCCTTTGGGATTTTTGTCACCTCTCACGATTAAAGCGAAATGTCTAATGCAGAAGCTTTGGCTTCTAGGTACATCTTGGGACGAGCATCCTCCCGAGGACATAGCCCACGTGTGGCATAATTTTTGCGATCAGTTATCTGAACTTAAAGAATTACGAATACCTCGTATTCTTGCATGCGACAACGTAAACACCTATGAGCTTCACGGTTTCTGTGATAGTTCAGAAATAGCGTACGGAGCGGTTATTTATCTGCGGAGTTTGCGTAGTGATGGATCTTTTTTAATTCCGCTGTCTTGCGCTAAGGCTCGCGTCGCTCCTATCAAAAGGAAATCGTTACCCCGTTTGGAGTTATGCGCAGCGGTTGTATTAACCGACTTAACCAAATTCGTTGTGGACACATATCGTGATAAAATTCCTATTAAGTCGATCTATTTGTGGTCTGATTCCACCGTAGTGTTATCGTGGCTTCGTTCACATTCGTCTCGCTGGACCACGTTTGTGGCCAACCGTGTCAGTCACATCCAGGATAATTTTCCGGTCGAATGTTGGCACCATGTTGCCTCATTTGATAACCCAGCGGATGTGTGCTCTCGTGGAAATTTTCCTTGCGATCTTCTTTCTAATTCCCTGTGGTGGTCTGGTCCGTTGTGGCTCGCGAAGCCATTGGATCAGTGGCCAATCGCAAGGTTACCCACTCGTGAGGAGGACTTCGTCATTCGTACTGAGGAGCGTCGATCGATAGCACTTCTCGCTTCACAAAACGATAATTCTAGTTCTGAAATAGAAAACTTATTAAATCGATTTTCGTCACTCGAAAAAATAACTCGAATCGTGTCTTATATCCGACGTTTTATTTACAACGTAAGAAATCACCGCAATCGCCAACTGGATTCTATTTTAACGGAAGTTGAAAATAATAATTCGTTATTGTTTATCGTTAAATTCGTTCAAAAGTCGTCATTTTCAAAAGAAATTCAGCAGTTAACATTAAATCAAATCTTACCCAAACCCTTTCGTAAGCTTAACCCGTTTTTAGATGAGGAAGGTATTCTCAGGGTGGGCGGTCGGCTGTCTCATTCTGGTTTAGAATTCGAGCAAAAACACCCAGCTCTTTTACCTAGCGATCATCCATTTACGTTCAAACTAATCGAATCCATTCATCAAAAATACTGCCATACGGGTCAGAATACTACACATTTTTTGATTTTACAACGATTTTGGGTATTATCCGCTAAACGAGCTATTCGTCGCTGTCTTTCGAAATGTGTTCGGTGTTTTAGAACGCAACCAAAACCATTAGAACCGTTCATGAGTGACCTTCCGTCGTTTCGTGTAAACCAAGCTAAACCGTTCTCCATTGTTGGTGTTGATTTCGGTGGACCTTTTCGTATCAAAGTCGGAACACATCGTGGTGCCAGGATGGACAAGGCTTATCTATGTTTATTCGTGTGCTTAGTCACAAAAGCCGTTCATCTTGAGGTAGTTTCGTCTCTTTCAACCGACGGTTTTTTAGCAGCGCTTAGAAGATTCGTAGGACGTCGTGGACATTGCAACGTAATTCATGCGGATTGTGGTACAAACTTTATCGGTGCCAACAATTATCTTTCATTATTAGAACAGGCTTCGCAAGCTGAACGTATTAAATTCGATTTTAATCCCCCCTCCGCTCCACATTTTGGCGGTGCTTGGGAGATTCAGATCAAAGCTGCAAAGTCGCATCTTTATCGTATTGTTGGCAATCAAGTGTTAACGTTCGAAGAACTTACCACTTTATTTGTACAAATCGAAGCGGTTTTAAACTCACGGCCGCTGTGCCCTGTGAGTGCCGATCCAAATGACTTAAACGTTTTGACTCCAGGTCACTTCTTGACCTTGGAACCGCTTACTGCAGTGCCAGATGCGGATTTTTCTCATACGAGTATAAACCGTCTGAGCCGTTGGCAACTTATCCAATCGTTCCTTCAGAATTTTTGGATTCGTTGGAGGAATGAATATTTGCATTCATTAACCCAGCGTGCGAAATGGACGAAATCAGCTAAACCATTACCGTTAAATTCTGTGGTCATTATTAAAGATGACAATCGTACACCTTTGCAATGGTCTTTGGGAAGGGTAATCGAATTGCATCCGGGCCCCGATGGCATCGTGCGGGTGGCTACGGTTAAAACAAAAGACAGGAATGTCAAACGACCTCTTGTAAAGTTATGCCCTCTTCCCCTAGAATAGTAATTCGTTATAAACTAATTAGTCCCTAATATAATTCATAGTATATTCGTATTTGTAACTTAGTTTTATTCGTTAATACGCTAGCTATAATTCTTGTTTTAGTATTGTGGTTTATTTAACTCGTTATTCGTTTTATTCGTCATTTTAGTTTTTTCTTTTATCGGAAAATACCAGCTGTATTTTGGTGGGCGGTATGTTCACTATTCGTTCAATCTAATATTTTCTATATCATTATCGATGGAATTTGGTTGGCTCTGATTGGAGCTCATCATACGAGCATACGGCGGATTCGACATTCCGATTGGTCGACCCGCAACGGAACGAACAAAAGACAAGCACCGCACGCGCGGACTTCGGGAGTCGACTTTGCGCCGCCGTGGCAGCCGCCATTTGAATTTACTCGAAATACAATATTGTGTGATCGGTGTGAACGTGTGTGGACATTATACGCATTCAGCCATATTAGGTGCTAGCCACGTGACTCTGCCACCCTTGTCACCCACTGGAACCAGCTCAGAGTGATACACGAAGGGCGTCTCATCAGTCGGGGACCTGGAGAATTCTGCCTGTAAGTACCAATCTTGCTACCAGGTTCCATCGTTTTAATATCGGCAGAAGGCTTACGAGTCATCTGACCCAGAGTGTTGGTTAAGGCCCCTCCGGCAGGGCCCGATCAATACAGTGTTTCCAGTTATAGCCAATCATTTACGAGTGACACCTTGGCACTGGACGAACAATTGAAATCTATTTTCTCTAACGATTCCCACTGTCTCAACTTGGTACACATAAACGCTCAAAGTATTCCGGCTCACTTCTCTGATTTTCTCGCATCATTTAGTAACGTGCTAGTCGACGCAATCCTTATTTCCGAATCCTGGCTAAAGCCTTCACTTCCCTCAACACTCTATAATTTGCACAACTTTAACTTAATCAGTGACAGACCGTCTTTTAGAGGCGGGGGTGTTTGTTTTTACTTACGGGATAATATTCCATATAGTATAGTATCCCAATCTAATAACGCTTCCCTTGACAATCTTGAATATATGTTCCTTGAAATTTCCTTTTGCCATTTCAAGCTTCTTCTTGGTGTCCTTTACAGTCCTTCCCTTCATGTAAACTATTTTAACACTTTTGATACTCTTCTAGAACAACTCTCCCCATCTTATAGTCATATTATCATAATGGGCGACTTAAATACCTGTCTCATTAAAAATTATTACATAGCGAAGAAACTGAATTCCTTATTGTCTTCTTATAATCTTAACCTTTTACCTCTCTCTGAAACTCACTTTCCCCCCAATTCCTCGCCTTCCCTTCTTGACCTCACAATGGTGTCCTGCTCTGACAATGTCTTGGCGCATGGTCAGTTAACGGCTCCATTCTCCTACCACGACCTACTTTACATTCGCTACAAATTTCCTTTTCTTAATGATGCCAAACGTCGCCATATCTACTCCTCTATAAGCAATTTATCCACCTCACAAGACGTGGAGCTTTCTCGAATCTTTGGGTGTCGGTGCGGTCTCTTGTAATACTCACAACACTTTCGACATTAACTCTCTAAATAAATATTTCTCTACCTCTCCTTCAGTAATTTCGATTTAATTAAGGCTGAAACCTTATTAAATCTGGCCAATGCCACCCCACCCAATTGAGATTCTTTCAATTTTCAGATGATCACTGTTTGAAATTGAATTCTTCTTTGCATGATCTTGATTTAAAGACGGTGGAATTTGAATATGACTTTATTGACGGTTAATTACATTTATCGTGCTATTGTACTGAGCCAGTGCTCGCGGCCGTTGCCGTGTATCGTCTCGAAGTGAGTGCCGTGCCATCGCTCCCGCACGGTGCTAGTGTTGCGGCCCTTACTAGTGATGTTCGACGTTCCGGTTTCTTAACATACTCTCCCGCGTTGAAAGAAGGTTCTTTCAACATTAATCGCTGATGGGAAAGGGACAAATCTTGTTGAATGCACGACGTATAACTCCCTTCGCGCATCGGATGTCAGCAACTCGAACGTTGCCGTCAGATCCTGAGTGAATATTAGTGATTCTTCCCAGGCTCCATTTCATAGGTGGTAGTGAGTCTTCTTTTATTAAAACTAAGGTACCAGGTTGTAATGTTGGACCATTGCTCCTTTGCCATTTTGTACGTTGTTGTAGCTCTGCGATGTACTCCTTGTGCCATCTTGACCAGAAATGTTGACGCAATTGCTCCAACCTCTCGAACTTATTGAGTCGGCCTTCCTTTATTTTTGTATAGTCTGCTGTAGACAAAGCGGTTAGAGGTCGTCCTACCAAATAGTGTCCTGGTGTCAAAGGTGTCGAGTCATGTGGGTCTGGCGATAATGGAGTTAAGGGACGTGATTATTATATATGTCTATGGACAATGAAAGGAAACGAGTCAGAGTTGGGAGATTTATTTAATCGTGCAAATCATGTTTTGTCATTAGAGCAAAGACTTCAAAGGCAACCTAAATTAAAATCAATGAACGTTGACTTCATAAACAAATATATAACATTAGGTCATATGTCTGAAGGCAAAAATAGAAGCGTTTTACCTAAAAAGTGAAATGATGGTGTTGCCACAGACAAAATAGGGTTGCCACTCTCAAAATGTGTTTAAAGGCTTCGAATAAGGTTTCGGATATAATATGCGTTTTAATGGTAGGTAAAACGCTTCTATTATATCCTTTACCGTTATTCGAAGCCTTTAAACACATTTTGAGATTGATGTTTGGTATCGCCTGGTGAACCAAGACGCCAATGTGATATGTATTTCAGAAAAGTAGATAATTATAGTGACAAAATAAAAAACCTTTTTTTTTTTTAATAAATGCACTTTATTAAATAAGATAATTAAATTTATTCAAAATAAAGGGGAATCAACTTTAACAATTAAATTTATTCAAAATAAAGGGGAATCAACTTTAACAAATATTTATATAGCTTTGAAAAGTCTACTTATAGATGAGTTTACTGACAAATCATTGTTTTCTACGTTAATTACTGTCTTGCGATAAAACTTATGAAAAGTATTTTGCGATTTCCAGTTACCGCGGCTTAGGATATTCTCTATAGGTTCCTTATCTAACCAACTACGGGAAGCGACAGCCGAGCGAAAGCTTCCCGGTGTAGCGTCTATATTTGCCTCTTTAAGAACTGATCTTATCCACCCGGCAATTAAAGTTTTAGACGCTGCTTTTGGTTCGCCTCGACAAGTTACGAAAAGACTGTCAGATGACCCTAAGGCACGTCTTTCTTGACCCATAATTATCAGTTTCTGTATCCAAGTTAACGGGTCAAGGCTAGGGTTTTCGAAATTTTTTAAAAGCTGCCAGCCTGACTGAGCGTGGGTTATTGAGTCCGTTTTGGAACCAAAATGAGGTACAAATACTATATTATTTTCAGATATTTGACACCTATCAGGGGATACGCTCAACAGGGTTAAGTTGTGAACTCTACGTCCTGAACAGAGAAGTAGTAATACAGCGCACATTCGGGATATTTGAAATAGGTTATGATCTTGAATATTTCTTTTACAGAGCCATTTTTCTAAGTGAATTGAATCCCAAATGGGGCTTTTTTGCTTTCCGAGCTGTTGAGAAGCTATAGATTTCAGGGTGTGCTTGACTAAAATATTAGAACTTAACCGTGAACCTTCATTTACATTAGAAAGTTGAGAAACAACGGATTTGTGAAGGAGAATAGTGTTATAAGACAGTTTTTCTTTTAGAAACAAGTCTGCTAAAAATCTCGACAAATCACTACTTGAGGGGCTGGTAGCATCTATTGAAAAAATAGAACACCATTGAGTCCATCGCTGCCAGGCAGCTTTATAAGAGTTTCTAGTAGATTGCCGCCAACCTTCTCTAAGTAATTGCTTTTGCTCACCTGACCATTGAGTCAATGTCTTTGACCATCCCCACAAATCGTCCATACCTCCAGGGCTAGGTCCTGCACTCTTGGTGGGGCTTGAGCCGTTACCGTGTCTATGAGGACTTCTTCCAGCTTGTGAATTGTGAACGGTGCTGCTGTCGCACGTGCCTTGAGGTCCGCCCTCCAAAATGATTGTCGCCACCTGGGAGCTACGACTAGGTACGATCCTACTGCTTGATTTAAATGAAGCAGTACCTTTGGGATTAGGTTGGGAGGTGGAAATACCCACGCCATTTTGAACTTCCATGTAAGTGAAAAGGCATTGTGTTTCCATGCTTTGTGATCTCTCTGGTCTAGCGACACGTATTTTGGCACTACGTGAGCTGTTCTGGAAGCAAACAGATCTACTTCGGGCTCTCCCCATTTCTTGAAAACCATCTGTGTGAAGCTTGGTAGTAGGTGCCATTCTTGAACCTTCTTGCCACGGGATAGACAATCTGCAGTATTGTTGTACCTCCCTGGTAAGTGATGAGGGATCAGTTGAATATCGAAGTGTTTCAGGATCTGAAATATTTGATAAGTTAATTCCGTTAAACTGTTCGAAGTGTTTCCTCCTTCGTTTTTCAGATAAGAGACCACAGAGTTGTTGCAGTAGAAGAGATGAGTGACTCAGAGACCGACCGTGTTCTGATAAACATTTGAGAATAGTCGTCATCTCTTTGAGGTTTGAATGAAGATATGCTTCTGCATCTGACCACTCTCCCTCGAGATACTGACCGTTCAATTCTGCCCCCCACCCAGTGTTTGCAGCGTCGGTCGTCAGGAAATTTGTTACCTGGAGAGGGTGAAGTCTCGACGAACTTTGAAGGTGTCTCTGCCACCATTTTAGTTCTGCTACAACTTGAATGGGAAAAGGGTACCTGATATTGCTCTGGCAATGTAGAAGCGAGTTGCAATGTTTGAGCAACTGGCGGAGATTTAACCGTCCCATTGGAATCACCAGCCGTGCGAAGTTTAGATGACCAGCAATGCTTTGAACTTCGCGTAGCGTTGCCCTTTTGGACTGTAACAACTTGTAAATTATTTCGTGGAGGAGCTCTATCTTTTTTAGAGGCAGTGCCTTTCTGTTTTGCCAGGGGTTCCACAACAGACCTAAGTATTCTACTTCTTTCCGAGGTGTCAGCTGTGAACAAAGAAAAGTCTTTGTTGATCCACCATCCTAAATGCTGAAGGATATTTGTTACCTGTGCTATCTGATGTATCAGGACAGCTTTGTCTTGTGCAGCAATTAAATAATCGTCGAGGTATACTACTGTTCGTATACCTTTTTCTCTGAATATCTCGGCTATCCAGTTTGTCAAAGAAGCAAAAACCTTGGGAGCTGTGGCTAGTCCAAAGGGTAAACATTTCATCTGCAGCAGTCGCCCTCGGTATACGAGTCTGTGGAAACATCGATGTGCCTTTGCTATCGGGACATGGTAGTATGCTTGAGTCAGGTCCAGCTTGACTAACCAGTCCTTTGGCTGTAAGAAATCTGGAATACGCTTTATAGATATTAGACGGAATGTTCCAATCTTCACATATTGGTTTAATATTTTTAAATTTAAAACTGGGCGGTAACACCCGTCGTTTTTCGGGAGTAGAAAGAATCTCGATACAAAACTCGGTGTTTGTGCAGCACTTTCTAGAATATTTTGTTTTATCAACGTATCTATGGTCTGATCCATTTCTGGAGACGAGGGGGTATGTAAATGAATACCGATAAGGTCCGGTGCAATCAAAGGGGGTTGCGTATGAAAAGGTATTCGATAGCCGGTAATTACCTTTACTAGGGCTTGTGAGGCTCCCATTTCTTCCCACTGCTGTGTAAAGGTGGCTAAGCAGCCCCCCTTGAACACCGTTTTCGCGTCAGAATCTTGTATTCCGCTTTCCTGTAACTTTAGAGCGGGCATTAGAGTTTTGGCCATTACCGTTTTGTTGCGGATTTTGTTTTCTAATGTTATTTGCATGTGGTTGGTGGTTTTGAAACCACTGGTTCTTGTATGGAGCTCGAAAAAACGGCTGCCTACTATAAGGCAAACTAGCGTTATACTGGTTGTGCTGTGGGTAGAAAGCTCTTATACCTTGAGCGTTATTGTACGATGGTGCCGAAGGACAAGCCATCGATTTCAATATACGAGAACTAGCTTGCGCCTGAGGTTCTTGTATATTTCTTTTGTGTTGATTGTTCAAGGTATTTTTAGTAAAAGAAAATACCTTATGAAAACCACCATTACTCTTAATAGATTCTGAAAAGGGTTCTTTATCAAACAAATAATCTATTGATGGCGGAATTTTCTTTAAAGTGGCATAAACATATTTTTCTTTAACCAGGTTCAGAAAAACATCACGCCTTTGTTCGATTATATCGGCTCGTCGGCCACATATCATCTGTAAGCAATCATGAGAAATTTTTTGATAATCGCCAGAAAAAATTTCTTTGATTTTGTCGCTTAATAAATCTGAACTAAGGTTATCATTATTACAACTAGCCCATTCAATTAAACTTGAAAATCCTTTTTGAAGAGCCTCGTTCTGCAAAATAAGTGCTCTAGTCATGCCACCTAAGAATTTTTCTGATGAATTCAGATAGTGAGGTTTATCTAGAGGCTTAATTTCTGGATTCACATCCAGATCAATGTATCCAGGGGTAGTGATGTATGATTTCTGGGTTTCACTGTAACGAACACTATTCCAGTTATTGGTATTGAAATGCTGAAGCGATTGCAATGTTTTCATATGACCCTCTGAGGTTGAGGCATGTGGCGGGTCTTTCACCTTAGTAGTGAAAGAAAACAGCGGTTCTGATGGAACCGGCTGTTCAGGTTCTATTACTTGAGATGGAGATTGTTGAACTGTATCTGTAACAGCATTTTCTGAAAACATGTTTTGAGACAAATAAAATAAATAGTTTTTCATTTCACTCACTTCCTGGGATAAGAGTTCAACTGCTTTGTCAGACTTATCCTTGCGGCTGCGTTTGCTGCGATAATCTCTTTCGTGTTTATTTTCCGATCTATTCCTTTTGCCATTAGAGGTACTTGGAGAATTTTTCTCCTCAGTTTCCGATTCGCTCGTGGATCGTTCGGAATCACTGTTTTTGCTTTGATCACTCATCTTTTAAATGGTTACGCGAATTTTATATAATATATCGACACTTCACATGTACACTTTTTAGTTTATACTTGATTATTTAATTTAATAAAGTTTAATTTAATAAAGGGATAGTAACGAATATTTACTTTAACGAACGCTAACAGCGTTTTTACTAAAAACGATGTGCACAGTTCAAAATTAAAGACGCCAATGACGACAAGAGTGAATATCTCCACTGTGGTGCCTGGTGAACATGGTGGGGGAAAAAGTCACGTGACAGTAGTGAGTAAGTAAGAAAAGTGGGGAAATGACGGTGCTGCCACAGACAAAATAGGGTTGCCACTCTCAAAATGTGTTTAAAGGCTTCGAATAACGGTAAAGGATATAATATGGCACAAAACATATCATATGTCATGCCTCATCATGATTTTATATGAACACACCAACACAACTAAATTACGTGTAGTATAGTAGTAGTCATATTCCTACCGCTAGTAACCCTGATTTGTTAAGTAGGAGTTTGAGTAGTATTTAATTGAATAAGTTGGATTTATGGTGGAATGGTCCTAAATTTTTATTAAATGATTTGAATGATTGGCCTACTAAAATCGTAGATAACACAAACTCAGGTTTGCCTGAGCTAATTTCAGCGCTAGGATGTACTAACACTAAAAATTATAGCGAGCATTTTCGTTTTGCGATTTATTTATAATTGTAAACGTAAAGCAAAAGATGGGATACAAGAGTCACTTTCATACGAAGAAAAACAAAGGGCCTTCAAAACTTTGCTTAAACTATCACAAATCGAATCATTTGAAGAGTATTTTACGATAGCATCTGGAAAACCATTACCATTTAAAAATAAACTGTTGTCATTAAGTCCATTTATTGATCATGATGGATTAATTATGGCTAAGTGGCTGCCGCAGCCTATGAGCGCTTGCAGCACCATTAGTAGGTGCCACTCACGCGTTGCCAACCTCGAGATATTAGTTCTTAAATCTCGTTCGCTCAGTAATTTCACTAGCGTACAATGCCCTTCAAACCGGAACACAGTAGTGCCTAAACACTACTATTTGGCGGCAGAATATTGGACACTGCGGTGGTACCTACCTAGCCGGCCTCTTGCAACAAAAGACCTACCACCAGTGCGACTGATTGCACTGGTGGAATAATCTCTGCTGTGACAGAGGTTATCCCAACAGCGGGCGATGGGGTCGTCACATCCCGACGCCTTTAAATTTACGTCTAAACATCTATTAACTAAACTTATATTCCAAAGTGAGCACTTACGTTTATTGCATGCCGGTCCACAGCTTTGTTAGCTTCTATTCGAGAACAATTATGGCCCATGGGCGGTCACAATTCGGCAAAGTTTACTGTACATAAATGTATTCGAGGCTTTCGCATGAAAGCCCAAGCTACAAACCCTATTGTGGGTAACTTACCTGAGCAGCGCCTTCATCAAGGATACCCGTTTCAAAATACCGGTATGGACTACGCTGGTCCTATCACTGCATTAAACAGAAAGGGTCGCGGTAGTAGAACCAAATTAAGACCGAAGAAGATAAATCTAAATTAAGACCTCTAGATAACAAGTCGGCTGGGTTGTCTTTGCTATTAACGTGTAGCCACACGGAATCGCCTGTGAGTTCATTTATTTGTGTCACTCCGAGCGAGCGAAGCGAGCGATGCGCGGCAGCGGCCGGCTCGTGCCAGAAACGACTAGTGCTTGAAGAATTTTCTTTTTTTTTGTTAGGTTGAAATTTTTGTAGCGTGTCTTACATAAAATATTTATATATATTAAAAAACTTGAAAATTAATTAAAAATAATTTATGAACAAAATAAATACGACGCGTTTTATATATAGTTAATTGAAGACATCGTTATCGCACTTCCCTGCCGCTCCGCCGCGCGGTTACCCCTTGGGTCTCTGCGGCTTGCGGCGCTTGCGCCAGGTAGTTAGATTCGCATTCAGCTGTCGGCTTACAATTGCATTCACATTACGTACTTATTGCTATTATCCGCGCTAATTTAAATTTTACGCTTTTATATATTTCACTCTAATTTCTTAATTTCTTAATTGTTACTTCTATGCTTTCTCTGTTGCATTTCCGCTTTCCTCTTGTAATCTCAGTGTTCGTGTAAATAAACTATCTGTCCATTGTTCGTGTAGTTATTGTTTTATTTAAATCTCATATTAATTATAGATAAAATACATCTATATAATTGGTGACTCCGATAAAAACACGCTTGTCAAGATGGAACCATTTTATGACGCAACCAATAGTGAAAACGTGGCCACGTCGAGTTTGTGCAGAGTTGGCGTAAGAATACCTCCATTTTGGCCTGAAGAACCCAGCTTATGGTTTGCCCAGATTGAAGGTCAATTTTTATTATCAAATATTACAAGCGATGCAACAAAATTCTACTACGTAGCAGCACAACTGGATAACCAATACGCAATTGAGGTAAAAGATATTATTACTTGTCCTCCGGAAAACAATAAGTACGAAAAATTAAAAACGGAACTTATTCGTCGTTTGTCTGCATCCCAGGAAAAAAAGGTAAAGCAACTTTTAATGCACGAGGAACTTGGAGACAGACGACCGTCACAATTTTTGCGATACTTGTGCGATCTTGCGGGTCCGTCTGTGCCGAAAGATTTTTTAAGTACGATTTGGACAAGTCGTTTACCGCAAAATATCCAAACTGTAATAGCTTCACAGCCGGATTTGCCTCTCTCTAAATTAGCTGACCTCGCGGATAAGGTTTATGAGATAGCACCTTCAACGCCTCAAGTATCATGCAATGCTGTAACTTCTTCCTCTACCACCCCGACTTTTGATGCAATGGCCAAGCAGATTGAGAAACTTACTCAACGTGTAGCGGAACTTAAAGCGCACGTACACCGCGCACGCTCGCGCTCGCGCTCGCGCACGCATAGTAGGTACAATCGCAAATCCCGTAGTCGCTCACAACACCGACAGCCGCCACCCAACCATCCGCACTGCTGGTATCACTTCACACATGGGAAACGCGCTAGGAAATGCGTACCGCCTTGTCAGTTCGACACTTCGGAAAACTACCCAGGCAGTCGGAATTAGCGGCAACCGATTGCCCTTCACATTCTGGCCGCTTATTTGTGACTGATCGTGTTTCTAAAATGATTTTTCTTGTAGATACTGGATCTGATTTGTGCGTCTTTCCACGAGCGGCAATGAAGGTGCCGTGTACCAAAACGAAGTATGAACTTTCAGCCGCAAATGGTACTGTTATTCATACCTATGGACCTGTCCAACTTCAGCTGGATCTAGGACTACGCCGTGCTTTCACATTGAAATTTACCATAGCCGATGTCTCGAAACCTATTATTGGTATCGATTTTTTAATTTTTTACAATTTACTTGTAGACTGCAGACATCACCGCCTCATTGATGGAACTACCACACTCTCAATTTCCACATCGCACATCAAGATTCCTGAGACGTTAGCCTCTGTTAAGGTTATTTCGGGAGAGTCTAAGTATCATCAGCTACTTCGTGAGTTCCCAGAGGTAACAAGGCCAGCAGGTATGAATGTTTTTCCTAAACATAATACGGTACATTATATTAATACCGCCCCTGGACCTCCTGTTACCTGTAAGCCACGTCGCTTAGACCCAGTACGTCTCAAGGCTGCTAAAAAGGAATTTGACGACATGCTAGCTCATGGTACTGCTCGTAGATCTAGTAGCTCCTGGTCATCTGCGTTACATTTGGTTAAGAAGAAGGACGACGGATGGAGACCCTGTGGCGACTACAGGGCACTCAATGCACGCACCATTCCGGACAGGTATCCTATCAGACATATTCAAGATTTCTCATATCAATTGTCTGGATGCACCATATTTTCAACAATTGATTTGATTAAAGCGTACAATCAGATTCCCGTTCACGAAAACGATATTTCAAAAACGGCCATAACAACTCCATTCGGCCTTTTCGAATTCCCATTTATGACTTTTGGGCTTCGAAACGCTGCACAAACCTTTCAAAGGTTCATGGATGAGGTTCTGCGTGACTTAAATGGATTCTGTTATGGATATCTTGATGATATTTTAATTTTTTCTCCAACAGAAGAGCAGCACAAAATTCATCTGAAGCAACTCCTGAACCGCCTCAGGGAATATGGTGTCCTCATCAACACCTCTAAGTGTGTTTTTGGACAACCAGAAGTTAAGTTCCTGGGATATTTAGTTTCTGCACAAGGTACCAAACCTTTAGATTCTAAAGTACAGGTCATCCAGGAGTACACCACACCTAGAACCGCTAAAGAGCTTCGCAGATTTTTAGGTATGCTTAATTTTTATCGCCGCTTTATACCAAATGCAGCTCAAATTCAAGCACCTCTGGATACGGCACTCACAGGACCGAAGATGAAGGGCGCACGACAAATTGAGATGACACCAGAGATGCTACAGGCCTTTCAACAATGTAAAAACAGTTTATCAGAAGCTACTCTCTTAGCTCATCCAATACCCGCTGCAGAATTAGCTATAGCGACCGACGCTTCAGACGTAGGCATAGGCGCTGTAATACAGCAAAATAGAGATGGAGCATGGCAACCTCTCGGTTTTTTCTCCCACAAACTCAGTCCATCACAACAGAAATACAGCCCTTATGACCGCGAACTTCTAGCTATTTACGAAGCCATTAAATATTTTAGACACATGGTAGAAGCCAGAAATTTTGTCATCCATACGGATCATAAGCCTCTTACTTTCGCTTTTACCAGAAATAGAGAAAAATGTTCACCTCGTCAATTTAGATATCTGGATTTCATTTCCCAATTTACAACCACAATTCAGTTCATCCCTGGTCGCACTAACGTCGTCGCCGATACATTGTCTCGAGTAGCAGATATTGGTACAGTGGTAAATTATCAGGCACTTGCACAATCTCAAGACACAGATCCTGAGCTGCAAAACCTGCTGAAGAACGGTTCATCATTGAAACTGCAAAAGGTATTAATTCCAGAATCAGACTGCAAGCTCTATTGTGACACCTCGATGACATCACCACGACCGTTCGTCACAACAACTTTTCGACGTCAAATCTTTGACATGCTACACAGTCTCAGTCATCCAGGTAGAACAGCTACAGTGCTACTGGTGACACAGAGATTTGTCTGGCCAGGGATACGCAGGGACTGTAGAGAGTGGGCTAGAGAATGCTTACTTTGCCAGCGTAGCAAAGTTTACCGTCATACCCTAGCTCCACTTTCCCAAATCCCTACCCCCTCTTCCAGATTCTCCCACATTCACATTGACCTAATAGGCCCCTTAAAACTTTCATCTGATTTCAGATATTGCCTCACCGTCGTTGACAGGTTCACACGATGGCCTGAGGCATTCCCGCTGAAAGATATTACCGCTGAATCCTGTGCAGCAGCCTTAGTGTCTGGCTGGATAGCCAGATTTGGCTGCCCGCTCAAAATCACAACCGACAGAGGGCGACAATTTGAATCACATCTCTTCAAAGCCATCGCTACACTGATTGGTGCTCAACATTTCAAGACGACAGCGTACCATCCTGCTTCCAATGGGTTGGTGGAGCGTTTTCACCGCCAATTGAAAGCTGCCATCATGTGCCATCCAACATCTTCTTGGACTGAAGCGCTGCCTTTAGTCCTCCTAGGAATTCGAAGCGCGTGGAAGCAAGGCCTGCAAACATCCGTGGCTGAGCTGGTTTACGGAGAGCCCCTTCGCTTACCAGGTCAATTCTTCACACCCATAGACGACCACAAGGCAGAAGATATAACCAACTTCGCTACAAGGCTTCGACACAATATGGCTAAGCTAACCCCAAGACCAACATCATGGCATAAAGCAACCACTTTTTATTTACCATATGACCTCGATAAGTCGACTCATGTATTCTTGCGGCAGGATCACGTCCGAAGACCGCTAGAACCACCTTATGCTGGTCCATATAAGGTCATTGAGAGACACGCAAAACATTATAAAATAGATATTGCTGGACAGCATGTCTCCGTCAGCATCGACCGATTAAAACCAGCTTAATTCATGCGTGACCCAGGCAGTCAAATCAAGATCGAGGAAGATGGTTCAAAAGTTCCGGAAAGAAGAACGCGCAGTGGAAGAGTAGTTCGCTTTCCAGATTACTATCGATCGTAGTAACGATCTCGGTAGGGGAGTGCTGTAGCGTGTCTTACATAAAATATTTATATATATTAAAAAACTTAAAAATTAATTAAAAATAATTTATGAACAAAATATTTATATATAGTTAATTGAAGACATCGTTATCGCACTTCCCTGCCGCTCCGCCGCGCGGTTACCCCTTGGGTCTCTGCGGCTTGCGGCGCTTGCGCCAGGTAGTTAGATTCGCATTCAGCTGTCGTTATATATTTCACTCTAATTTCTTAATTTCTTAATTGTTACTTCTATGCTTTCTCTGTTGCATTTCCGCTTTCCTCTTGTAATCTCAGTGTTCGTGTAAATAAACTATCTGTCCATTGTTCGTGTAGTTATTGTTTTTTTTAAATCTCATATTAAATATAGATAAAATACATCTATATTTTATTTAAATTTTCATTTTGCAATTTTAATAAAAATATTAAAAATTGTTGTAAAAATTAATTACATTAAATATTTTGTAATATTTTTGTTCGCTTGTTAATATTTTTGAACGAAACTTTAGTGTAATATTAATAATCTGCAGCTGTAGTGTTTTGTATCTGTGGTCGTCGTCGTATTATTTACTGTTTATGTTAAATATTTCAAAGTTATTTATTATTTTTTTATTAATATTTTTGTGTTTAAAGAAAAATGAGTGTTATTTTATGTGAAAAAATATTCTATTTATATATTCTAACCTCTGATTATGTCAAAAGTTTGTGAAATTAAAAGAAAAGGTGATAATTCAGATGTTCATAGTATATATTTTAAAATTTAATATTTTTAATTATTTATTTTAATTATAGGTTTTTAAATGGTTTTCTCTTGGTGACGTAAGTGGTATCTCTTAAAATTATTGCAAAATAACATCAAAATAATAATATTGTTTTGGAAAGAAGTACCCTTTTTTACCCCGAGCCGATGACAAACATCAATATTGGATATAGCAATGTTCTCTAGCTTCATATTTCTTTCTAAGACTGACATGATACGGCTATCCACATCCTCATTGTCGGTCTCTACAACCCCATGGAAAAGGAGAATATTTTTACGTGAGCGGGCTTCCTGGATGTCATACCCTGTCGACAGTACGTGCAGCTGCTGGCGGAGCATAGACAGGGTCTTCCATATGAGATCTTTGAAGGCAGCATAGTCAGCGGCTAGTGAACTTAAGTCTGTAAAAGTGTTCATAGTGGATGTGATAGGTGTTCCTTGAGCCTTTGCCAGTGTCGAGTCAAAATGCTCCATACGAGATGCAAACATTCTAACCATATCGTCCATGTTTTTGGTCAGCTCAGAGTGTAATTCCATTTTTAGTTTTAAAAGTGAAAATTTAAAGAGAATATGTTAGTGAGCCAGGTAATGTAGGAATTTGTCACTGCATTTATTACTTAACTTATGTAATTCATTTTTGAATACAAAATAAACTTGGGAGCGGAAATATAAGATGTTGCTATTTCAACCTACCTACGTAATTAACCATTATGTTAAGATGTCATATTATACCCATTTATACTATTTGAAGTTATGTGCTACACACAGTGTGTAATGTATGTTAATCATTAAATGTTATTTCGTTTTATTTTCAGGAGTTTTTAGATATCCTGGTACTTTAATTGAGAACGAGCATAATTATTGTGTACCAAGAATGTACCATCACAAATCAGGTACACCAATACCAAAGTGCGGCAGTACTGATTTGGAAAAGCCTTTGGAAAATGCTTTGGAGAGCTGTAAGTAGGCTACCTCTATTTTCAAATATTATAATAAAAGTGATGTAACAATAAATATATAAAAATAGGTACAGATTTTAAAACTAAAAATAAAAAAATAAATATTTCCTACAACAGAAGTCACTTAGCACTTAGGTGCCACTTAGCACCAATTAAATATTATTTTTATTTATTTAATGACGGTTGGCAAACAAGCATATGGTCCGCCTGATGGCAAGCGGAAAACACCACCTATGAACGCTTGAATGCTTGAAGTATCACATGCGCGTTGCCAACCCAAGGAACAGTAGGAAGGGATGAGAAGGTAAAAAAGGAAGGCAATAGAGGGGTGGAAGATGCTCTCACTCATTGCACAAAACGCAACAGTACCTACTGATACTGTTACTTGACGCCGATTTTCTGAGAGAGGCTAGTATTTCCCTGGTTGAGATTTGTGCTGGGAGAAACGTGGCTCTACTACCGTATTAAATTTATTTCATACTTTTTAGTTTCGAATGTAAAAACTTAATGATTAATGAAAATTTAAAACTAACATGGTTTTCTCACTGATGCCATTGTCAGAACTAGACAAAATTTATTAAAAAAGAATCATCAAAAATATTCATAAATTGCTCAAAAACTACTGGACCAAACTATGTCAAATTTTGATATGACCAAATGGCAATTTTTTCACATGAAACTGAAGACGACATCTACTAATCACATAAATTGCATCATAAATCTCAGCATAGTCGGTGTACATACATAACAAAAATACCAATCGAATTTTTGTTATGTATGTATACAGAACCTTGAATCTTTTGAAGTCTGTTAAAAATATTTTAATTCATAAATATTTTGATTTGAGAAAGTAGGAAATGCAACATGGGAAAGAATTCTACTATCACCTCAACACTCTGTTGTGTTTCCTGTTATTTATATACTCATGACTGTTGTAAGTTATTATAATTTGTAAAATAATTAAGTTCTCAAAAAATATTGTTTTACAGTGCCTGGTTCCATGGATCCGTCTTGCCAGCCTCTACCTACCTCTCAAGCAATTAGCCAGTTAAAAATCCAACAAAGAGAAAACAGAAACCTAAAAAGGCAACTGATGAAGTCAAAGTTAAAAGAAAAAAAATTTAAGGCGCGTCTTGCAAATGCAAAATTTAATACTGAAGAGGCATTCAAAAGGTTCAGAATAAATATGACCAAATCTGCAAAAATTTTTACTGAAATTCAGGTCAAAGAATCCGCTAAAAAATTTAAGGGTAGAAGATTTACAATGGAGCAGAAGATATTGTCTCTGGCATTATATAACAAAGTCCAAAAAGCTATAGGATGATGACAAAAATGTTTGCATTACCCTCAGCAAAATCATTGAAGTTACTCTTGGGAGATACATATACATATCAGCCCTGGAATAAACAATTTAATTTTTGAAAAATTAAAAGATTCCGTCACAGGGCTGAGTATCGAAGATCGCCTGTGCACATTAATATTTGATGAGATGTCACTGGCAGCACAAATTCACTATAATCGAGCGAGTGATGAAATAAAAGGCTTTGTGAACCATGGTTCAGATATAAAATTTGCTAATCATGCTTTGGTTTTTATGATCACAGGCATTACAACCAATTATAAACAGCCTATGGCATATTATTTCACACAAAGCCTGAATAAGATTGAGCTTAAAAACATTATAAAAAAAGTTATTAGTGAAGTGACCAAAACAAAATTAAGGATATTATGCACAATGTGTTACCAGAGTTCTGTAAATGTCAGTGCTATAAATAGCTTAGTGGACGAGACCAAAGAAACATTTATGAAAAACAGCAAGGAGTGGAACAAAAATATTTTCAAAATAGGGAATCAAGTAATAATACCCCTTTATAACGTGCCTCACCTCCTCAAAGGAGTTCGCAAGAATTTATTAAACAAAGAAATGACTTACACAGATTTTAATGATAATAATAAAGAAAAAATAATAAAATGGCATTATCTACAAATGCTATATGAAGCAGATAAATCCAATGGAGAGTTGAGGCTCTGTCAAAAGTTGACCCAAGAGCATGTCAATCCAGAAAAAATTAAGAAAATGCGGGTCAAAATGGCGGCTCAAATATTTAGTCATAGTGTTGCGGTAGCTACTGAACATTTAACTGCCAGAGGAGATTTACCGAAGGAGAGTCGCGACATTATTCCAGTCGTAAAACTTTTCGATAATTTATTTGACTCCCTTAACAGTAGTAGCTACCACGTTAAAAATGGAAAAATATTTAGAGCCGCCGTTAAAAAAATTTCTCCTCACCACAAACTGTAGCAGGATAGTTTGAAAACTTTAAAAAGTATAAGGTTTCAATCACAGAAGGTAATTCAAAATAATATTCTTTTGACAGAAGTTTCTGCACCATCTATTAAGAATTTCGTAAAAACAGTTGAAGGTGTGCAAGAATTATGGAAGGTTTTACATCAAAAATATGGCTTAGATGCTTTGTTGACTAGAAATTTGAACCAGGACTCAGTCGAAAACTTTTTTGTCAATATAAGAAGTTTAGGGTACAGGAATGTTTCTCCAAATTGTGTAGAATTTGAAGCATCATACAAAACTTTACTTTTAAATAATTATACTTCTCCTCACTCAATCAATGCTAATTGTGAAGAAGACTTCAATAAATGCTTACAGACCCTAGACTTCTTTGTTAAAGAAAAAAAAGTATGAACATTTCGCCTCTGAACTACAAAACCAAACCAATGAAGAATTTAAAATTGATGAAAACATACTTTGTAATATTAATGAAAATGAAAGCGAAGGAGGCGATCAGAGGCGATATGTCTGCGGCTGGGTTATTACGAAATGTTTAAAATCTATTGTGAAATCATGTCAAATATGTAGAAGTAATTTGTTTTCTAGTCAAGATATTAACAGCAACAATTTTTTTAGGACCAAAGAATATGACAAGACTAAAAAGTGGCTATGCTATCCTTCAGATGAAATAAGTAACTGTTTTTATGACATTCAAAACATCACCATTATGTATTTAAGAAATAATCTTAAAGACAGTAAGCAGGTTTTGTCAAATATATGTATTATATGTGATATACTTGTTAGTGATCCATTTAAATGCATTGTACATAAAGAAAAACTGAAGAAATATTTTATGGAGATTTCTGTTCGTGTTTTAATATATAATAATAATAATAATAATAATAAAATTGTTTATTGTACACCATAAAAAATTTACAAGACATTACAAAACCAGATAAATTGGTACAACCAGGCGGTCTTATTGCTAAAAAGCAATTTCTGCCAGACTACCTGTGGGTATAGGAGAATTTTTGTGAAACATAAGTAGGTGGCGTAAAAGATGAGCAGAACAATATTATCTATATAATATTAAAAATATCTTTAGTATACACAAATAAAATAGGTAAATAAATACTTAAATATATAAATAGTATATGATATAATTATGAATAAACATACAAATATATATATTAATAAATATATATAAACAAATAACTATATACATATCGTTATATATATATATATATATATATATATATATATATACAAATAAATATGGCGTTTGGCATAAATAATAAAAGTAAATCATTAAGGGCCAAGTATAAAAGTAAAGGGATAGTCATTGATTCAAAAAGTAAGTTTTTATTTGTTTTTTAAATAGAGATAAGTTGTGAGCACGTCTAATGTGGAGAGGTAGCGAGTTCCATAATAGAACGGCTTGTACAGCGAACGAAGAATTATAAAATTTTGTATTATGTTTTGGTACTTGAAACCTAAGATTGTCAGATGATCTTAACGTTTGATAAACATCTCCAAGAAATTTAAATTTCTTTTTTAAATAAAAGGGCGTTGAGTCGTGAAACAGTACACTGTACAAAATGCATAGAACATGAGTATTCCGGCGAAGGCGGATAGGTAACCATTCGAGCTTAACACGAAAATCTGAAATGTGGTCATATTTGCGCAAGCCAAATATGAACCGTATCGCAATATTTTGAAGTCGCTCGAGTTTATTCAGTTGCTCTTCGGAGAGATTAAGGTAGCTAACGTCGGCGTAGTCCAATATGGAGAGTAACAGGGAATGAGCTATGGAAATTTTAGTAGGAATTGGAAGAAAATTTTGTAAGCGTCTCAATGACCCTGCAGCCGAAAACATCTTCCTACTCACTTTATTGATCTGATGAGACCATGACAACGTTCGGTCAAATAGGACTCCGAGATTTTTTACAGTGTCCAAAATAGGTAGTACAATACCGTTAAAAGAAAGAAAAGGCAGATTAATCCAATCTATTTTGGAGACTAATTGTTGACTCCCTATTATAATCGCTTGAGTTTTTAAGGGATTTACTGTTAAACCATAAGATTTACACCAATTTGTTATGGATGATAAATCAGAATTAATTATTGTGATTGATTGCGTAAGATCATCTAATTTAGCTGAAGAGTAAATTTGAAGATCGTCTGCATATAAGTGGTAGAGAGAATTTAATTTTGATGTGATAGAATTAATAAAGATAGAAAAAAGGAGAGGAGACAAGACGCCACCCTGAGGCACACCGGCACTGACGTCACACAAATCAGAAAAGTTCTGATCAATCTGAACACGCTGCCGGCGTCCTTGTAGATAACTACGAAACCATTCAGTTGCTGAGGGAGATATGTTAAGAGAAATAAGAACACTTATCAGAATATCAAAATCGACAGTGTTAAAAGCATTGCTGAAGTCTAAAAGAACGAGGGTAGTGAGCTGTTTATTGTCCATTGCTAGGCGTATGTCATCTGTAATTTTAATGAGTGCAGTAGTCGTACTATGACCAGGACGAAAACCTGACTGGAAAGGACTAAGAATATGATTTTTGTTTAAGAACTGACTGAGTTGATGATGAGCAAGCCGTTCAAGGACTTTGGAGAGAAAAGGCAATACTGAGATAGGTCGTAAATCGAAAAAGTCGGAGGGTTTAGTTTTTTTGGGAATAGGTATCACCTTCGCAAGTTTCCAGTCGTGGGGAAAAGTGCCAGAAGTTATAGAAGAATTAAGGATACTAGTAATTACGGGACAGACAATATCAAGGATAGGGATGATCATCTTACGACTAATGCAATCAGAGCCAATAGCATTAGATGTAATTGACAGTATATTTCTCCTAACATCACACTCATCAAACTGACTGAAGCTAAAAGCTGAATAATCAGGAGCTGGAAGATTTGAAAGATAGTCAATCGTACTTAGTTTGAGACGACTGTCAAGGGAAGCAGAAGATGAAAAGTGTTGGTTTAGCAAGTTGAGGTCAATGTTACTAGGAAAAGTGTGAGAGAGTGATGATTTTCCAACTCCTATAGATTTCAGAAATTTCCACGCTTTTGCGGGATCTACATTCTCAACTGATTGATGGATATGGCGGCGCTGTGCATCTCTACACAACTTATTGCAGCGATTTCGAATAGTCTTGTACTTCATGCGGTTGGTTTCAGAATTATGCTTCTTAAGTTTAGCCTTGGCACGGTTTTTCTTAGAGATAAGTATCTTCAGGTCATCGGTCAGCCAAGGGGCAGGAAAATGCTTAACTTTAACTGCTCTGTAAGGAGCATGCTTATCGTAAAGTTGATTAATTAGTGTGTTAAATAAAGCAACTTTCGTATCAGTAGATGTAGCGTCCATAACAATCGACCAATCTATTTTTTTGGCATCCTCCAAAAACTCTTTTTCATCCAAACCAGCAAAATTTCGTAGCATCATTATTTTATTTTTATGCTTTGGTGGACGTATATTATACGAGAGAAAAATCAGATCATGGTAGGAAAAATCTTCTGCAGAGCATTGTCCATGTTTATTAACAAAATCAGGAGAGGAAACAATAATAAGGTCCAGGAGTGAAGGTGTACAGTTTGGAAAAAGATGAGTAGCGTTAAGGGCAAGAATTTGCAAGTTATATGCGTTAATGATAGAAGTAAGTTGACTAGTGCGGTGATCATTCTTGAGCAAGCAAGTGTTAAAGTCACCCATGATAATATTATGTTGATATAATGGGGTTAAAGTTTCAATTAAATTTTCGAAAGTATGAAAGTAGTTAGCATGTGAACTGGGACTATAGAAGACACCTAGGAGAGCTTTTGAACTTGATAATGTGACTTCAATAAGAAGATACTCAATAGAATCTATAGGTAGTGGCTGTGCTGAAGAACTAATTATAGTAAAAGGAATATTAGATTGTAAGTAAATTGCAACACCACCACCAGCCCTGTCGATTCTATCATTACGGATCAAGTGGTAACCAGGGAGAGAGTAAGAAGTAGAGGGGAGACAGGGTTTGAGCCAGGATTCAGAAACAAGAATAGCTTGAAGATTGAGACCATCAAACGCCGCTAGCATTTCAGGAAAGTGTGCCGGAATACTCTGAGCATTGATGTGTACCACATTAAAGTTTTTTCGACCATCTAGGGTGCAAGATTTTAAGGTCTCATTTAGTGGAATGAATGTGCTATGAAAGCTATCCTCACTGCCATCAGAAGAACATGACACAAAATTTTCAGATTCAAAACTATTATATAACGCCATAAAAAAAAAAAAAAAAAATAATAAAGAAATAAATAAATATATATATTTAATATAAAATAAAAATTTAATATATATAATATGTGCAAGAAATATTAAATTTAAAAATTATTTCTAAAAATCACAATAACTAAACGTACCAAAATTATATTCTCCCCCACCAACCAGCAGTCCAGTGATATTCTAAATCTAGGGACACTATTAAAATTAGTGACCGACCGAAATTTCGGTTTCGGTTTCGGTTTCGGCCAGTTTCGGCCAAAATTTCTAGTTTCGGCTTTAGTTTCGGTTTCGGCCAAAATATAGCCGAAACTTTCGGCCTCGCCGAAACTCGAGTGTTTGTGGGTTTTCGTGCGTTGTTCGGTAAACTTCAGTTAAAATCACCAAAAATAAGTTTAGATTGATCTTTAAAATATTGTGAACACAAAGTATTACTGGTTACTTATGTACCTAGTATATCTAACTACAAGTTGTTTCTTTTTTTAAGTTTACTCTCAATAGTAAGTCTTGTATATTCATGACAAAAAAATGGTTATGACTTTAATATTTTTTTACTTTTTATTTTATTTAACTCTATTTTACTGTCTATATTATATACAGTGGTGGTCAACTAATCAGGGACATTGGTATAATAAGAGTAACATTCATTTATATTTTCCGTAATTTCAGTTTACATGAAGTCTTTATTACGTTTTTTAATATTAATCTGATCTTAATCATTTAACTAATGTTTTCTTAATAGAATTATTAATTATTGGAATGGATTATAATTAAAAATAACAACAATTAAAATTCAACTTTACGTCTCCTTCGTGCTTTAGATCTCTGGACAAGTAATTAGGGACACTTAAGAAAATATAATGAACGCAGAATGTAATGGAAGAGAAAAATGTACATTTATTATTCAATTCATCTACAAAGCAACGTTTTCTATTTAAAATTAACATTAAATGTGATTGCCATTATTAGCTACAGCCATATCGACATCGGCGCAGCATCGACTTGATCAAATAATGAGACGTCTTGTTAGTGAAGCTCTTTGAGGCATTTTTGGAACTACTATAGGGTTGGTTTAAATTTCCAGTTTGTTGTACCACAAATGTTCCAAAGAATTCACGTCTAGGCTATTGGCAGGCCAATCTAAAACTGATAGTAGTTCACCGGCGAAAAATCATTTTAGAAACAGTAAAGTATATTTTGGATCGTTTTCGTGTTGAAATACCTATGTAACTTCGCCACGAAGTTCTAGTCCAAATATTTCTATTTTAATAATTACAGAGCCCACAGGGGGAACTTTTTATAAAGCTATTAGCAGTCTGCGACCTACGATTCTTTCTACGTACACAGTTTCAGTAGTTTATAGGTTGGAAAATATTGCACAACGTTGAAAACCATAGTTTTGGAGCAAATAAAATGATAAGCTATTTTACGGTACGGCTATACGTTGAGACGTACGTTGTACGTTGAGATAAAATTGTTTTCGCTTGGTCGTTTCACAACTTAAATAAGTGACCCATGTTTAAGTAATTAATTGTGATATTAATTTTATAAATCAAAACTATAAACTAACGAATGACGCCAAATAAAAATTCAAAGACTTTCCTCCTTTGTATTTCAGGATTATTTTTAAAAATCGAAAATAAAACACTAACTCTTGCTGTCCCTAATTAGATGGTCAGCCAGTAAATGAGCAATTTCGATGCAAGAGATTTTACGAGATTTTTTTAAGAAATTTTTTATATAAACCACCATAAACTATTCTTAGCTTCGAAAAGTACATACCAACAGTATCACTACATAGTATAAAACAAATTCGCTTTCTCTGTCCCTATGTATGCTTAAATTTTTAAAACTAAGCAACGGATTTTGATGCGTTTTTTTTAATAGATAGAGTGATTGAAGATGAAGGTTCATATATAATAACATCCATTAAATAGTGGAGAAAAAATAATAATAATGTTTGAGATTTCTAATGTGATGTCGTAAATAATTCATCGTTGTGGCGTTGTGGGTAGAGAGTCTGCCTTAAGCCTCGACGGTTGCGGGTTCGATTCCCGCTCGGAGCAGATGTTTGTATTAATTGTACAGGCATGTTTTCCGGTCTGGTTGTGTTTGTCCTTGTCATTGTGAATGTTTCCGGACCCCGACACAGGATATAATTATCCTAATGGGGGCCGTTGAGTGTGTAGCGTTTATTATTATTATTATAATTATAATACATTTAACGCGTGCGGGCCACGGGCAGTAATGAATAAATCAAAACTACTGGATCCATTTTAACCCTTAACTTGGCAGAATTTTATTTTTTCGAATATAAAAATAATATTCATAGCACTTAACTTTAATGACCTAAGGGGTCTAGAAAAAATATTAAAAAAATATTCAAACTACCCCTTTAAAAAAACCACCCGTATCTTGTGGGATACATTGCCAAGGGCATTGATAAATATATTACGCTATCATTGTATCTCTACAGATACATTGCCAAATTATCTATGACTTGATTATATAATAATTTATATGAAAATAAATATAAAAACACGTTAATAATCAGTAGTTTGTACTTTATTTAATAACAAAAATGGAACTTCAATGAAAAAATACAAAATCAGATTAATTTTAGACATTCATATTATGGAAATTGAAAAAACAGTTCCTATCCGGTAAAAGACACAGCCTCATACCACATTTGATGCACATAACAGTAGTCTGACCTTTGATACATACATTGCATCGTCCTTTGGACCCAAAAGTAGGGAAATGATTGTATCCATCATATTTAACGTCCGCAGTTGGCCTTACGGTACAGGATGTTTTTATAATCTTTTTTGGTGCTGGTGGTACAGAATCATAGTTTTTGAATGGCTGCTGTCTCCCAGAATGTAAGAGCCCTTGTATAATATGATGTCGAAACTTCTTTAAACTCAGTCGTTTTATGTTATTCACGCCAATATGTCTGCGATACAAAATCCAGCTATTGTTCACGCACATATCTAACATTTGAGAAAATATCGGTAAGTACCATCGGTGGCTTTTCATCTCCGTTCTGTACAAAGCCACTCACATATCTGCAAGGTCGACTCCTCCCATATGTGCGTTGTAGTGCTTTATTATATTGGGACAGGGGACAGCAGCTCTCTGTTTTAAATCCTTATTGTAACGTTGTATAACTCCAACAGGAGTTTCAGAAACATAACTGCTTGCCACAGTAACCACTTTGTTGTCATGCCATTTGACAATACAGACTTTGTTTGTATTGCATACTACTCGTGAATAAGATCCGCGGCCTTTTTTTTTAGGGCTTTATCAGGTATAAGCTTTTGTTCTGCACCACGTAGTCTATTTGACCTTATGATGCCTAAGGAGAATAAACCCATATTATATCGGAGCATATGTATTAGCTCTAGACTGGTGAAAAAATTGTCAAAGTACACAACTGAACATGCTGGATCAGGAATAGTTTTACATAGTGAGAAGACGACTTTTGCCCCAAAGCCAAAACTCATTTCTTCTGGTGAAAATAGGTGGTATCTGAAAGTGTCTTTACCTCCATATACGAGAAAATCATAAATGAAGCCCGAAACGCCAGCTCTAACAAATATTTTGTACCCCCATTTGCGAGGCTTGCTCTTTATGTATTGTTTTCGATTACTGGCTCTTTTGCCCTTATATGGCACCATCATTTCATCAATGCTGAACCTGGTTTCATGAGGAACTCTCAAAAAGTTGGCACGTACTTTTTCAATGAGTGGCCTAACTTTAAAATACCGATCACCGTCATCAAGCAGATTGTCGTTGAAGTGGATGTACCGTCGTATCTGTTGAAATTTTTTGAGTGTCATTACATCAGCTATTTGTGAAAATCTGAATTCCTGACACCAATAGTCAGTGTAGGCCGACTTCACTACTAGAATCCGAGCTTTCTTCATCATTTGATGACTGACTGTGTTTTGGCACCAATGTGAGTATTTTGCTAGCTCTTCAAAGCATATGGACCTACAATTAATATATAAAATAAGCCATGCATAGCCATATGAACAGTTATTTAGCTTGGCAGTGTGCACATACAGATACATGACGATTTTGTAAAAGTTGTTAGTAAAGCTAGCAGTGTGTACCATGAGATACATATCAAATATATATAAAATTGTTAGTTTCTTGGCAATGTGCACGAGGAGATACATTCATTAAAAAAGTCACATGAAGCATCAACCAGACAATTAAAGAATGTCCAAAGTAATTATTTTAGTGCTAAATATATCTATAATTAATAACTTAACACATCCACTCATTCAATACATAAAAACAAGAAAAAATCATAACTTTTCTTACCTTTTTGCGAGGCAACATGTCGGAACTTAAACTAAAATGAAGATTGACAGCTCATCAATCTTACCAACACAAAAAACTTAAGTTGCGTTCCGAAACTAAGAAATGGCCTAAATATTCTTTAAAAAATATCATGGTTTCGCTTAAAAATAATAACACTAGATTTTTTTTAATTCTGGTGTATCTCTACAGATACACTAACAAGAAAAGGGTTAATAATTTTTTCTGTGAATGAAATAGGCCATATATTTTAGACCCGTGCGAAATTATTTTCCGTTCCTAATTAGTTGACTACGAAAGTATATACATATACATGCAAATAAATGTTACAAAAACTTGAAATTAAAAAAAACGTCATTTTAAATATTTTTAAAAAGTTTCGGTTTCGGTTTCGGCCGAAACTGAGACGGAGGCCGAAAGTTCGGTTTCGGTTTCGGTTTCGGCTGAAAAACCAGTTTCGGTCGGACCCTAATTAAAATATATGTATATATAAAATAATATATATAATATACATACATGTATATATATATGTGAATAAAATAAAAATTATGAAAAATTACTGTAATTCAATAAAAACTACGATTCAAAGAAGGGCGTACGATTAAATAATATAAGAATCGATGCTTGTTATACTCTTGCCACAGACATTTGAAACTGACAACTGACAGTTCATAGGACAATATTATCTGCTTATTGTTTTGACATATTATGACATATGACTTATGTGATAAACTCGTAATATTAAAATATAATTGTGTTAATAAAATCAATGTAATTAAGACAGTGAAAAGTATATAAAGTATAAACACGGCCAAAACAAATACTAAAATTGAATTTTAAATAAGTCAATAAATTACTGGACTAATAATTATTATAATATCGTGAACTATATCAAAAGTAATGCGACAAGAGTGAATTATTTAAGAAAAAGCAACATTTAAAACAAAAAGAAATGTAAACTAAAATATTATAACAAAAAAAGTGATAAAAAATGAAATAAAATGTATAATTACATGTAATAGTTACTTTTTAATGTTACGTTTCGTTCTTACTGCTGGAGCCTTGGTGTCTTTAGGATTGGTGACACTAGGACCTGAGGCTGTAGATGTTAGTGCAGGAGGGGTGGTTCCATTAACAATTTTGCTGAGCTCCGCTGGAGTGGTGATGCGGTGCTGCGCTCCATTCTTTCCCATGATGAAAATGATGCCATCTCGAGTCCAGCACCGGGACACACCAAATTTCTGGCGAGCTATCAAGAAAGTTTCATGACGAGACTTAGTAAGAAATTCGGAAATGGTTATGCCTGTACCCTTGAGCTTAGACTTGGCATACCAAATTTGATTTTTCAACTTCAAATCATGAAACTTCATTAGAACTGCTCGTGGCTTATTAGAATCCGGACGTCCATATCTTTGGCAGCGGTTAATTGCTTCAGTTGATAGGTCAGATATTTCAAGATGCTGAGACAAAAGGTCTGACACATGTTTTGTTAGATCTTCATTTCTATCATCACGAACACCATGAATCAACAGTATTTTCCTCCTGCTTCTCATTTCCATCTGATCACATTGTCTTGAAAGAACTTCAACTTGACCTTGTAAGCTTTCAAGGGCACCCATTACAAATGTACGGAATGTATTAAATTGAGCGGTAATATTGGATAAAGGGCTGGATGCTGGTGTGGAAGTGCTGGCCAGTTCTCTCTGAAACTCTGCCATCCTAGTGTTAAAAGTGCTTGTCATGTCAGCGATGGATTGTTTTATTGACTCCATGTTGTGTGTTTTATTAAGTTATGAAAACGTAGCAATTTTAATGAAATGTTTTAATGTAGTGGATGCTGGTAGGTAAGGGAAGTTAATTTTATAATTTAATAAAGCATAGACCCATAAAAAACATAATATTTTATATAAAAAAGGGGACTAGTAAAAATTTGCGTGTATACTTTGCAACCTACCCACGAGAAAAAAAAGTATATAGTTGGTGCAGGTCTGTTACCAGAATTTTATCAGGAAAAATAACATATGACGGTGATGATCCAATAAAGTGGCGCGCTCTTTTATATTATAACAGCCATAAAAATAGAAAATTCTGATTGATAAAAGTGGTTAAAAAATACTACAACCGCATCAGCCTGCCTGGTTTTGTTTGTATGAATAATTAAAAACTTATTGATTGTGAAAATATTGTCTGTAATACACAAAGCTACTCGCTAATGCAATTGTAATGAATCATTTAACTACAATAATACAGGTACGTAGTAAAATGGTTCTTGTGGATTTCTTGCTGCTTGTTTTCAATGCTACTGATTTTCAGCTGTGAAAGCTAGATGTTTTTGTTTTAATGTTGATTTAAAATAAACAAAATGCACAATTTCATTATGATTCCATTACAAGGTTATTGTGTAAAACAAAAGCCTGGATTCTCTTATTGCGCTGAATAACATAAGCATCAATGGCAATGATTTCACACTACCATTATACTATGTAAGTAGGCACGTACTGCGTAGTAAAATAATGTGTATATATAGGTATGTATAGGTTCAATTCACACTTAGCACATTCGCCAGATGGCGTGCATTTCCTCTAGTTACTAAAAATCACGTAAGTTGGCTCTCTTTTTCTGTTATACATCTATACTGTTTGAGCTGAGCAAAGTGTGAGGCTGGAAAATTTGCCCGGGGTTAATCAATAAGAGCTCTCAGCAGTGCTGCCAACCCCAAAAAACTAAAAAACAACAACTCGCTAACAAAAAAACAGTAGGTAAAGTAAAAAAGGTTGATTTCATACTTTTGCTAATATAATTAACAAATAAATAATTTTCTTAGTTATCAGATCTCACATACATACATTGTTATATTAATAACCACAACAACAAAAAACAAAAATCAAAGTAAAAATATTTTTCAGTTTCATTCTGAAGCCTGATCTTCAGTATTTTCACTCATTATTGTTTTTACAATCATACAAGCATTTTGAAGCCTCGATAGCTCAACCGTAGATGGGCCGACTTCGCTCCGTTAACGCGAGAGTCGAGGGTTCGATCCTGACCCCTTTGGGCTATTGTCGTACCCACTCCTAGCGCAAGCTTCGAGCTTATTTTGAGGGGCAATAGGAATATTAGTAATGCCTTAAAAAGCATTGCTAGTATTCTTTTTAAAAAATAAAATTCAATTTAGGTATGTGTATTTGGGTCAATTTTAGTGATCTAGATCATTACTGAACCATTTATAAAATGACCCGGTTCAAACGACCCGTTCAAACGAACCATTATTTTGAGGGTTCCGTAACCAAATTACAAAACGGAATCTTTATATTAGAGTTCCGAATTTATAATTAATTTCATCATGTTCGTCTGTCCGTCCGTATGTAACAGTAATTTTCCTCTGCAACTATCAGCTCAATTTATACGAAATTTAGTAAATAAGTGTGTATGAACCACAATATAATTTTGTCATAAAATTTTTAAATTCTATCTTTTTCGTACTGGCATTAATTTTCTTTAAATACGCAATATCTGTTTCACGTAATAAATAAAGAATCCTCAAAGAATTTAGGTACACAAACATGCAAGACAAACACACCACCTTATTAAACTTACTTACCTAAAGTAATATTCACAAACAAAACTCAAAATCGTAGCAAAAAATTCCATGAACGCACTTAATAAAAATGAGTAAATATAATAGAGGTATTTTAAGAATAAGAAGGTTCATTTCATTAATGTTAAATAAACTCGTACTTTACAACCACACGATTAAGTTCAATTTTCAATAACTCATATAACAACGAAAATATGTTCGAGAAAGGGCTAGCATTGAAGAGGTTGCCTTTACAAAAAAATATTTTTTTAGGGTCTATCGTGTTTTTCAAAATTATAATTATTTAGATACGAATAACATAATGTTGATAATTATATGAATAATATTTACAGCGCCATCTATTAGCAGCTTTAGTTTAGCTTTACTTTCTGAGTCAATAAAAGTATTGTTACACGCCAATAGATGTCAGAAAGAGTCATATTTTTACCTAATTCTTATAAAACAAAATTGCTTTCCATCTGTTAGCAATTCTGTTTTATATGAATGTAATTTAATATTTAAATTTAATAATTAAATAATCGGATTTAATATTTAAATAATTAATTTCATAAATTGATTATTTAAATAATCAGAGGAGCCGGTCTAATAAAAAGAGTGCTGAACCATATCTGTTACTCAATGCTCCACCATAATCAGATATCAATGGGTTACAGATGAGATTATGACAGAATTGCCAATTTATATTATACCTAAATGTCTTTGAATTGAACATATAGTTTCTTGAATTTAAAGAAAGGCTATATATAACAAAAAGGTGAACATTTATTTGAAAATACCTTCTATACTTTGATATAACTTTCATATTAAACATTTATAATAAAATAATTTCCCTTTTGATATGTAACCAAATTTGACAAATAAAGATATAATAAGAATATATAAGATATATAACAAGCAAATTATGATACAACTGTTCGACTTTTTTTTTCTGTTAATTTTGTTATTCTTCACTCCAGTCATGATAAAGAAGAAGAGGTATAAAAGGGTTACAGAGAAAAATATATAATAATGTATCATATGTATTTCCTCTTTTTATTATTAGTAAGGTGTTTTCTTACATTTTTCCATTTTCTTTCAGATTCTAGAAATCGATGGATAAAAGAGAGTTTCAATTAGATCTGTAGCGACATCTACACGCAACACGACGTAACGCGATAGAAAGACAAGATTGTCACAATGTCGCATCAAGCTACAACGACACCTACAGGGCTTACTACGCAACGATATGGACGACCAACGAACGTCACGATCCTAAATCGCGCTATCAAAGTTTCCTACCCACTTGAGGTATATATACAACTTTCCAACGTAAGTCGTTGGGCTTCGGCCCAGGGCTTAGATCCGCCATGCAATATATATCACCCGCCTAGTCGGAGGACCCTCCCTTAGTGTTGTGCTGTTAGGGCATTTATAATGACATTATGACCCTCTACAGATCTCATGATATATACACATTTGTATATAAATAATAATAGCAAAATATTTTGTTGTAATCCATATTAATTCTTAGTTATCTTGAGACTATTGTTACATTTTCGTCTAATTCTATTTTAATAAAATTATAGTTTGATTCGATTCGATTTATTTATCAACATAACAATTTGTTACTGATTTTGATTTAGTGATAAATTGAAAACAATATAACATCCTAAATTTTTATACACATTAACCACTACCAAAGATCAGTAATAAATAATAATCCAGTAACCCTAATATACAATAATAGCGGAGTGGACATCACTATCGATGTATTATTTATCGACATATCACGTCACTAATCCCTTTCCCTTCGCCGGAAGCAAGCGTCGAGAGTGGACGTGTTTTGAGTTTTATTTCTAATGTTATTAAAAGTTATGAAAAATGCATTCGCAACTATATTCTCTGAGGATATGCATTAAAGAAGCATAATCGCATATAAACCTGGACGATCTAAGCGCGCAACATCTTATCGCTACTTAGCCCCACCCACGTGAGAGACAAAGATAGTGTCCATAATTGCTCACCCGCTCTAGCATCGCGGCCGCTGCTATCGCTGTACCTGACCGACCGTGTGACGTATTTTGGCTGCTTTCGCGCTACTGCAACTTCGACTTTTGTGCAGAGTAGTGATGAGTAGGACAAATGATTTTGAACGTGTTTGTATGAACGACTCATTTCTAGATATGAGTCGGGACAATGTAGCGCTTCAAATGAGTCGCGACAATTGAACTAGATGATGCAATTTGTGTCAGTGAGGACAAAGTTATTAATGTGTATGTATTAGAATATTGTCTCGATTTGCTATACATTTGCTTAGTTGAGTATTTGAAATTAAGAACTTATATGATTATTACGTGTTTCTCAGCATGAATTTATTTTTAAAGGGAAAACTTTAATAGTTAAAAAATGTTTTTAATAAAAATAAGGACATGTAAATGTGAATAATTTATTAAAATCAAAACCCATACAAACAAAAAAATTATGATTAAACTATACTCAAAACTTGATACAAACTCTAATATAGTAATATACGTACCTTTATTCAGTTGATAGCTTGGTATTCTGTTAACACTTTTATCCTTTAGACTTTAAGAATCCAAGTGAATTCAAAAATTACAATTAAACATAGACAGACGTACATCAAAAATCACAATATTACCACAGTAACTCTTAGACCATTTAACAAAAATAAATGGTTAAATAGTCTAAGTAACTATGTACTAAATCTATTAAATTCTACTTTAGATTTGTCAAATAAAATTTAAATTCGCGGGAAACGCAAATAATATTTTGTCTCGCTTCCACCTATTTGTTAATAGTAATTGTCTCGTTCCCGCGTCGGTATAGATTTCGTACCTATTCATTAACACATCGTAAGAGCGAGACATAAGCCAACGTGTGATAATTTTTTTTTTTTTTTTCTATTTATTTTAGGAGTTTTAGCCCAACAGGTCTATGCCACTCCATACAAACAACACACAAAATACAATTTATAAAAAAATTAACCCAAAAAAAAAAATTACAAATCACAAAAAAGGGTTGTCTTAACAAAACACATTAACTACTACGTCTTTGCATACCCCCTCTGACCACTTTATATAGTATTTTAGCAGCTTCAGAAAGAGGGTATGCAAGGACTATATTGCAGCCTCCTGGTGTTTTAAAGTCTTGGGCGATTTGTAGCATTTCATTTCTAAGATCTTCGTTCCGAACACACTCCACCATAATATGCAACGCATCTTCTACAATACCACACTCAGAACACAGGGCGATGGAACTTTTTCATCATGTAGGCAAACTTATTAAGTGGAATGTGGCCGGAACGAAGTCTTAGTGCTGTGATTAATGTAATTCTATTCAGTTTGCACTTGTCAAACCACGGTACCTTCCAAGGCTCATACTGTAATGTTTTATACCATATGCCTTTGTTCACTGATTTTTCATCAAACTGAACCTTCCAACTTTCGTAACATAGTTTCCGAACCAAATGTATATAATCAGTGAAGAAAGGCAACGTGTTTATAATAATGCCATCGCTAGAGGCTTGTTTTGCCAATAAATCTGCTTGCTCATTTCCAGGCAATCCAATATGAGACGGGATCCATTGAATAATTACTTCTTTAGAGAGAGATTTAAATTCTAAAAGCGACTTCATTATGTCATAGGCTACTGGAGTACCTCTCACATAAGTACTACGGATCACATGCTGGATGGCACTTTTAGAGTCTGTTAAAATTATAAATTTAGAAAAATCTATTGACTTAATATAAGATAATGCTTCGGAAATGGCTATTAACTCTAGATAAGTGATGGATAAATTATGGCAACTTTTAAATTTTACACCTCTCTCAATTTGGGGATCAAAAAAAGCGATACCGCTGTTTAACATGTCATCCTTCGAGCCGTCTGTAAACACTTTATAATAATTAGTATAATTATTTTCTAAAAATTTGGAACATTCTCTTTGAAGCAATAAATTGTTATATTTTCTTTTGGGTTGGAATATGCAATCAATATTAGATCTAACATTATAGTTAAAATCATACCAATTTATCCAATAGTCAAATGAGTACAATCCTAAACATTCCCTTGTATCTATAATAATATTTTTATATTTTGTATGTATATCTACAATAATTGGGACTTTTTTACGTCTCCAATATCTATTCGTATCTGAAATAAGTGATAATTGTATTATTATTACACATTGATCTTGATTTTAACCAGAATTTGCCAGCAAGAAAAACCCGACGAGTATATAAAGGAACAATGCAAAGTTCACTCTCCATCACATGGATGGGAGTGCTCTTTACGAAGCCACCAATTAGACGCATAGCTTCGTTTTGAATTTTGTCTAACTTATATAAATTCGATTTGCAAGAATTGCCATACAGAAAACTACCATAATCTAACCGACTTCTTACATTCGAAAAATATATTTGTCTTAAATGTTTAGGATGTACACCCCACCCTCTACCCGATAGAGCTTTTAGTATATTTAAAAATGTATGTGCCTTTTGGTATAATTCGTTGATATGCTTATTCCATCTCAAGGAACGATCTAACCACATACCTAAATACTTAACGTTAGATACTTCTTGCAATGGAACATTATTTATCGTCAAATTAACATTATTTCTATTAATACCTTTTTTAAATACACAAATTTTAGTTTTAGAAGAAGAAATACTTAAACCTAAATTTTCTAAAGATTTTACTAAAAAGCATAAAGAACCTTGGAGAAGACTGCGGGTATTTTCCATGTTTTTTCCCGAAATATACAGAGCAAAATCATCAGCGTACTGAGCTACGAAAACATTATTAATTGATTTACAAATATTGTAAGTAGCAACGTTAAATAACAAAGGAGACAAAGGATCGCCTTGTGCTAAACCTTGACCTGTACTACGACTGAGAAAACTTTGATCGTGCTTGATTTTTAAATTTCTAAAACTAAGGAAATTCCAAAGATAATCATAACACATATTGTAAGAGCGAGACATAGCACAAAGTGTGCTAGTCATACTAGCCTCGTTCATTTTTGAAGCGGTTCAAAGTTTTCATTTGAAGCGTTAGGACATTTGATCATGTTGTATGCGACATTTGAAGCGCCTCATGTATGAGGCACTCAACACTAGTGCAGAGAGTTTACGACTTATATTCGCTTTGACTGCACTACATCATGCCTCGCATGCATCGGACTCCACCGACTACATTAGCAACAAGCGCGCAGTTAACTCAAGCTGCGTCCGACTCGGATATACCGCTAACCGTTTCCGATGACGCGATTGGTAATGTAAACACTTCAGCGCGCTTTAAGCGCCCCCGCCCGGAATCGTCCCCCACGAAAAATGAGTTTGAGGATTTTAAGCGTGAAATATTAAATATGTTAACTACATGGAAGAATGACCAAGAAATGCAATTAATGAAATTTATGAACGAGCATAACTCATCTCTGACTAAATTAGTATCCGAAATAACAGAATTAAAACTTCAAAATATAGAGATCCAAAAATCTAATATGGAAATTGAAAAAAGTATTGTTTTCATAAATGGGCAGTACGATGAGATAATAAAACAAGTCGAAACCCAACAAAGGGATAAAATTGCATTTAGAAACAACTTAAAAATGTTAGAGTCAAAGACCCAAGATCTACAACAACTTTCACGCTCCTCCAGCATTGAGATCCGAAATGTTGCCCAAATTAAAGAAAAAGAGACAGTGGCGGACTTAACCGATGTTATTACTAAGGTGGGCTCCGCAATCAGCATGACTGTCGATAAAACTCATATACGGGACATTTATCGATTGCCTGGAAAGCCGGGTGTAAATAGGCCTATTGTCACAAAGTTTATCAGTGTTCAAACTAAACACCAATTCCTCTCCCAAGCTAAAGAATTTAATAGAAAGCATTCTAAGGAACATCGACTGAATTCTCAAAAAGTTGGATTAGCTGGGGAATGCCGCCCGATTTATGTCGCTGAATATCTGCCGCCGACCTCTAGAAAGCTTTTCTATGCTACCAGGGAATATGCCAACCATAATGAATACAAGTTCTGCTGGACCTCAAACGGCAATATTTTTTTGCGGAAAACAGAAGGTGCTAAGCAAATTATGATAAAGTCAGAACAGACTCTTATAGATATACCAGTGCAGAAATGACTATCCAATAATATAGTAATAGTTTATATAGAATACAGTTATGTTTATTTATGTTTACTACTGCAAACAATAATTCTTCACACACACACCAACACATGTAAGTTTAACTTTTATCTTTACCCTGTACGTTACCCAATTTATGTTAGAATCATAATGTGCTTGTTATGTATTAATTGTCACTATATTTTAATTAAAATATGGATCCTAAACCATAAATGTAAAGGCGCCTTTCAAAAATACATTTTTATTCGTCAGGTTACTGTAGTCTACAATTTCGGTCATTCTTTAATTGTCTAAAATTTGTTAAATCTATTTTTAAAAATGACTAACCATAATTTTATAAACCAAGAGATTGATTTACTTGGTGTGTCTAAAAAGTGTAAGCAATTCATTTTACACCCGGATACGGGGTTAAAAATATTACACTTTAATATTCGAAGTGTAAACAAAAATTTTGATCATATTGTGCCGTTTATTGAGCTGCTTGGGTTTCAATGTGATATTCTGTTACTGTCTGAATGCTGGTTAAGCAAAATTCCGCACTTACCCGTCTTAAACGGATACAATTCTTTCTATACAAAAAATATACATACTCAAAATGATGGCTGCGCTATATATGTAAGAGCATCTATTAAGACTAAGATAATTGAGCCCCGCTTTATTGATGCAAACTGCTTGATCTGTCAAATTAATAATATTTCATTGATTGTTCTATATCGCTCTCCATCCTACAAAAACATAAATAACTTTATTGATAGTTTAGATGATGTACTTAAGGATTCCTCACAAACAGTGGTAGTAATGGGAGACATAAATATTGACATTAAGGAAGGCAATAATGACAAAAATTCTGATGTGTATTTATCTTGCGCTGCCTCACATGGTCTACTTCCTACTCATTGCTTACCCACGCGTGGCTCAAACTGCCTCGATCATGTGCTGCTAAAATCAGATCTCTCTGCCATTACAATAGTTATTCAATCAGCTATTACTGACCATGAACCTGTTCTCTTATTTCTTAAAACTAACAATAAATATCTAGATATTCCTCGAACTAAGACTAATATTAGCTATAATTTAATAACTGATAAAATTAATAATTATGACTGGTCACCGATATTATCTATGAATGATCCTAATTTGGCAGCTAAAACTTTAACAGATAATTTATCTACAATAATTCATGAATTTACACAGATAGTATCGGTTCCTAGGAGGCAACGTTGCCTAAAACCATGGATTACACCTGGCCTGTTACGTTGCATTCGGCACCGTGACAGTTTGCATCTTAAATTTAAAAAAGACAATAACAATGAAATACTTAGAAGCTCGTATATAAGATACCGCAACTTTTGCAATAGTCTATTGTGCAAACTTAAGCAAACATATGAAAAAAATGAATTTACAAAAGCAAAGAGCAACCCAAAGGCCACATGGGATGTGATTAAAAAAGTTACTGATTTGCAATCAAACCGCTTCCCTCCAAATGAACTTTTACATCTGAATGACACGCCTAAATCATCACTTAATATAATTAATGATTACTTTTCAAGCATAGGCAAAAATTTAGCTATGAATATAAAACCTATTAGTACAAATATATTATCCCCCCAATCTGCCATAAGCCCAACCGGGTCTATGGTCCTTCTAGAGACGACTTGTGCAGATGTTGAGGCCATCATTTTAAGTCTTAGATCTGACTGCGCTGTAGGATACGATGGCATATCCGCGAATATATTAATAAACACAAAAAATATCTTGGTCCCCATTATTACACACGTTTGTAACCTATCTATATCTAATGCGGTTTTTCCAAACGTTTTCAAAAAAGCTCTTGTCCACCCCATCCATAAGTCAGGTCGGAAAGATGAGGCTAGTAACTACAGACCTATCTCGATTCTAACTACCATGTCAAAAATTCTCGAGCGTATATTAAATAAAAGCCTTGTTAGTTATCTTGAGGCAAATAAGATTTTAGCCATTAATCAATTTGGGTTTCGTAAAACCATAAGCACTGAAGATGCAGTACTAGCTTTTTCTCAACATGCGGCCAGGTTTCTGGATACCAAAAGAAAGAGCATGGGCATTTTCCTCGATTTATCAAAGGCATTTGATACCGTCCCTTCGCACATCTTACTGAAGAAGATGGAGCATATAGGAATCCGAGGTCTGGTTCTGGATATTTTTAAAGATTACTTGATAAACCGAACACAGGTTATTAAGGTAGATCGATATGTAAGCGACGAATACAACATCTCCTACGGCGTCCCACAAGGGAGTATTTTGGGGCCAACCCTGTTCCTAATCTACATTAACGACCTATGCAATCTTCCTCTAAGCCATTGCAAGATATTTACCTATGCCGATGATACAGCAATGCTTATTGATGGGTGTGACTGGGCTGATTGTTATAGTAATGCTGAGCTAGCTCTATCATCTGTTATGCAATGGCTGACCAACAACTTACTCACGCTTAACATTAATAAGTCAGTTTATTTGCCGTTTGCCATCAGATCAAATCTTTGTCCTCCACTGTCTTATAGTCTTAAAGCTCACACATGTTCATGTCCGTTTATTTCTACCTGCAACTGTTTGATACTATCAAAGGTTTCTGAGTTTAAATATCTTGGGGTTCATATAGACCAAAAACTAAACTGGCATAAACATATTGACGTACTTTCGGGTAGAATACGCAAAATTATATATATCTTCAAAAAACTTCGTAAATCAGCCGAAAAAGATACCCTAACAATGGTATACCTGGCACTTTGCCAATCTATATTGTCCTATTGCATACCGATCTGGGGAGGATCTGCCAGCAGTATTTTGCTTCGACTAGAACGAGCGCAGAGGGCAGTCCTCAAAGTCATGCTTTGCCGACCTAGAAGGTATCCCACAAAACTTCTGTATTCGGACACTAAAGTGCTAACAGTCAGGCAGCTCTTTGTTCTACATACTGTACTTCGAAAACATTCAAACAGACCCCACGTTCAACCTACTGGCCGACTTAAATACAAGAAATTTCCATTAGAGCCTCATAAAACCTCATTTGCCGATAGACAATACTACATTAAAAGTTCAAAATTGTACAACAACATTAATAAGAGACTTGAAATATTTTCAATGAATAAGCACAAATGTAAATCCGTCTTAAAAATGTTTCTCCTAACACTGGACTATCGCAATACTGAGGACCTTATAATGGGATGTTACGTCTAATGTCTCACTCGCACGCTCGCACGCACACACACACACACACATACACACACACGCACACACACACACACACATTCACACACACACACACACACACACACACACTCACGCATACAAATTTGTTATATTTTCTTTTTTATTCCTTTTTTATTATTGTTTGCTTTTTGTTATCTATTAGTAATCAATCTTTATTTGCATTTGTATAAAGTACATATTTGACAACCGCAAATGTAATGTGATGTTTTAACATTTTGCGAGGGCACTGGCTTCTGTAATACAGGTACTCTCCTAGTTCAGAAGTCAGAGTTTTATACATAATCTTGTGTATTTCTTAAAGCCTATATTGTATGCCTAGTTTCTTTCACAACTTGAAAAGTCAGTGGTTTGAGTTTTCCGGCATACAAAGGTGAAGTGCAATGACTTTGTTATATCATTATGTTGTGACTGAGATTTTTGTAAGATGCAATAAAGATTATTATTATTATTATTATTAATCTGCTATATTATAATGTTGGTAGAATTGAATGTTTTTTTGTGTCCACAGAGCATATAAGTAAGAGACTTAACTCCCATAGATTGAGGTGACCATAGTAAAATATAAATTCTTGTGGCACGTTCTCTTACCAACTATTAAAAAAAACATTCAATTCTACCAACATTATAATATAGCAGATTGAAGTATTTACTTGATTTAAATTTACTAAACATTGGTAGATTTCGGCCATTTTCCGTTCGAAAGCCTCCGAGTATACGGCAGTGTTATTGTCAAAATTTATGAGCAAAAGGGTTAACGCCACAGGTCACGGGTTCGATTCCCGCTCGGAGCATAATATGTTTGTATTGACCATGCAAGCATATTTTCCGGTCTGGGTGTATTTGTCCTTGTCATTGTGAATGTTTCCGGACCCCCGACACAGGACATTACTATCCTAATGGGGGCCGTTGAGTGTGCAACGTTTATTATTATTAAACTAGAACCCTGTAGACCACGCGAGAGAAGCTGCGGATACTTTATTAGATTTCTACTACATGGATTTTTTAGATTTCTAAAATTAACATTAATTTTATTGAAATAGGTCTTATATCTATTTAATTATTTTATATTATTTAAAGTTACTTCTGTACAATTTCTAGAATCTACACCAAGGCATTTATATTTATTATTATTATTTATATTCTATTTTTAGATATTTGGATGATTGTTACTTAATCATAAATCATTACAGAAATGAGCCTCGTTAAAAATTTCATACCCGAAATCTGTTAAATAAAATAAATTTATTATTATTCGGCATGTGACGATGCACAGCATCTGTGAGAGTGCGTCATACTTCCCTTTCGAGTTCTAGCCAATCACAGCGAATTTCGTTTCTTTCGTCCAATGAGCTTTCGACGAATGAGCGCAGAGTAATGTCACGTGGTCACAGATGACAACTTAGGGAGGGCTCGAACCGTTATTCTTCATAGCGTCGTTACTTCTCGAGTGAACAACATTACAAATTTAAGTAAAAGTGAAGTGAAATACTTAAAATTAAGATGTTGAAAAAGTTTTAAGTAATAGCTTCAGACTATAAGTGTTTGCAATGGAGTAAATTATTCCGTTAACATGGAGGCAAGACATGTTGAAGGATTGTCGGAGCCTTCAGGTATTGGTAATCTACCTCCGGTGTCAAGCGAGTATAAATTTGAGTAATTTAGAATGCTCGGCACCTTAAATAAAACAGCAAACGCGGTAAGTCTGATATATAAATTTAACTAATCGAGTGATTATTTTAACAAATTTATTGTTAACTTATCGTAACGATTTATTGTCTGCAATTACCTGGGGCGCATTCGCTGCCACCAGGAGAGTCCGGGGCCGGCGGGAAGCCGGTGCCTAGTTCTCAATCAATTGAGCTTAACGTTAAACATGCCGCCGCGGCCATCCCTGACTGTGCATTGGAGCCGCCGCGTTCAACCTTACGTATATTAGGTACCGCAGTTCCGACCATTCCACATGCAAACCTCGGCCGTGGGCACTGCTTGAAACATTTCAATGTTTTCACGATCCGAGCTGGAAGGTTGTTCGGTATACTTATGCCCTGAAGATGCATAACACATTGCCAGGATTCGTTGAACAAAACATTTAATGAAGAGCTCAGGCAATTTATACGTCACGTCGCTTTCTATTATCGTTACGTGACAAATGTCGTGAGCGACTTCTGCGTGAGGCTATTCTTTCAGGTGACATATTTCTTGTAGAACTATTTTGATGATGACGACCTAAATTTCTATCATTAGAATCATAAGAATTATCCGTATCTACGCTAGAAGTAGAACTCAGCGAACTAGATAAATTTCGAAAGTTTCTACGGCATCGTTTTGAATGTTGTCGTCGTCGATTTGTCTTTTCATTATAAGAATCAGTAGACAAAGGCCTTGAATCACTTGAGTAGTCGTCCCTGTTTCGGTTTCTACCTCTTTTACTGGTATGTTTTCGGCGCCTATTATTTTTGTCACGAGTACGGTACCTAGATGTTCTATTAGTACCTTCTAAAGGTGGTGTATATGCCGACGTTGAAGACATGTTTACATATTTTAGTGGCAATATTAGGAGACTGTCATATATAATTGGGTTAGATTAGTTAAGTTAACATGTTAAATAGGAAGAAAATAAAAGAATAACATTTATGATACATTTTCTCAACTTATAATTTATTTTTTTTTACTCCTACACTCATAGTATATAAATATTATTGAAAAAATGCAAATTACTTTAATTTATTATGTATGTGCTGAATTTTTCCAAAGTTACAATTTAATCGGATCAATAGTTTAAAAACACATTGGAGACAACGTACACACACTTATTTATATATAGAAAATAATTAAATGTTTCAATTTACACTAAAATCATTAATTCCACTTTTCAACAAGTAACATTATTTTACGATTATCATTAGATGTTTTTAATAAACTTATTTAAGAAGCATGATACAATTGTGTACTTTATTCTTACATATTATATTTGTACACCATCACTAAGTCTACTATGTTAGAATGATTTACTAATTGCAAGAAAAATATATTTAAAGATTCATGAATTAGTTAAAAGTGAAAATAGAAACAAATTATTTTTATTTTATTTTGTAACGCCATTTGCAATTTAATTCGACATTGAATAAAACAATTACCGTATCATATAAGCCTTACGAAGTATAGCAAAACTTACATACCTCTTTATTTTCTCGAACGTTCTTACCACTTCTGATATGTTAAACGTCACGGGATCTTTCAAATAATATAACCTTCAATATCACACAATTCGTATATTAATTTCACCGTTACACTTTCTAGTTCAGACATTACATTTATTCTGCCTTTTGACATCTTGTATCATAATACCCCCAATCAATTCATTTTAGTTTTATTTTTATTTAAGTACCCACATTAGATATATAATTATATTTATTAGTGTTGCAAACATAAAAATGTAACAAAGACATCGCTAACAATACCTTATTGGAGCCATTAACCGTCAGATACCATGATATTGTTTCTGAGTATACTTCAATTGCTCATCTCACGAGCGGTAATCGATTAAAACGTGGAGCATGGCTTGGTGGTGTAGGAACTCTTTCTAAAACTATTTTTGGCACCTTAAATGAGGACGATGCTGTTAAATATGATAATGCTATACGAAACATACAAGATAATGAAAAAGACTGGGTTCATTAATAAAAGAAAACATTTTAGTTACAACATCCTATTTATATAAATTCAACGAAATCATGCATAAAATAAAAATTAATGAAGCCAGGCTCAACGAAGGCATCGACAGTCTATCATTAAAGTTAAAAAACTTGACAATAATTTCTAATCACTTAAACATTAAAGCAAATATTAATTCTGTATTAAATAGTTTGGAAACCGCTGTACTTACTTTATCATTTCAACTCGAGGACATAACAAATGCTATTATGTTTAGTTATCAAAACATACTTCACCCAGCCATACTACCTCCCACACAGTTGTACCAAGAACTTGTTGATAATTATAGATATTTGCCTACTGATCTTAAATTACCTGTCGCTTTAAGCCTTAATCATATTCACGTACTAATGAATATATCTAATGTAATTTGTTATAGTTCTAGTAATAAGATAGTTTTTATATTAAGAATACCTTTGGTATTGCGTAAAGAATACAACTTGTACCATAGTATAGCACTACCCACTCCGCATAACATTGTAAAACCAAACTCATTTAGTTTTATAATCCCTAGTAGTAAGTATATCGCAATGACCAAAGATAAGTCAGAATACTGCAACCTTAAATCGTTGAAAGAATGTAAGGTGATAAGCCCTAGTGAGTTTGTCTGCGACATTATGACCGTGTATCAAACTAGTGCAAACCCAAGCTGTGAAAGGGAATTAATCTCCAATATATTAACTGCCGTACCGACACAGTGCCAGACTGATTTTGTCTATGGACATTTGGACTTATGGAAACCTCTTAGTAATAACAATTGGATTTATATACAATCTCAAATGAACAAATTATATATAGAATGTCACAGCCACAAAAATTTAGAACTAAATATAATCGGAACGGGAATTGTAAACATTGCAAACAATTGTTTTGCCTACTGTAAGAGCACAAAATTAATACCTAAGTCTAATAGTAAAAAAATCGATGTCACTTTAACCCGTTCAGATTTTAATATAATTAATGATTCCTGCTGTACTCTGAATAAGTTTATAAAAGAAATGAGTACTGAACCTCGTATAAAACTCCAGAATATTGATTTAGATATTTTCACAGAGAATAAATCGAAATTAAAATCAATTTTAGAAAAAGCCGACGAAATTATAAACCAACATAATATCATAAAATACGAGACTCACTACTCGATTGTATTGATTGTTATAACTAGCATTGTATTCTTATTTTGTGTATTCAAACTGGTGTTATACATTAAAGTACACAACCGTCTCCCTTATAGACTTCCCACATTTTCCCGAACAGCTCCTTCAAGCTCACCCGAAGAAACTAACCCTGAACCTGATCCTATACCCCTAGTTAAGATAAAGCCCAGAAATCCAGAAGATGTCCCATGTGCTAGCACCAGAAGAAACATATGATCCCCTTATCTTTCCTATTCCTAAACTTCGAGACTTCAACCCCGAAGTTTAGTCTACCCCAGGGAGGTGTTACAGACGTCCCATGTATCCCTTATTGCTGACTCCTCTCCCTTACCGCCTACTCGTCATTTCCTCCTCCTAACGTCTCAGTCGCCTATCCATCTCAGTCAGTCTCCATCCATCATCCACCAGCGACGGTCGTTTCAAAATTCAATCTCTGCGTTTTATTCACCGAATCCTTTTTTAAAAAGACTAAATCCGAGACTCCCGTAACAGTTCGCAACGTAGATCTCCATAGAGACTTTGAAATCGATTCGATCCCCAAACATTTGAAGCGCTTATCGCAAAACTATTTCGATCAAACTACTTTCCATCCAAATCCTTTGATCCTTGCTTGTATCTACACAGACCGATGTAACCAACCGACAAAAGTAAGGCGTCCTAAGCACGTCCTGCAAGACCCTGACGATAGGATTACATTAGAAAATGCCCCTTACACAGCACAGACACGCACACAACACCGTCCTCGCCGGCGAGGACGAGGTCCTTTGTTTCGCACATCGCGTCGCGCTCACACCGTCGGGTGAGTCTATCGTATAGAATGCGCTCGGAGCGCTGCCTCCATCTCCGATGACGTCCTTAGCCGTGGTTCGGCTTCGCAGGAGGCACCCTAAGGACGGAATCAAATTTGAGCCCACGCGAGGGCTGTCCCTTTATCACGGCTGAGTCTCAGTACTCGGCCCTCCGCCCGGTGACGCTGTCAAGGCCAGTAAGGCCAACAGCAATACACATTCCGAAAAAATAAATAAATAAATAAAGCTAAGTCTGATGCGTCAGTGGTTAAAATAAAAGGTTTGGCAAAGTCTGGGTATTGCAGTATTGGAGCATTAGTTAATATTTGTTTACACTTGTTAAATGCTTCTATGAACTGTGGGGAATGAACTACTTTATGATTTTTCTTAAGGCAAACCGTCATGGGTTTAGTTAATTTAGCGAAATCTTTAATAAATTTCATATAGTATCCAACGAGCCCTAAGAAGGATTTAATATCTTTCTGACTTCTCGGTAGTGGAAAGTTAAGAACGGCTTTAATTTTATCTTTGTTAGGCTTAAGACCTTCATCTGTTAACTCGTGACCTATGAATGTAACATGTTTTTGAACGAATTCAGAATTATCAAGCTGTATTTTAAGATTATGTGTTCTAAACCTATCGAAAACCTGTTTTAGCTTCTCTACATGTTGTTGTAGGCTAGTTGATGCGATAATCACGTCGTCTAAATACGTGTAAACATTATCTATCCCTCTCAGAATATGATCCATGAGTCGTTGAAATGGTGCATTCTTAAGACCAAAGGGCATTCCGAATTCATAATAATTCAGTTGTGAATGCTGTCTTTTCGATATCTTTGGGATGCATCTCCACCTGGTGGTAGCCACTAGCTAAGTCTAGAGTGGCAAAGTATTTTGCACACCCTAATCTATCTAGGATGTCGCGGATGTTCGGCAATGGGTACTTATCTTCGACAATACGATCATTTAACCGCCTATAATCGATAACGATTCTCCATTTAACCTTTCCAGAGGCATCGGCCTTTTTAGGCACAATGTAATAATGTGATAATGTGTGTAATTATAATATATGTAAAATGTAATAATGTGTGTAATTATAATATATGTAAAATGTAATGATGTGTGTAATTTCGCGCTTCTCTTCTCCATTCATGTGTTCGGTACATATTTTTTTAGATTTTAGCAAAGTTCTTTATCTATATTATTTACTTGCATGTTATTAAATTTATATGTTTTTTCTGTTTCAGGTTCCCGATACTTTTCGAGTTTTATTGGTGATTTATTGGATATAATTTTTTTTTTCGCTAAAATTAATCACAGATGTTTTAAACAAGCCGTTTATAACTTTAATAATAGCTGCTGGTGAAACTAACTGATCCGACCAATGAAAGTTATCACGAAGGTATTGTCCGTCTGTGTAGTTTGTTTTAACAGTAATTATCTTCTCATCTTTCATTTAGGTTCTATTTTAAGTTTTTTATCAGGATAGTCAAAGTAAATAGGTAAGTCAGCGGTCAAGGTATGTTAAGTTTTATTCTTTGTCTATATTGCATGATAGTGTCTTAAGCAAATCTAAACCTATTAAACCTTTATATAGATCAGAGGTAAATGCTGGAGGAAGTGGTAAGTATACAACATGATTATGTCGAGTTGTAGCATGTGCTGTTTTTATTTCGAATGGTTCATATTCTACTAGGTTTTGAAATACGGAATTAATAATTACTTCAGGAGATATCATAGAACGCGACGCGCCTGTATCTATAAGGAACTTACCTTGAAATTCAGAAAGTTCCAGATATGGAAGATGGTCTTTATCCTGATGATTGATTTTTACTAGCTCAGGGTGTCTGATGTCCTGCCAGGGATCCTGCTGAGGGTCTTCCAACGAAGGCTGATCGTACTCTTCATTATTATCCGTAGGGAACTGACCATAATTATCATACTCACCTTGATTATAATATGGATTGTCCATATCTTCTTCATAAGAGGGTTGCTGCTGTTCATCCGCGTAGAATAACTCTTCTACAGCAAACTGAGGGGATTGAGGTTTATAAATTCGTTTTTCAATATTACTTTAGTCTTCTCAATTAAGTCATGATTTTCACAAACCAAAAGAATGTCATCAACATAGATTAATATATAGAACTTCACACCTTCATTTTTATATATAAGTACCAATCACTCTTGCTTCTGATAAATTTCTCTTTTATTAAAAAACTATTGAACTTTGCAATCCATACAAAAATTTATTAAGCTTCAATACTCTGCCATCTTGTTTAAGCCCATCTGGCTTTTTTTTTCATTCTCATCCCGACCTCCGTCCCGTACGGATGTCTTCTTCGGAGCACAACTCTTTTGTTGTCGCTCTGACTACCTGCGTGCACGCCATTGTGCTCGCCCGCCCGATTGCGCGGCCACCTGTTCGCCCTCGGGCGTCTACCTGCGCTTGCCGCGCATACGCACGTGCGCCTTTGAGGCGCATATCGACGAGCCACCTGCAAGCCCTGCGCTTGCGCGCCTTGCCACGCACCTGCGCGTGCGCCTTTGAGGCGCCTGCCGACGTGCCATCTGCAAGCACCTTGCTTGCGCACCTGCGCTAGCCATCAGTTATCATTGAACAATAAGTGATAGTGTGTTCTGTGCCGCCGACGCCCGTTGCGTCCACAGAGCAAGTGTCATAAAGACTACGTGCAAGTGCGTTCCAGTGTTCTTCGGCCTGAACTCTACATAGTGTTAGTGTTAGTGGTGTACAGTTGGTTCCCGGTAACCGTAAGTACACCGACATTTTGCAGCTTAGGCACTCACCCCTGTCACCCACGGACAGGGATACAGATAGAAATCACACTTTAGGTACACACCTCCCTGCCTAAGTGCAGGGAGGCTCAAATATGTCCAGTCCCACTGAGGACTCGTTTCTTAAGAGTCTCCCACTCGAGACTATAGTCCGATTCTTCCTAAATAAGCATCCTGAGGACTTAGATGACCTCAAGAAGTTTGCCCAAAAGACCCCTTCCGCATCTGTCGCAATAAGCTCAGCTTCAACCGATGTCGTGGAGACTTCCCCCCGTACTTCTCGTAATATCTCCTGCACTTTCCACACCGTCCGAAATGGACATAGAAAGTGCTGACGATTCCCTCACTTCAGAAAGTGACGAAGATTTTGAGCTGGCTTTATCAAAAGCGGCCAAACGAAAGGCGAAAGCCCTTAAGGCCCCTCCGCCATAAAAGCGTACTAATAAACCAGTGGTCATACGACCAACTCCCGACACTTCCCTTAATACAGAGACTCCTACCGCTCCTCCGTCAGCCAAAGTTGCAGCCTCAGCCAGCCCGGCGACCAACGACCCAATCGTGAAAGCCCCTCCTCCCATATTCGTTCACGATAAGACTGCCTGGGACAAAGTCTCCGCCATTTCGGCGGAAAAGCGCGTGCATTTTCTAAAAGCACGATCTACTGCAATCGGAATCAAAGTCCAAGTGCAGACGTCAGATGCCCACCGAAAGCTTTCTGCTATTCTCAGAAAAGAATCGATTGCGTATCATTCATACGCTCTAGAGGACGAGCGTCATCTACGGGTCGTTATCCGCGGCCTGCCGAAGGAACTGTCCACACTACTTATCAAAGAGGACCTTATTAACCAAAACCTTCCGGTTATTAGCGTGTCTCGTATGCATAACAGCCATACTAAAACTCCATACGATTTAGTGCTTGTTGTACTGGAACTCTCTCCCGAAGGAAAATCGATTTTCAATATAAAATCGGTCTGTCATCTTTCGGGCCGCAGGGTTGAAGTCCCCAGAAACCGTGGCGTCCCGGGCCAATGCCACCGGTGCCAACGCTACGGACACTCTGCTCATAGCTGTTATGGGCTACCCCGTTGTGTAAAGTGTCTGGGAGACCATGGTACCTCAGACTGTCCCCGAAAAGTCCCCGATCCCACGGAATCCCCTAGTTGTGTCCTTTGCCAGACAAAGGGCCACCCCGCCAACTATCGCGGGTGCAAAATGGCTCCTCGCAGGACAAAAAATAGTAAAAGCACGTCTTTCAAGACTGCTGCTCATCCCACAGCTTCAAATGCTCAACCTCAAAATGACTTCGTACCAGCCCCAATACCCAGCGTTTCAGCCTGGAAAAATCCCAATGTAACGGTATCGGAGACAGCTCCGGCAGCGCCCCCTACCCTCCCTTCCAAATCTAGCAGCATACCTACGCAAGCTTCGCCAACCGCTGACTTGACGCTCATATGCAGCTTATTAGGCCAAATTGACATGGCCGAGATTAGTGCCTTCGCGTCTAAAATTAGAGATCCGAACATTAATAACATGACAGCGCTCCTAGAGCACTCGACCATGGTAAACACTATAATCAATTTCAATGGCTCAAGCCGCTAGGCTGAAACCCCGCTCTCTGAGCTTAGTTACGTTTAACGCAAACGGTCTTATCGATCAAATCGGCTTAGTTCGTGAATTTCTTAAAAAACACAATATAGATGTCATGCTCGTGCAAGAGACCTTTTTAAAACCTAGTATTCGCGATCCGAAGGTAGCAAACTACCGATTAATACGAAATGACAGAGCTACTGCACTCGGTGGTACGCTTATTTATTACAAGAGGTCTCTGCACTGCGTGCCTCTTGATTGTCCGCTGCTGACCAACATCGAGGCTTCAGTATGTCAGGTGGGTATGACGGGCCATCAGCCCATTGTACTTGCTTCAGTTTACCTTTCCCCATTAAAAACTCTATTACAGAGTGACATAAAATCACTCCTTTCATTAGGCAATGCGGTAATTTTAGCCGGTGACCTCAATAGTAAACATACCCGCTGGAACTCCAGAAAGACTAACACAAAAGGACGAATTCTGGACGGACTGACTTCTTGCCCCACATTCGATTATGACTACGAGGTCATTGCACCCCTGACTTGCACAAGATACCCAATTAGGGACACCGGTGATAGCCCCGATGTACTCGACATCGCCATCTTGAAAAACGTGACTCTCTAGTTGCGTTCCATAGAGACACTGTCCGAGTTAGACTCAGACCATCGCCCCGTCCAAATCCAGCTTGGATCAGACAAAAATCAGACTCCTCTCACTAAAACCATAGTAGACTGGAAAAAGCTAGACTCAGAGCTACAGTCTTTAGATTCCCCGTGGCTCAATGAAATTCCTGATTTTATTGAAAGCGCTGAAGTTGCGAAATCAGCCGCCACTAATATTTCGAAATACATTCAAAATAAACTAACCGAGTGCTCCAGGGAGATTTCAAACCACCCTCCAGGGCGGTGGGAGCTTCCAGCTAACTTAAAATCTTTGATTACGCGTAAAAACACAGCTACTAGGGCCCATGATTCTTACCCCACTGACGACAACCGGAGACAACTCCGTGCCCTACAAAGGGAGGTCAAAGCTCGCTTTGCCGAACTCAGGGATGACTATTTCGGCCGGCGTCTTGGAGAGCTCACGCCGTCTCACGTCGCGTACTGGTCGTTAGCAAGAGCTCTTCGAAACGACACCGTCGCCACTATGGCCCCCCTATTACGTATAAATCAACCACCCGCATTTGATGATATCGATAAGGCCGAATGCTTAGCTGACAGCTTGGAGAGTCAATGTTCCCCAAGCACGCATCCTGTAGACCCCGAGCACCTCCTAAAGGTCGACTCGGAAGTCGAAAGTAGGGTCTCCACAGCGCCGGTAGATGAGCCACTACCCCGTACTTCTCTAGAGGAGGTCGAAGCAATTATCAAAGGACTCCACGGTAAAAAATCTCCAGGTCCCGATCGCATTACCAATAAGACGCTAAAGCGGCTCCCTGTTCAAATTTTACATATCCTAGTCCTTATTTTCAACGCTCTTTTAGCAGAGTGCTCCTTCCCCGATCGGTGGAAGGAAGCCATAGTTATCGGCATTCATAAACCAGGCAAACCTAGAAATCAGCCCACCAGCTATCGTCCGATCAGTTTATTAGACTCCCTCGGGAAGGTCTACGAGAGAATCTTGTTAGCAAGAATCAAGGCCATCATTGAGGCCAAAAACATAATTATAGACGAGCAGTTTGGCTTTCGTAAAATCCACTCTTGCGTCAACCAGGTGCACCGTATAACGGAGCACATTCTAAAGGGCTTCACTCTAGCGCGAACCAACACTACTGGAGCGCTCTTCTTCGACGTCGCTAAGGCCTTCGATAAAGTTTGGCATAACGGTTTAATTTATAAACTGTATCGTCTAGGATTGCCAGACAGACTCGTGCTTATCATACGAGACTACTTGTCGAATCGCACGTTCCGTTTTCGAGTAGAGGGTACCTTGTCATCCACTCGTCCCATCAGGGCAGGTGTCCCTCAGGGCTCCGTACTAGCTCCCATCCTATTCTCTCTTTATATAAATGACATTCCGAGACCGACCAAAAGTGTTCATCTAGCACTCTTCGCGGATGACACCGCTCTTTACACGACTTCTGTATCAGCTTCCGCCCTTACCAGGCGTCTCCAATCTACAGCCGATGCCCTAGGAAAATGGTTTAAATCTTGGAGGATTGAAGTCAATCCCGAGAAAAGCGTAGGTGTCCTTTTTAACAAACCCCGCATTAGGACTTACTGGCGATCCGGTCCACCTGGAGTTATCACCTTGTTCGATCATCCCATCCCATGGAAAGATAAAACCAAATATCTAGGCGTCATACTCGACAACAGACTTACCTTTGAAGCTCATATCCGCAAGGCACGCGATAAAGCAGCGTTCGTTTTGGGAAGATTGTATGCGATGTTGGGCAGGCGGAGTAAACTGTCCCTTAGAAATAAGGTGACATTATACAAAGCCTGTATACGTCCCATACTGACCTACGCGAGCCCTGTTTTTTCACACGTCCACGCCAGAAGAATTAATCATTTACAAATAATTCAGAACCGTTTCTTACGCATGGCCGCGGGCTGTCCGTGGTACGTTCGCAACGTAGACCTCCAAAGAGACTTTGAAATCGATTCGATCCCCAAACATTTGAAGCGCTTATCGCAAAACTATTTCGATCAAACTACTTTCCATCCAAATCCTTTGATTAGACATGCTTGTATCTACACAGACCGATGTAACCAACCGACAAAAGTAAGGCGTCCTAAGCACGTCCTGCAAGACCCTGACGATAGGATTACATTAGAAAATGCCCTTACACAGCACAGACACGCACACAACACCGTCCTCGCCGGCGAGGACGAGGTCCTTTGTTTCGCACGTCGCGTCGCGCTCACACCGTCGGGTGAGTCTATCGTATAGAATGCGCTCGGAGCGCTGCCTCCATCTCCGATGACGTCCTTAGCCGTGGTTCGGCTTCGCAGGAGGCACCCTAAGGACGGAATCAAATTTGAGCCCCGTGAGGGCTGTCCCTTTATCACGGCTGAGTCTCTGTACTCGGCCCCCGCCCGGTGACGCTGTCAAGGCCAGTAGGGCCAACAGCAATACACATTCCGAAAAAAAAAAAAAAAAAAATGGCTTTTTTTTTTACCTCAATAGCTTTCTTTCCATTTGGTAAATCAGTCTCAGTCCAAGTATTATTTTTATTTAAAGCTTCCAATTCTTTATCTATTGCCTCCAACCATAAATCTGCATCTTGTTGCTTCTTTGAACGACAACTGATGTTCTGTTTGAGCCATAAAACCAGTATCATAATCTTTTAACCAATAAGGCTTCTTAACTGATCTTCGTCTTTTTGTTTCTTCTATATTTTCATTTTGTTCTTCTGCCTCATAAAATTCATCTTCTAAATATTCTTCAGTCATTTCCAAATCATCTGTCTCATTTTCAATATCTTCTCTATCTTCTTGATCTTCTGGATTTTGTAATATTTCTGGTAGTTCTTCTTGTAATTTATCTATAGTCATTGTCTTCTCCTTATCTTGAATTTCCAAGTCTAAAGTTTCTGCAGGCAGTTTTTCATTACAGGTCACAATATCTTCTAATTCATTGTATACCATCTCTTCTTTGTTTTTCTTTTCTTTATCTCCAATAAATACCACATCTCTATAAATCTTAACAATTTTTGTATTTGGAAACCAAATCCTATAACCTTTACAGTGTTCTCCATATCCAACGAATACTCCTCTTTTGCTTTTAGGATCCCATTTAGTTCTTCTTTCTTTAGGTATATGAACATAAGCGGCTGTACCAAAAACTCTCAACACATGCAGGTCAAAATGTTTTTTGTATAAAAGCTTATAAGTAGTGACCGACCGAAATTTCGGTTTCGGTTTCGGCCAGTTTCGGCCAAAAAACCTTGGTTCGGCTTTAGTTTCGGTTTCGGCCAAAATATAGCCGAAACTTTCGGCCCCGCCGAAACTAGATAGTTCGTGAGTTTTCGTACGTTGTTCGGTAAACTTCGCAGCCAACTCATGACCGCTCGCTGACGCGGCCAAAAATCTCCAGAAATAAGTATTAGATTGATCTTTAAAATATTGTGAACGTATTACTAGTTAGTTAGGTACCCAGTATATCTAACTACAAGTTGTTAGCTCCATATAGTTAGCGGACTATTTTCTGAAATTTGACCTCTAAAGTATATGGCCTAATTGGTCACTAATTGGTCATAATTGGTCAGTATATTTGAATAATTGGTCAGCACTCTGACAAAAGTTACAAACATTTTAAAATTTTAAGTTCATAAAAAAATTTTGGCGGAGCATTTGAATCCTAGACACAGGATCTAAGGTGATTTAAATTGGTCACGTAATGGTCATAATTGGTCACTAGGTCACAGTAATTGGTCAGCCTTGTAACGATCAATATATCACAAAATATCCTCAAATTGGGGTAAAAATACCTTCCACACGATTGTAGTCATACACATTTCGTACACAGTTCATACAAACTCCATTCAAGGTTTTTTCATTTGCTAACACTCTGATCTTAATTGGTCACAATGTCACAGTAATTGGTCAGGCTTGGATAAATATTTATATCAGAGTTTATTCGCCACATAGAGTAATGCATGAAGTATGTATGAACTGTTTACGAGTCAGGTATGACTATATTTCAGTAAAAGGTATTTTTATGCACTGTGTGCCAATACTTTGTGATGTATTGGTCGTCTCAAGGCTGACCAATTACTGTGACTTAGTGACCAATTATGACCAGAGTGTGGACAGTTAAAAAAACTGTGAATGGACTTTGTATGACCCGTGTTTAAGCCGTGTATCACTAAAATCGTGTGCAAGGTATTTATTTTTACACCCAATGGGCGAATATCTTGTGATTTATTGGTCGTTCCAAGGCTGACCAATTACTGTGACATTGTGACCAATTAAGATCAGAGTGTTAGCAAATGAAAAAACCTTGAATGGAGTTTGTATGACCTGTGTACGAAATGTGTATGACTACAATCGTGTGGAAGGTATTTTTACCCCAATTTGAGGATATTTTGTGATATATTGATCGTTACAAGGCTGACCAATTACTGTGACCTAGTGACCAATTATGACCATTACGTGACCAATTTAAATCACCTTAGATCCTGTGTCTAGGATTCAAATGCTCCGCCAAAATTTTTTTATGAACTTAAAATTTTAAAATGTTTGTAACTTTTGTCAGAGTGCTGACCAATTATTCAAATATACTGACCAATTATGACCAATTAGTGACCAATTAGGCCATATCCTTTGGAGGTCAAATTTCAGAAAATGGTCCGCTAACTATATGGAGCTCAAGTTGTTTCTTTTTTTAGTTTACTCCCAATAGTAAGTCCTGTATATTCATGACAAAAAAAAATGGTTAGGACTTGAATGAATTTTTAGTTTTTATTTTATTTAACTGTATATATTATATACAATGGTGGTCAACTAATTAGGGACATTGGTATAATAAGAGTAACATTTAATTATATTTTCCGTAATTTCAGTTTACATGAAGTCTTCATTACGTTTTTTAATGTTAATCTGATCTTGATCATTTTACCAATGTTTTCTTAATAGAATGATTAAATTTTGGAATGGATTGTAATTAAAAACAACAACAATTAAAATTCAACTTTACTTCTCCTTCGTGCTAATATAACTCTGGACAAGTAATTAGGGACACTTTAGAAACAATGAACGCAGAATGTAATGGAAGAGAAAAATGTACATTTATTATCAAAATTCATCTAAAAAGCAAAGTTTTCTATTAAAAATTAAAATTAAATGTGATTGCCATTATTAGCTATAGCCATATCGACATCGGCGTGGCATCGACTCGATCAAATAATTACAATTTTCTTTAGTGAAGTTCTTCCAGGCGTCTTTGGAACTACTATAGAGTTGGTTTAAATTTCCAGTTTGTTGTACCACAAATGTTCCAAAGAATTCATGTCTAGGCTATTGGCAGGTCAATCTAAAATTGCAGCCTTTGTATTTCAGGTTTATTTTTTAAAAATTAGAATAAAAATTTAGATGGTCAGCCAGTAAATGAGCAATTTCGATACTACAGATTTCTTTTTAAATAAACCACCATTAAATATTCTTAGTTTCGAAAAACTACACACCATTGAACTGTATACTTTATAAAAAACAGTATCTCATAAAATTAAACTTTTAAAATATTTAACCAAAATATTTTCCGTTCCTAATTAGGTGACTACGAATGTATACATGCAAATAAATGTTAAAAATACTTGAAATTCAAATTTCAGTAAAAAACGTAATTTTAAATATTTTTTAAAAAGTTTCGGTGTCGGTTTCGGTTTCGGCCGAAACTGAGAGGCAGGTCGAAAGTTCGGTTTCGGTTTCGGTTTCGGCTGAAAAACTAGTTTCGGTCGGACCCTACTTATAAGGTGTCACTCCGTTTATCCTAGTTACACCTGTTCTATTTAAGGTAAAAACATTAAAGGCTAACAAATCAATATTTCCTACCCCTTTTACTTCTAGTTGTTTACCATCTCCTACAGTTACATATTTAATACTATTTGATAAATCTTGAAACGATGAAAATAGATTCCTATAATACGACATGTGTTCACTAGCACCCGAGTCCAAAATTATGTCTGATTTTATAATTCCTAATTGTGACATAATAAAAGCATTTTTGCAGAAATCGCTTTCATTTACATTTTGTTTTTCTTTTAACAATCTACAGTCTTTAATTAAATATCCTGTTTTATGACAAAAATGACACTTCCTTTCGCTACAGTTACTTCTTAAATGATTTGTTTTACCACGCTCAAAGCATTGAAAGTAATCTTGAAACTAAATTCTGAAAACTCTGGCTTGCCTCCGGAACCGATTCCCAAGCTGATACAAAGTGCCTATACTTATCAGGTAATGTCATCAAAACTTTAGTGATAAGCATAGAGTCTGACATCTTCTCACCTTTTTTTTTTTTACTTGGAGAAATGCAGTTACGCACTCGAGCGGATGGGTGCAATGGCGCAGGAGGTGTGTGGACTCGGAGCCGAGCCCCTACCCACTAAAACTCCAAGGTCCCATCTAGCGCCATAGTGGGACGTCGCGGGGTCGCTGAAGCACCGACACCCCGGCGCTTGCCCCGTGGGCCCACCGGTGGCGGCAACCTACTGCCGCCATACATACATATACTACATACTAATACATACCACCCCGCGCGAACGCGCCAGGCCTTTCGGCCTCCTTGGGCGGCACCATACTGCCGCCATACATACATACTAATACATACTATACATATATAAAATACTCCACGGCGCTTTCGCGCCCCTCCGACCGGGACCGAAAGGCCCCGGCAAACCCAACCAAGGGAGCCCTGGGTCCTAGGGCTCCCCCGCCGAGACTAACTTTTTAATGAGGTTGTTTCCCTCTACGACCGACTGTCGTTATTTTTTAAAGAGGTTTTCTTCCTCTACCGCCCGACAGCACACCTCCGGTGTCGCAGGAGCCGCTCGCAGTCCATTCTGATAAGCAGAAAAGTACCGGAGCGACCCATACGACACCACCCTCCTAGGCGAGGTCTAGCGTAAAACAGTCGAAGGTGCCACCTGCACAATCGACTCCGGGCTACTGAGCCCCCGGCACGACAAGCCCAGGGTACCGCAGAGTTTGACCTCTGCGGTTGGGGGGAAACATCTTCTCACCTAAGCTATCTAGTTGATAACGTAGATTCTCTAAACTGGAGATAAAACCGGACATAGGCTCTTCATATTTCAGACTGAAAAATTTCTGTTGAATAAGATGCACACTTATTTCAGGCTTATTAAAATTTCCTTCAACTATTGACAACAAACCTCTCGACCGTAATATAACCTTCATTTGGTACTTCCACGCATCATAATTATTAATACCTTCTAACTTTGTAGCATGGCCGCCTTGGGAACACGTGGCATCCATTTTGGATTATAAGCTTTCTGCTCACAACTCGACTAAAACTTTTTAACTAATAACCACACGTCTGTTCTTCCTCTTTTTGTTTTTTCGATACATGATCTGGGCCCATAACCTATTGGGTTTTTAGTTATTAATAAGGCAATGATTGGAAGAACGTAATAAACTTTATTAAACATAAGATAAAACAACACGACTCGACACATACAGTGTAATTTTAGTAGGGAAGGTACATAGCTTTTCATAGAGTACTATATTGTAGAGGAACATAGACAAAAATATCAGTTTATATTGATACTCGACAGTCAGAATAATTTCTACACAATAATTTAAGCATATTATTAAGTTTTAATTAATTTAAATGTCTATTTTTGCAGACACTTAAAATTATAACAGGGCATTTATTATAACATTTAAAAAAACTACAAAATTCGGTCATAATTTTTAAAGAATTATTGTCATGTTGTCCAATACACAACACTATTTCTATTCTTGTTTAATTTGATACTAAATATTTAGTGCTTTTAGAATTTCTTGAGAGCTTGCACCCGTTTAGATAAAAGATCTGATCTTAAACTGGTCATAAGGGCTATTTATTCTTGATTTTATTAGTAATTCTGAGAGACCGACGCATTGACCAACAATATATACAAATTTATTTTTATCTGTTGATGAGTTACATAACTTCTCTTTTTGAGAGCTGTATACACTGTCATTGTTTAAATCTTTTTTTATTTTATTTGTCAATGAGTTTTCTTTGTCAATTTGTGTCAATGTTTGATCTTCTTGGTCTTTTAATACTTTATTTATTCGTTGTAAACTATTTTTCTTGTTGTGACATAATTTCTTAGGAGTAATGGTTTTATTCGGTGTATGAATTGGGCTTTTACATAATAATGTCAATGAGTTTATTTGATTATTTAAATTTGTTATGTGTATTTTAAGGTCCCTGTTTTCTAAAATTATGTTCTCAAGCTCATTTTGTGTACTTTCGAGTTGAAAGGTCAAATTATAAATTTTTTCTTTCATTTCTTCAATTTTATCTAATTCCAAGGGTGATAAATCTAAGCTTTTATGCAGTAATTCTGAATCAATCGTACAAGTAGATATATCATTACAACTTTGTTCTAAATTTTCACAGGATCTCGTTTTAAATAGTTTTTTTGGCCTTACATCTATCTTCCTCCATATTGATAATTTAATAATTTATGAGTCTATTATTAAATACTTTAGTACGGTAATGCCCTCTTGTGGAGATTTATTTAAGTAGTTTCTCACTTAATAATATGACGCTAGTAGTGCCATCTCTTGGTGTGTATCATTATTTTATTGTCATTAACGGTGATTTTGAATTATCTGTGACGTAAAAAATTCAGTTTTACTTTTATTAATTAAAACAAACAAAAAGTAGGTCAATGTACTTGACGTTTGACAGCTGACGCCTCGCCTTTGCGCAGGATTCGTCTTATTATATTTTTTTATCCCTACCCTACCGTTATTTAACATAACATTAATAATCATAATAATAATAATAATACTTTATTGTACACCACATACAAAAACATACAGACATGAAAATAAAGGAAGAAAAAATTATGCACAAAAGGCGGTCTTATTGCTTACAAGCAATCTCTTCCAGATAACTTTTATTCTTGTGAAAAAGTCATAACTGCTAGGAGATAGGGTGGTAGGACGGTGTACATAGAAATATATAAGTTATATAACCAAATACTTATATTAACTAAATAAATAATAAATGACATAAGTATAGATAAATACAAATACAAATATATATATTATATAAATAACAAATACATATATACTTTTATACATACATAAAAACGACAGATAGGACAAATAAAGTTATAAGGATAAGTAGTGACTTTAAAGTAATTTTTTAAAAATAGACACAGTTTTGGCACTTTTTATGTTTTCTGGAAGATAGTTCCACAGTCGTATGGATTGTACTGTAAAAGATTTTGAATAAAAAGAAGAGGAATGGAAAGGTATTTTAAAGGTCAGGAGTTCTTGAGAACGAAGACTACGATTGTGAGTATCTTTGAGAAATTCAAAACGTTCTTTAAGATAAAAAGGAGTATTAGTATGAAATAGAGTACAGTACAGAAGAGAGAGAATGTGAGTATTCCTGCGAAGTCGGATTGGAAGCCACTCAAGCTTTTTTCGAAAATCGGAAACGTGGTCATATTTGCGAAGTCCAAATATAAACCTAATGCAAAGATTTTGATTACGCTCGAGTTATTCTAACTGGTCTTCCCTGAGATCCAGGTAACATGTATAAGCATAATCAAGAATTGGTAGTAGGATAGATTTTGCTAACGCAATTTTGGTAGGATTTGGAAGAACATTACGCAGACGCCGGATGGATCCAATGGAAGCAAACATTTTTCTACTCCTCAGCTTAGTGAAGTACTAAGCTGAGGAGTCCAGGAAAACGCTTGGTCAAAGATTACGCCTAAATTTCTCACTTCATCACTATAAGGAATTATCGTGTTGTTAAAAATAATAGGGGATAATAGTGAGAAATCTATTCGCGTGATTAATTTAGTGCTACCGATAATAATAGATTGACTTTTACTTGGGTTAACTTTAATGCCAAATGAATTACTCCAAGTCAAGATATTGCTTAGATCAGAATTAATTTTACTGATAGCGCATTGTAGATCACAAAGTTTAGATTGTGCGTATATTTGAAGATCGTCAGCATACCAGTGGTAAAGAGAAGAAAGGTTTTGAGTGATGGAGTTAATAAAAATTGAAAAAAGGAGTGGCGATAAAACACCACCTTGAGGTACACCGGCATTTAATATCTTCCAATCGGAATAAGAGTCCTCCACTCGAATCCGTTGGCGGCGGCCATATAAATAACTCTGAAACCAGTCCTTAACCGATGGAGATATATTAAGAGAATTTAGGCTAGCCAGTAGTATGTCAAAATCCACAGTGTTAAAAGCATTGCAGAAATCCAGCAAGGTTAAAACTGTGACTTCCTGGCTATCCATAGCTAATCTGATATCGTCTGTAATTTTAACAAGTGCAGTAGCCGTACTGTGGCTAGATCGAAACCCAGGTTGGAAAGGATTTATAAGATTATTTTTACATAGGAAAGAGTTCAGTTGATGGTAAACAAGGCACTCGAGGACTTTAGAAAGGAAGGGAAGAATAGAAATAGGGCGATAGTCACTTAAGGATGAAGGAGCTACTTTCTTGGGTAAAGGAATAATTTGAGCGTCTTTCCAGGAAGAGGGAAACGTACAGGAATTTATAGAATTATTAAATATACAAGTAATGACAGGGGTCAGGAAATCCAGGATAGGAACAATCATTTTACGGCTGATACAGTCAGAACCAATAGCATCAGAATTTATAGCTAATATATTCATCTTAATATCACATTCAGTGAATGGACTAAATGAAAAAGAGGATTGCAAAAGTGGAGTAGATATAGCAGAAAGTTGATTTATTGTTCGAGATTTGATTGCACTACTAAAGGAATCGGCATGAGTGAAGTGCTTATTAAGCTTGTTGAGATCTAAATTTAGCGGAAATTTAAATGTGATTTAGCTTTGCCAGCTCCAAGTGACTTTAGAAACTTCCATACTTTTGATGAGTCCCCGTTATCAAGTATGGATTTATGAATATGCCGTCTATGTGTATCTCTACACAACTTGTTGCAACGATTTCTAAGTTTTTTGTACGTTTCCTTCTTTTGCTCAAAAGGATTAACCCTATACTTCAATTTAGCACAATTTCTTTTTTCTTGAAGATTTTTAATTTCTGGAGTAATCCAAGGCGCTGGAAGGTGCTTCATACGCACACGTCGGATTGGTGCATTGGTGTCATATGGTTTTATCAGCATGGAATTTAACAATTCAACTTGGTCGTCCACTGAGTTTGCGTTCACAGCTTCCAACCAATCAATATTAGATGCATCCTCGCGTAGTCGTTCCAAATTCATACCGCCAAAATTACGTTGCAGAAGGATTCTTGATTTTGCTTTAGGGGGTTTGATTTTATATGGGAGATAAATGAGGTCATGGTAAGAAAAAGCATACGCTTGACATTGACCAAATTTTTCAACGTGATCAACGGAAGAAACAAGTATCAAGTCAAGTAAAGAAGGAGTATAGTTAGGAGAATTATGAGTAGCAGAAAGTGGTAAAATATTCATATTCACCCCGTTAACATTCGTTATTAATTATCTAAATTTAATTAAAATAAATTATTACCCATTATAATTAAAACCAATAATTAAAATATTAATTTTATAATTTTTCAAACCTAAATTGTTATATTACTTTTTTATTTTAGAACGTTTCGTTTCAGGTGACAATGATCGATATTGTCGATGCGTAGGAGTTTGACAGGTCGTTGTCATCTGTATTTGTTTTAATTAATAGTTTGTAATTAATCTAGTCAAGTTTCGGGAGCTTCAACTTGTATTTTTAAAAATAATTAATTTTATTTAAATTTAAAACTATTAAAATAATGGAATTAAAATTAAAGACAACAACTAGCAGAATTGGATGCTAAGAATATTGTGAATTTATTAATACAAATGTCGAACAATGAAAATAACAATTCAGCACTTATGTTCTAACAACATGTCGCAACCGACATTCGGAGGAATTACTTCGTTTGCAAAAATGGGGTCCCACGGGACATAACTCCTCCCTCCTTAATTTCGAAATCTGCGGGTTTGGCTTGTTCCGGAAATTAAAAGTATTTTTAAAATAGTAACATATAAAAGCTAAAACTAATAAAAATAGTATTACATATAAAATGACCGTTGCTAAGCTTACGGAATTTGTTTGAAAGGAAGCAAATTCGTCTGTATTAACACTAATTGATTCACTGTTCTTTATCACTTTATTTAGAAATTTCACATCATCTATTTGTTTTATATTCACTGGGTTCACAGAACTAACACTTCTCTTCTGTATGTTTGGTAAGTTAATTACAGGTGTAGGCTGATATACGTTGCTACCAATCAATCGCCGTCCTTCCAGGTGTAGACTTCCAATTTCAGCGTAGCAGTTTTGGTCTAAACTTATATTGTTACGGGCTGGGGTTCACTAATTTGGAAACAAACACCTGATGGCTCTAAACAAGACTTTATTCTAGGTCTAGATTAAACAACAGAACTTCACAAACAACAGGTCCAAATCACATTTCAATCACAGTCCAATAGAATAGCCAAGGTCACTAATTATCGCACTTGTTCACTGGTATCACTTGTAGTGTCTTCGCTTGTTGTTCAGAACTGAATGAATCAGTCGACGCGCCGGGCCGCTTATATACGCGGACACGGGTTCGAGAGGGCTCCGTCCGCGGAACGCTATTCTACATGTTTCGAGAATACATCTTTCTCGAACCTGCGCGGCGGTCGTAGAAATAAACAAAAGGAATCTTATCTTTGAATCTTATGCCCCTGTGATAAGGTTCCCCGTAACAATATGTCAAGGACAGGTTGTCGTACTACATCATTACTACAACTTTGTGAGATGATAGACCTTTTCTGACTGTACAAAATCCATTTATCTATGGATATTTTTTGTGCTTTCAATTCTTTAACTTTAACAGGATGCTGGATGCATTTTGAACCGTTATATTGATACAGCATTAGTTGCTCTATACAGGTTTCTCTAAAATACAGGTCCAGATCATCCATATGACAAAGGAACTGGCCTTGTGTGATATCCTTACATGCTTGTATTAGAGGTTGGTATTTTACTCCGCTCGCTAGTAGGAAAGGATATTCAGGTACAACTATGTAGGTAAGATTATTAGATTCGTTATACATGGGCAAGGAATACAATTTATAATAAGAGTATGTTTTGTTATCAGTTAAAGGTACTTCCATTAGAAACGTTATCTGGTTTGATTTAAGATAAGCCTTTACATTTAATGTTTCTTCTAAGTTAATTAAATTTTGTTCATTTGCGGGATACATTAAATTATCATGTTTGTCTATAAATTGGAATAAATGTAAAAGCTCAGTAGAATTTATGATAGATTTATGTAATACAGAAACTTTACTTAACGGTAAGGCTGTTTCTATTTCACTTAATTTATCGTAGATTGAACGAAAATTGTTAATAAATTGATTAAAAAGACTTAATGAATATACAAAATACTTATGGTTAATGTCGCTTTTACCTATATCCTTAACTACTCCTTCGAGACTTTTTAATCGCGTATCTAATACGTGAGTTTTCCATAATTATCTCGGTATAATTTATAAAATGATCTGACATTTTGGAGATGAGCGTTATCTTTTTTGTCGTTGCTTGCTCTTGACTTTTAATATTAGTTATGAGCTTCTCATATTTTATTGCATCACTATGGTCTAAATTGCCTGTAATAATTTTTATAAAAGATCCTAAGAGGTCAATTAACCCTCTCTTAAATCGTTTGGTTGGCAATAATTGCTTTATTTTGTCGATAGACATCTCTTTCAAATAGCTTGCTTGACCATTTAAACCTAAAAACTCAAGTGGTAATATTTTATCTTTATTTATGATTCGTAAAAACTCTAAGTATTGATTTATATTTAAAGTTAAATCATCAACTATAGTACTTAAATCTAAGATTTTAATTATCAACCAGTTGTCTTGTTTTATATACGCTTCTCCTTGTTTAACAGGAAGTATGCCCGGATTTTCGTTAATCCTTTCTAGAAGAAGGGCCTGGCTCATCGGGATCCATAGCAGGGAAACGAGACATCACCTGTGGAGGTCGTTTAATATTCTTTAAATGTGTTTTATTCGGTCTGTCCGCTACTTTTATGGGTACTATATTTCGTTCAGGCTCGTTTGTAAAAATTGCCTTTTTATAGCGAGGTTTGTCCTTACTTTTTCTTTTATTAACATCCTTAACGAAAATGGGTGTATTTATTAATAATTCTTTGCATTTCTGAAAGGCGTCAGTATAGCTTTGGTCAATGATTACCTTTCGTCCTTTCTTTAAACAGGCAGTCAAAGGTTGTGTTATTTTGAGAAAGTCTTTAATGAAACGTTGGTAATAACCTATGAATCCTAAAAATCTTTTTATCTCAGTTTGTGTCCTAGGTAATGGGTAGTCGAGTACTGATTGAATTTTGTCATTATTGGGTTTAAGTCCGTCAGGTATAATCGTGTGGCCTAGATACAGTATTTCCTTCCGTAATAATTCTGATTTGTCTAGTTGTACTTTAAGATTAGCCTGTCGAATTCTGTCAAAGACTGCTCGTAGTTTACTAAGATGCTCTTCTAGACTTGATGAAAAGATAAGAATATCATCTAAATAGACTAGACAGTGTATTCCATGCATGCCAAAAGGGGCTGTTATTGTCAATGTCATTTCTTTGTCTAGGGTATTCTGTATTACTGTAGTAGCAAAACCATTGTTACATTTAACTATAGCACTAAGCATTCTAACACCCTTGCAAAATTGCTTAAAATTTAAAATGGCATTACCATCATACATGTTCGTCGGAAGTTTAACTCTTTGTTCAGTTCGAGGGGCTAGTTGTATAACATTTACTGGATTATATACAATTGGTATTATCGCGTTTTTCGTTTTTATGAGTTTATCTTTTAGTCTAATATCTGCCTCTAAATGTAATAGTAAGTCTAGTCCTATTAGTCCGTCACATCTGTTGTCTACGTTATATACATAAAATTTGTGAAAATCATGATTTTTGAAAATAGAGAACAGTGGAATATTAATAACTTCATTATGAACACTAGTAGAATGTGTGCTTACGAGTTGAAAGGGTTCGTAGTATTTAGCTTGATGAAAATATTCGTTAGCCTTTTTGGGCTTAAAAACGATCTTGTACTACAAGTATCTAACATGAATTTACCGTCTATGTCAGGGATATAAATATAAGGCAGATTTAAATTATAGTCAAAGTTTAATTCTATTATTTCTTGTTTCTAGGCTCCTATGTAAAAATTTTCAATTTTATTTTCCTCCTCATTTTTAGAAGGCGATTCATCCGTCATATTATCAGTCTGTTCCTCTATAGTCACATATTCATTCATGTCGTTATGATATTCATTGTAATAGTCGTCTTGGTATATTAAAGTTTGGTCATATGGCTCATAATAACAATTTCAATTATCATTACGGGGCTTTTACGGGGGCAGTTCTCAATGAAACTTTATTTAATTTAGGAATATTTTGTGGTATGTTCGGTCTATATCCAAAGTTCCTTGGTAAACGATATCCAAACTGTTGTGGTGCGTTATTTAAGATAGGTCTGTAACTTGTAAAAGTGTTAACGGGGCGATGACCATAATTAGGGTTAACCGGCGTCTGGGGTATGTATTGCCTGTTGGGTATACCGAATCTAAATTGTGGTGCTATTAACGGAGGCCTAAATCCCATTGGTTGAGATAACACATGAGGAGGCTTTATCGGTGTAGCAGTACTTTGAACTCCGAATTTAAATTGTTGACTTGGAGAATTAAAAATCTTAAAATTTGTTGGGGGTGAATTAAATTTAAATTGAGTCATATGGTGTGGAGAACTTGGGTTAAGCATTCTAGAATTATTGAGCATTTTGCTCCTTAAATTATACTGCTCTTGGAAATTGACCTCTTCTAAGACAAACGTGAGGGCGTCTTCCAAGGTTGACGGATTTTTAAGTCTTATTAACCTAACCATATGATCGGGCAAGTTGTATAAAAATGTATTTAATGCAGTATTATTATAAATAATATATTTTGCCTCTCTGAGGGTTTCGTTTGAAAGTTGGTTAACCTTTGAAAATAGTATGGATCTAATACCCTGTATCCTATCGCAAAAATCTAAGTAATTTTCACTAGGTAAGATTTTTAAATTTTCTATTTCGATCGAAATGCATACCTCACTCCGAGGATCGCCAAAATGCTGTATTAATATTTTCTTTAACTCTTTCCACGTATCTAAATCGTTACGCTCACTTATAAGAACAGCTGCGTCGCCTCTCAGCTTACTCGTTATGCATTCCTTTAAATACTGATTTTGTTCTAATCAACCTTGGCAATTTAAAATCATATACTCACATTTTTTTAAAAATAAATTTAGTAACCATGTCTCTCCGGAAAATTCAGGAATTAGTTTATAAATATTAGCGATAGAAATATTATTTTCGACTAATTCAACAGCATCAACCATTTTGGGAATTTAAAAATATCTTATTTTTAAATACATTTCACACACAAAAATAAAGATCAGAATGACACAATATAAAAGCATATAAAAGCAAAATACAAATATCCTTAATTAATATTAAAATTGAAACTATATAAAATTATTAAAATTAAAACTGAATTGTAAGTTTTAATTTCGTTTTTGAAGGCTATAGAAATTACTATTTAATACTAAGTTTAAGAGAACTTTAATTTTATTAACACAAGTTTTAATTAACTATTAATAAAACAGGTAATACAGTAGGTATTAGCTCATAATAATCTAATTAAAATATTTAAACCAGATATGTTATAACAAAAGAAATTAATTTTGCAATAACAAGTGCTATCCTCTCAAATATCCTATTTGAGACGATAGCGAGGAATTTGACTCACCAACCGTTCAGCCTCATCACGAACACGATATGCACTTTTCACGCTCGAGCTTAGACAAAATTTTTGGTTTGGTTCTTCAGGATCGCTCACTATACTATATTAAATTCCTTTCTTCTAGAGTTTTATAGAATACTTGGATAGTATATTTTATTTTTGAGATTTAAATTTAAAACTATTAACATAAAGGAATTAAAATTAAAGACAACAACTAGCAGAATTGGATGCTTAGAATATTGTGAATTTATTTAATACAAATGTCGAACAATGAAAATAACAATTCAGCACTTATGTTCTAAGAACATGTCGCAACCGACATTCGGAGGAATTACTTCGTTTGCAAAAATGGGGTCCCACGGGACATAACTATCTATGCAAATGCTTTGTTTTGTGCCGGTTTCCGCTAGTATTCGAGAAGCTTCGTTTTGTGTTTTGTTTGGTATAAATACCCTGGCCCGGGCCCATTCGAGCTTTTTGCACCATTTTCACATTGGGTCTCCTGTCGGCATCGTCGTGCGCAGCTCATTAGCTGAGCTATAGTTGCCGACAGATGCCCATGTAGTCGTAGTGCGGTGAAATAAACATCAAGCATCACTCACGTGCTAACGACACCTTGGCCTGAAGCCGTTTCGATACTACCTTTCTGCACATCCGTGTGTGTGTCAACCACGTGCTGGGAACTGCCGTGGGTCTGTTCACCACGCGGTAGGGTGCTCGACTTCCGTTTCACTGGAGGCGCAGGAGTTGTCACAGGCCTGCCAGTTGTAAGCGGAGTCATTTTCCTCCAAAAGGTATTTATTTCCTTTTCTTATTAGAATCTAACTTCGCCTGTGCTGTAGAACTTCGCCTGTGCTGTAGCAATACAGCACTGCCGGTCCCAAGTCCGGATAAAGAAGGAGGGTTCATCGTTAGGCTAACCACCTGACATGGTAAAAAAAATCCTTGGTTGTGAAGTCCAAAACGAGAAATTCCGGATTGCTCAAAACTCGACGACTTAGGCATGATATAAAGGATAAACGATTAAGCTTACGATTTGGAACCTGGAACGTTCAGTCAATGCTTCAAGTGGGTAAAACGTCTGAAATTGCATCTGTACTGCGCAAGTATCAGCTCTCCAAGAAATCCGGTGGGAAGGATCTGGTGTCGTAAGGAAACCAAACTGTACTATCTACTACAGTGGCGCGAAAAAACAAGGCCATAATGGAACTGGATTTTTAATCAACAACAAGCTGGATAAATGTGTGTTAGGTTTCGAACATTTCAACGAACGCCTATGCAAGTTGAGGATCAAGGGTCCACTATATAACACCACCTTTGTATGTGCATATGCTCCTACTGAACAGGCTAATTCTGAGGAAAAGGAAAGTTTTTATGACGAACTACAGAGATTGTGTGAATCGGTACCCAGATATGATGCCCTTGTGGTGCTAGGCGATTTTAATGCCAAAATCGGAAAAGAAGATGCTTTTGCAAAGGCCCTAGGCAAACACTCTCTCCACTAGTGTTGAGTGCCTCATACATGAGGCGCTTCAAATGTCGCATACAACATGATCAAATGTCCTAACGCTTCAAATGAAAACTTTGAACCGCTTCAAAAATGAACGAGGCTAGTATGACTAGCACACTTTGTGCTATGTCTCGCTCTTACAATATGTGTTATGATTATCACACGTTGGCTTATGTCTCGCTCTTACGATGTGTTAATGAATAGGTACGAAATCTATACCGACGCGGGAACGAGACAATTACTATTAACAAATAGGTGGAAGCAAGACAAAATATTATTTGCGTTTCCCGCGAATTTAAATTTTATTTGACAAATCTAAAGTAGAATTTAATAGATTTAGTACATAGTTACTTAGACTATTTAACCATTTATTTTTGTTAAATGGTCTAAGAGTTACTGTGGTAATATTGTGATTTTTGATGTACGTCTGTCTATGTTTAATTGTAATTTTTGAATTCACTTGGATTCTTAAAGTCTAAAGGATAAAAGTGTTAACAGAATACCAAGCTATCAACTGAATAAAGGTACGTATATTACTATATTAGAGTTTGTATCAAGTTTTGAGTATAGTTTAATCATAATTTTTTTGTTTGTATGGGTTTTGATTTTAATAAATTATTCACATTTACATGTCCTTATTTTTATTAAAAACATTTTTTAACTATTAAAGTTTTCTCTTTAAAAATAAATTCATGCTGAGAAACACGTAATAATCATATAAGTTCTTAATTTCAAATACTCAACTAAGCAAATGTATAGCAAATCGAGACAATATTCTAATACATACACATTAATAACTTTGTCCTCACTGACACAAATTGCATCATCTAGTTCATCTAGTTCAATTGTCGCGACTCATTTGAAGCGCTACATTGTCCCGACTCATATCTAGAAATGAGTCGTTCATACAAACACGTTCAAAATCATTTGTCCAACTCATCACTACTCTCCACGATAGAACTAATGATAATGGCGAAAAGCTGTGTTACTTTGCTGCAGCCAATAATCTGTTTATAGGTGGAACTAAATTTCCCCACAAAGATATACACAAAGCAACATGGAAACTGCCTGGAAGATCATAATACAACCAAATCGATCACATCCTGATCTCGATAAGGAGGTTGTCGAGTATAAAAGACGTCAGATCCTTTAGAGGAGCAAACTGTGACTCAGATCATTTTCTCGTCATTGCTCACACTAAGCAGAAAACCTGCTCAGCGCAAAACAAGAGAGGCGATAAAAGGGTTAAATGGGCCACTGAAAGCCTTAAAAAGGAATCTATATCCAACTCTTTTAAGCTTGCGGTCACTAGACCACTCAATGACAATGGTTCTGACACTGACATAAACAATGACTGGCAATTACTCAAAAATAGTATTATAAAAGGGGCCCAAGAAGTACTGGGAGAGCAAAGAAAGATCCGATCTGAAGACTGGTTTGATGAAGAGTGCAGCAAAGCACTGGAAAGAAAAAACGCCGCTAGGATTGTGTTATTGCATAACGATTCAGAAGAAAACAAGGAACTTTTAAACTTTTTTTGCGCGGGTAGTTGTCAATAGAACATCGTAAATTTTTGCTCTTCCTATTTTCTTTCAATTTAATTATGTTTGATCATTATTTTAAGTGAATGTTATAATAAAACAACTTTATAGTGCCCACATTACCTGGCTAATATAATTTCTTCACTAACAATAACACAGTTGCTAAACATGGATGTTCACTCACAGTTGCACTCTAACATGAAGGAAATTGTTACAATGTTTGAGACACGAATGGAACAATTTGACAAGACTCTGCAGGCTCACACTCAATCAACTTCAAAATCTCCAGTGACTGATACATCCTCTGATCTTGGTAAACTTGCCGCTGATTTCAATTGTTTCAAGGACCTTGTCTGGAAAAGCCTTACTATGCTTCGTGAACAACTTCAACTTCTCTCAGAAGGATTTGACAGACACGAAATGCAATCTCGGAGAAAGGTGCTGCTCTTTCATGGTTTGCCGAAAGAGGATTCTGAACAAGCTGCTCACAAAGTAATCAATGTTATCTGTAATAATCTAAAACTGTCAGATCTGAAAAGCTCAGACATTGAGGTGTGCTATCGTCTAGGAAATAAGAAAGTAAAACCGAGGCCACTTTTAGTTCGTTTCACTTCTTTTAAAAACAGGACCTCAGTATGGAACTCTAAAACTCTTTTGAAAGATTCTGGTATTATGATATCAGAATTTCTTACAAAACCTAGACAAGAAGTGTTCATGGAAGCTAGAAAACATTTTGGTATCAAGAACTGCTGGTCTTCAGAGGGAGTTATAAATATATCTTTGCCTGATAAAACCAAGACCAAAATAGTTTCATCCATAGAATTGCAAGCTTTAGTTTCCAAACTCCCCCAGGAAAGCAGTCATCAAAATGTGAAAGCACCGAGGACTCGTAGGGGCAACAAAAATTCAGCTAAATGAGAAATGACTTTTATCTAATTCTTGTATTCTTGATTCCTTGGTTTGTTTTGGTTCAATTTGTTTATCTTTTATATTTTGATTCATTAATCTCATTTTTTGTCTTTGTATTGTATAATACGACGGCATTTATTTAACATTACGCTATAACAATCTTCGAACTTTGGACTATATGTATACAATATTACAATCACTGCTTACTGCGGTTGTTACAAATAAGTTTTATTTACTTTTCAAATGTCATCACTTGTATCATTTATGCCAATGTCTTGTCTTAGATTGTAAAACGTCATTTAATAGATTAGTGACACTTACTGTCACTGTCACAACCCTGCGTTGCGTTCGGATACTGCCAATTGCATATTCGTTAAAAGTTTTTATAATTACATATTTTTGTTACACTTTAATTTTAAAATTTTGTTTTATAAAATTATATTATATATTGTAAATTTGTAACTGTTCTTTTTGTTTGTTATGCCAGTGTGTGTGGGAAAATTTTGGAATCGGTAAAAAAAATCTATTATTATATTTTATCTAACTTTTTTATTATATTTTTATATATCGTTCAATATAATTTATTTATATATTTTTTATTCATATACATACGTACTTAGTATTATATTCGATGTCTGAAGTAACTATTTTGAATATTGACGACAATTATTTCTCTTGTTCTTCATCTGACGATTTCCAGAGTGCTAACAATACTTCAATTGATAGCAACTCTTCATTGCTGGACTCTAAACTTAATTCTATTTTTGCTGAAAATACTCATTGTGTTAACTTAGTACATATAAATGCACAAAGCATTCCGGCACACTACTCTGATTTTCTGGCATCTTTTAGCAATGTTCAGGTTGATGGCATTCTTGTATCTGAGTCATGGTTAAAACCTTCTCTTACATCTTCTCTTTACTCTCTTCCGGGCTATACACTGATTCGCAATGATAGAACTGACAAAGGTGGTGGTGGCGTCTGTGTATACCTAAAGGAAACCATTGATTTCAGTATCATCAGTCAGTCTCCTAGTCCTTACACTGGTAGCCTAGAATATCTATTTCTTGAAATCTCTCTCTTCCACTCTAAGCTTCTAGTTGGTGTTGTGTACAGCCCTTCCTTAACTGTTAATTATTTCTGTGCATTTGATTCAGTTCTTGAAAATCTAGCTCCATCTTATGAACATATTATCATTATGGGTGATCTGAATACTTGCCTAATCAAAAATGACTCAAGATCTGCCAAATTGAAATCATTAATTTCTTCTTACAACATTTCCATTCTTCCACTATCTGCTACACATTTCTCCCTATCTCTGATCCTTCTCTTCTTGACTTAATTTTTGTTTCAAAATCTTATAATGTTGTTACCCATGGCCAATTAACTGCTCCTTTTTCTTACCATGATCTTGTTTATTAGCAATATAATTTATCTATCCCTAGGCGTAAAGGTAAATTAATTTTTCGGCGTAATTTAAAGAACATTAACTTGGTTTCTTTGAGATGTGATGCGTCTAAAATTGATTGGTCACCTGTTTACTCTGCAGACACAGTAGACGATAAGGTCAAAAATTTTAATTCTATTTTGATGAACTTATATGATACCCATGCTCCGGTACGACGCATCAGACTTAGGCATCCACCTGCTCCATGGCTAACACCTGCTATTAAAAATCTCATGTCTAAGCGTGACAAAGCCAAAAGACTTTGCAAAAAGTATCTAGTGGAAGTCAATATATCTGTCTATAAAAAGTTGCGGAATCGCTGTAATAGAATGTGTAGAGATGCTAAGCGCCGCTATATTTTCTCTGCAATTGATTGTTTCTCTCCTTCTCAGAGTTGGAGATTCTTAAAATCTTTGGGTGTGGAAAAATCTCCTGTTGCTTCTAATCACTTAGCTGATGCTAACTCCTTTAATCTACACTTTTCTACCCCTCCCATTATAATACCCGATTCTATTAAAGATAACACTCTCCAAAAGTTGGGTGCTGTCATCCGTCCAACTTGTGATCCTTTCACTTTCACAGAATTCACAGTGGATGACGTTAAGAAAGGTATTCTGTCCATTTCTTCTAAGGCTGTGGGAAATGATAACATTAGTTGTGATATGCTTCGTTTTATTATTGATCTTGTTTCGCCAGTTGTTATGAACATATTAAATTTCTCACTGACGACCAATGTTTTTCCCTCAGCCTGGAAGTTGGCTTACGTCATCCCTTTACCTAAAACTTCTAATCCTACTTCCTTCTCTCATTACCGTCCTATTTCTATTCTCCCTATTCTCTCAAAACTTTTGGAAAACTTAATTTTCAAACAACTTTCTTCTTTCTTACTACAGAACTGTCTTTTTACCCCTTTTCAATCCGGTTTTCGTCCCATGCACAGTACTACCACTGCTTTACTCAAAGTTACTGATGATATTCGGTTTGCGATGGACAATAAGATGCTTACTGTTCTCGTCTTACTTGATTTCAGTAATGCATTTAATTCGGTCGACTTTGATGTATTGCTCGCTATCCTTTCCTCTCTCAACATATCTTCACCCGTAATTAAATGGTTCAATTCTTACCTTCGCGGTCGCCGGCAGAGTATTCATACCGACGAAGTTTCTTCGATTTGGAATGATCTCTCTGCCGGCGTGCCACAAGGCGGCGTTCTCTCTCCATTACTTTTCTCAGTATTCATTAGTGAAATCTCCAAAATAATTACTTCTCTTTACCATCTCTATGCCGATGATCTGCAACTTTATAGACACACAACTGTAAGTGACCTCGCAACTGCTATAGATAACATTAATTTGGATCTCATTCGGATAAGAGATTGGGCTAATTCCTTCGGTTTACTTGTTAATCCGTTAAAGTCGCAAGCTATGATTATTGGTAGCAGTCAGATGCGATGTAAGATTAATTTTGATTTATTACCAAAAATCATGTTCAATGGGATTCCCATTAATTTAACAGACCAATCAAAAAATTTGGGACTCACACTTGACTGTAACTTATCGTGAACAGCTCAAATTAATGAAGTGAGTAGACGTTTGCACTATTCCCTTCATTCGTTAAAGCGGTTGCAGAATTTTTTACCTTTGCGTACTAAAATAATCCTCGCCCAATCCCTTCTCCTTCCTCTTCTCGATTATGCAGACGTTTGCTACTTAGATGCCACTGAAGAGCTACTTGACAAACTCGACCGGCTTCAGAATTTGTGCATCCGTTTTATTTTCGGTTTGCGCAAATTTGATCACATCTCCGAGTTTCGCCGTCAATTAAAGTGGCTTCCTGTTCGCCTTCGCCGCAATGTGCATGTACTAACAACACTTTTTAATATCCTCAATAACTCTTCTCCCCCTTATCTCAGAGAGCGCTTTCAACTAGCTCATCCGCGTGACAGACCGATGCGTTCATGTGTCACTTTAAGACAGCTTGACGTTCCATTTTATAATTCCACTTTTTATAAAAATCTTTTACAGTCCTTGCTGCACGCTTATGGAATTCACTACCCATTCATATTTTAAAAGATAACCCTTCGGTTGAAACATTTAAGTTTAGAGTAAAACAGCATTATTTGTCTACTTTAAACTACCACGAATAAGTTCGTATGTGTGTATTTTGTATGTATCCATTTACTTCTATTTGTATGTATGTTATAATGTAGTATATATTAAGTATGTTTGTATTTATGTATGTATGTATGTATGTATGTTTGTTTGTATATGTGTATGTATGTATGTATGTATGTGTGTATTATATAAGCGTATATGTATGTATTTATTTATTTATCTACTTAATTTTATTCAATATTATTTCCAGTACCTGCCTGCAATTCTACCTAACTTAATTCTCCCACGTTTATGGATAACTGGTAGAGATCTCTTAAAGAGATAAGTTTGTCCATTGTACACATTAACTTATTGTATCTTGACTGTTTTGTGACTTTGTTTTTGGGTACATAAATAAATAAAAAAAAGATATAAACACCTGAGAGATGAAAGCAGAAGAGTCGCTGAAATGGAAATGATGCACGACAGAAACTTGACAAGGCAATTTTATAAGAGGGTGAACAGTATGCGGAAAGGATTCCTACCCAGAACATGTACATGTCGGGATAAGTTGGGCAACTTCATCACTGAAAAATCAGAGGTGGTTAAAAGATGGCAAGAGCACTTCTCAGAATTGCTCAATGTCAGACCTTTAGATGAAAATAGCGATGAGGATAACCCGATTTACTACGATGTGGCTGAAGATCTGCCATTACCAACATTAACAGAGGTACAGAAATCTATTAAACTCCTCAAAAACAATAAAACTCCTGGTCTGGACAGTATCACTTCTGAGTTGTTAAAGCATGGAGGGCCGGCTCTTGAACAAAGGCTACACAGGCTAATATGCAAGGTCTGGAAAGAGGAAGAAATACCAGAAGACTGGAAGCTTGGTATCATTGTTCCAATATTCAAAAAAGGGGACAAAGCCTTGTGCACCAATTATCGTGGAATAACAGTCCTACCGACAGCTTACAAGTTGTTCTCGGGCATTCTGTACCTAAGGCTTATGAAATATGCGGAGTGCATTTTATGTGAATACCAATGCGGATTTAGACCTAACCGCTCAACTGCAGATCAGATACACCTAGTGCGCCAGACGCTGGAAAAAGCCTATGAATATGACATAGACCTCCACCATATGTTCGTGGATTTAAAACAGGCATTTGATCGTGTTCACCGGAAAAAGGTACTCAACACCATGCTTCTACTGGGAGTGCCGAGCAAGCTCGTACGACTTGTCAGTGCAACTTTGTCGAACACCAAGTCAGTAGTAGCGGTACAAAATGAGGTGTCTAAGGCTTTTAGTATACATTCTGGCGTTAATAAACAGGGCGATGCACTCTCAACCATCTTGTTCAATCTTGTGCTTGAGGCTGTCACCCGAAAGCTCAACCTCATGGGACTTATAGACTACAACACATCTCAGTTAGCAGCTTACGCTGATGACATAGTCATAACTAGTAGAAATAAGGGTAGCATGATCCGTTATTGCTTGAACCTAGCGGAATCGAAACTGTATGGCTTAGAAGTTAACGCTTCTAAAACGAAATACCTAGCCAGTAGCCGTAAAGTCATCCCACCTGAAGATGTGATTGTAGGAAGTTACACCATAGAAGGAGTAGACAGCTTCACTTACCTAGGATCTAACATCAATGCCCGAAACTTAATGGAGGGAGAAATAAGGGCTCGTATTTCTGCGGGAAATAGGTGCTTTTATGCTTGCAAGAAAATGCTTAGCTCTAAATTCCTCACCACCAAATCCAAATTGTGTATATGTAGAGCCGTAATAAGACCTGTTGTGACTTACGCTTGCGAGACTTGGACGCTAACTCAGAAAGATGAACTGATGAAGTTGGCAACCTTTGAAAGAAGAATGATGAGGTCTATCTTTGGGCCAGCGAGAGATGACGATGGCGTCTATCGGCCACGGATGAATCATGAGCTAAAACAGCTTATGAACAAGGACACCATCGTGAAGTTCTGTAAGTCACAGCGGCTCAGGTGGGCAGGGCATTTGGAAAGGATGGATGGCAATAGAGCAGCTAAAGCGATACTAAAGTGGATACCCCAGCAAAAGAGACCAAAAGGACGACCCAGAAAACGATGGAAAGATTGCGTTGAAGAAGATCTGAGAGCAATAGGCAGATGGACAGCTTGGAGGACAAAGGCGAGAGACAGAGCGAAGTGGTGAACCATCGTGGAGGAGGCCAATACCCACAAAGGGTTGTAGCGCCATAGGAAGAAGAAGATTAGAATCAGTGCAGACCTAGTATCAGTGATCTAGTACCACTCAGCAAATCAATAATTAATCAGCTTACCTCTGATCACTGCGGACAATTAGTTACATTTCAAACAAAAACTGTTAAAAATAACAATCAAAAATGTTTGTTCCTATGAATACAAAACGTATTGAGAAATTTAGAAGTAATATTCTATCAATAATCCCATACATTAAAGATTATGACTATCCAAATTTAACATATAATAAATTATTCAAATTAATAAAAAATGAATTTAATAATATTTTTACTTCTAAAACAGTCTATGTAGGTAATAAAACGACATTTGGTGAATGGGCAACAGTTGGAATATTTAAAAGTAGGCAAAAGTTATATGAACTTTATGCTGAATTGAAAAACTATTAATCATAGCGTATCTTTTATTAATTATGTCAGAATGTATTCTAAAATTTTTAAACAGGTTTGCTAGAGTTCTACATATTAAAGAAAAAATCAAAAATTCGCGTGATAAAATAAAAGCAACCTGGCATGTGATTAATTGTGAAACTGGAAAAGTCAAATCTCGCAACACTAACTTTTCTTTAAACATTAATAATAAAAATATTTCAAGAGACCAGGATGTTGCGGCAGCTTTTGAGAAGTATTTTGCTGACATTCCAGCTTTGACAACTGAATCATTAATTTCTTCTCCAACCGTTGCTGAATCACTACTTATTAATAGTGTTAAATCATGTGAAACTAAGCTCAATTTCAGTTTTGTGAGCCCCAAGGACATTATTAATGTATTCAAAACGATTGATATGAAGAAAAGAGCAGATTTATGGGGCATGTCTGTAAAAGTAATAGATGTTATTTTTTTATTTTTTGGTTCATAAAACTGATTACAATCATAATAAAATACTCCGATACAAACACAATACTAAAATATAAAAATTGCAATCTTCTTGATATGAACACAGCATGCGTTGTGTTATTTACTGGTCTGTTATGCTAATAATGTTGGTAAAAACTGAATAATAAAACTACTTACTATTTAAATATGGCCACAAACCCAAAAATGTTATACGAATATAAGAGATCCACGATAAAATAACTACTATAACTATTTTAATGCTATAACAATTTGTTTTTTAAAAGATGCTAAAGAACAGCAGAATATATCACAATTATTCCTGTATGTGTTTATTAGTGAAACAATTCTTTTGACACCGTTGTAGCGTTGTGGGTAGCGAGTCTGCCTTAAGCCTCGACGGTTGCGGGTTCGATTCCCGCTCGGAGCAGATGTTTGTATTAATCGTACAGGCATGTTTTCCGGTCTGGTTGTGTTTGTCCTTGTCATTGTGAATGTTTCCGGACCCCGACACAGGATATATTTATCCTAATGGGGGCCGTTGAGTGTGTAGCGTTTATTTATTGTTTATTTAATTCTATGCAGAGGCGCGTGCTGTTAAACATTGGTTCGACAAGTTGGTACACTAAAAATTTTACGATTCTGTAATCTACTCTCAGGGCGGTGAACACAGAGATGTAAGCGTTCCAAAAACTCAGGTGATTCAATATAATTATGTATAACTTTATATGCAAACGTAAAATCAGCTACTTTGCGTCGAAAACTTAGTGGCTTCATTTGATAAAAGACTAATCGACTCTCATAGGAATATAAGGAGCGACATCTATAATCGTTAAATGTGAGATGATACAGAAAGCGTTTTTGAACTCGTTCTATTCTCATAGAATGTATCATATAACTCGGAGACCAAATTGGACTGCAATATTCCATTATACTACGAATTAGCGAGTTGAAAACACAGACATTTAGATTAGGATCATTAAACAATTTCATTTGACGATTAATAAAACCTGAGAGCTTTGATGCTTTTTTTATTATGCTGTCAATATGATCTCGGAATGACAAGTCCTTATCAAACAAAACACCAAGATCCTTCACAAACATGTACCTGTTTTAGTGGTATTTTATCAATACAGTATGTTATATCAGAGACATTCTTTTTTCGAGTAAAATTTATATAACAGCATTTAGATATGTTCAGGGCCATTAAATTATTTAAACACCATTTTTGGACATTGTTAATATCGTTTTGTAATATCATTTGATCTGTTTCATCACAAATTATTCGATACATTTTTAAATCATCTGCGTAAAATTTAAAATTAGAATTGATAATGAAGCTAAGATCGTTTATAAAAATTAGGAAAAATAGTGGCCCTAAATGGGAGCCTTGGGGAACTCCGCATGGAATACGTACTAAATTTGACTTAACGCCTAAAAACGATACCAACTGTGAGCGATTTTTCAAATATGATTCGCACCACCTTAGTAGTGACCCGTGAATACCCATATTACTAAGTTTGTGTAGAAGCAAATCATAATTAACTAAATCAAACGCCTTTTTGAAATCCGTGTAAATTGCATGAACTTCCTTGTTTTTATCTAACTGTTCAGCAATATCTATTGTATACCCAATTAAATTAGTAGTAGTAGACTTGCGTGGAAGAAAACCGTGTTGGTTAGGATGTAGATATTTACTTACATAATATAAAAGCTTTTTATGAATAAGAAATTCAAAAACTTTTGCACATGAAGATAATAAAGAAATGGGTCTATAATTACTTATATTGTTAGGTGGCCCGCTTTTATAAATAGGTGTAAGATGGGCCAATTTCCACTGGGTCGGAAAAACTCCAGTTTGCAATGAAAAATTAAATATCATACTAAGTGGATGACACAAGGTTTTAGCACATCTATTAAGAAAGCATGGGGGTATCATATCAGGACCACAACTTTTGTTAATATCCAGTGATTGTAATCTCTTTAAAACTTCTTCAGGTTAAATTTTAAAGTGTGCTACTGATATAGTTTCATTGTAGTTGTAATTACAACAGTATGTATTGTAAGTGAAGTTAGATGGTATATGTACAGTATTATAAACCGATTGAAAATATTTTAAAAATAGGTTACATATTTCTTGATTATCATGAGCACATTCGTTATCATAATACATTTCATTGGGGATATTTGTACAATTTTGCTTTTTATGATTAGTAAACTTCCAAAAATTACGAGGATTTTTTCTAATAAGATCACACGCGGATTTTTTATAGTTATTGTAGCATTCAGAGATCAAATACTCACTACGATTCCTTAATAAATTAAAAGTAAGCTTATCCAAATCATTTTTATATTTTTTATACCTCCTATGATATTTAGCTTTTTCTTTTAATAGCTTAATTAGACTCCGACTGAACCAAACTGGATAGTAATTTGAACGATTTTTAGTAGTTGGTGTATGGGTATGAATTATGCGTAGCAGCATATCATAAAAGGCATTTATAACAGTATCAATAGAGTCATGGCACCCCAATTCAGTATCCCAGTCAACGTTACTCAAATCTTCATTTACTGAATCATAATCACACAGTCGAAAATTTAGAGATATAGTATTTTTTGTTTTTATAAATTTATCATATGGATATTTGACATCAATAATGAGACAAGGATGATACAAATCTAGAGGAAGTAAACAATAATTAGATTCTTTAACAGTTAAGGACTGCAAATTAGATAATACTAAGTCTAATGTGCGGCCATTACAATTTGATACAGGGTTAAATTTTCGCAAATCACAAAAATTTAAAATATCTATAAAGTAATTAAACGTAGCATTACTCGATGTTTGTGGTGTCATATAATTCGTACCTAATTCGTGTTCCCAAATAATGCCAGGTATATTGAAATCACCTAGCAGTATTAAAGGTGACTCATCCTTAATATAATTTTGCCTGATAAGAGTTAATTTATTCAAAAACGTTTCTAAATATTGTAAATTAATTGGAGGTGGTACATAAACTGAACATATATGAACATATTTATTATTACATGTGCGAATTGACACCCATACGTCTTCACAGGTTGACTCCCACTCAGTTCTTCTAATAACATTAAATTTCTTATTTATTGCTATTAATACTCCACCGCCATCTCTTTTATGCAGAAACGACGAAGTTGTCGATCTGTCACGGCGGTAAACATTATATCTTTTATCAATAAATTCATAGTCAAAGACCGTATTAAGCCAAGTTTCATTAATAACTATTATATCATAATTAGAACGTATTATTGATTGGTACATATCATCTGTCTTTGTCCTTAAGCCTCTTATATTTTGATACAATATATTTAACTCAAACATTTAATTTTTTATTTTAATCATTAAGATTGCATGCATTGTAAACAAAAAAAGCACCTTATAATGATTTTATACAATCAAAATTTTTTATAAGAATTGCTGGGGCATTGTCATCCTTGCGTACAAATATTCTACCACTTCGTATCCATAAATAGTTATATATTTTTTCTTAGTTACTACTCTAGCCGCAGCATGCAAGCGCTTATTTTGCGGCGATAGATGTTCCATCACATATATATGTTCAGTACTTCCCGCAATGCCAAGATGCGACGAGTTGAGCTTTTCCTGTGTGCTTTTCATGTTAAACATTTTTATTGCTGCCAGAAAGTTGTCACGTATTCGAGGAGTTGATAGTTTCACAATAACGCTGCGAGGTCGTTTAGAGTCCGAATTCACTTTAGCTACGCGATGAAAATTTACAATGTCGTTGTCTTTTAGATCATATGAAACCACATTGGGCTTCGGCCCAGGGCTTCAGTCCACCAGGCGGGTGATATTGCCTGGCGGACCGAAGCCCTGGGCCGAAGCCCAACGACTTACGTTGGAAAGTTGTATATATACCTCAAGTAGGTAGGAAACTTTGATAGCGCGATTTAGTAACGTGACGTTCGTTGGTCGTTCATATCGTTGCGTAGTATGCCCTGTAGGTGTCGTTGTAGCTTGATGCGACATTGTGACAATCTTGTCTTTCTATCGCGTTACGTCATGTTGCGTGTAGATGTCGCTACATCACTCTCCTCCCGAGACCGGAGGTCGATGAGAAGCTTGAAGAGTCTTGAGTGCTTGCCGGTGCCAGTGGATATGGTTCCAGTGAGTCGGAACCAGCTGCCGCGTAGTTCACGGTGAGTCGGAACTGTGTGCGGTGAGTTGCTGCTACACGTGCTCCAGTGAGTCGGAGTGATGGCGTGTAGTGGATGAGTGTGCGATGCTGCTACACGTGCGCTCCAGTGAGTCGGAGTGATGGCGTGTAGTGAAGGCTGGCTGCTGCGTCGACCAGGAGAGAATGGCTCTGCTAGATGACCGGCCGAAGTGCAGTGTGCTGTGCCAATCGCTGATGAAGCCGAGAGTGTTGACCAGGCCTGCGCGTTTGCTGCATGCGTGTGGTCGGGGTACCCGAAGAGGCTGAGTGCTGCTGGCTGGCGGTATGCGTTGCTAGACTTAATGCTTTCTTGAAGGGGTCAGGGGATGATGTATGATAATGCCACTACAAGGGCTGCGAAGGTTGCATGTTCTGAAGGTTTCACCAATTGCAAGGTGAGGATCACGTCGGGGTCACCACTGTGGAGGTGCGATGCATGTGAGAAACGTATCCAACACGAAGGGAGGATCCTCCGACCAGGCGGGTGATATTGCCTGGCGGACCGAAGCCCTGGGCCGAAGCCCAACGACTTACGTTGGAAAGTTGTATATATACCTCAAGTAGGTAGGAAACTTTGATAGCGCGATTTAGTAACGTGACGTTCGTTGGTCGTTCATATCGTTGCGTAGTATGCCCTGTAGGTGTCGTTGTAGCTTGATGCGACATTGTGACAATCTTGTCTTTCTATCGCGCTACGTCATGTTGCGTGTAGATGTCGCTACCAATTAAAATCAGAGTGTGACCAGTTAAAAAAACCTTGAATAGACTTTGTATGAATCGTGTACAAGCCGTGTATGACTATATTCGTGTACTAGGTAGTTTTATACTCTATGTGCGAATAAACTCTGATATAATTATTTATCGAAGGCTGACCAATTACTGGGACCTAGTGACCAATTAAGATCAAAGTGTTACCAAATAAAAAAACCTTGCATGAAGTTTGTATGAACTGTTTAAGAGCCAGGTATGACTATAATGCAGGAAAAGGTATTTTTATACACTGTGTGCCGATACTTTGTGATATATTGATCGACTCAAGGCTGACCAATTACTGTGACTTAGTGACCAATTATGACCAGAGTGTGACCAGTTAAAAAAACCTTGAAAAGACTTTGTATGAACCGTGTACAGGCCGTGTATCACTAAAATCGTGTACAAGGTATTGTTACGGAGAACCTTATCACAGGGGCATAAGGTTCAAAATCGCTTGCTACTCCTTTTGTTTATTTCTACGACCGCCGCGCGGGTTCGAGAAAGATGTATTCTCGAAACATGTAGAATAGCGTTCAGCGGACGGCGCTCTCTCGAACCCGTGTCCGCGTATATAAGCGGCCCGCCGTGTCGACTAATTCATTCAGTTCTGAGCAACAAGCGAAGAAACTACAAGTGATACCAGTGAACAAGTGCGATAATTAGTGACCTCGGCTATTCTTTTGGACTGTGATTGACCTGCGTTTTGGACCTGTGATTTGTAAAGTTCTGTGTGTAATCTAGACCTCAATAAAGTCTTATTTAGAGCCATCAGGTGTTTGTTTCCAAATCACCGAACCCCAGCCCGTAACAACTGGTGTCAGATGTGCGATTTGGAAAGATGCCATTGACTCCGAGAGACGATACCAGCAGCCAGGGTGTCAGGACTATGGCGCAGCGTGCTGTGGAGGATCATCTGGAAGACTCTGCAACAGCTGGGACCCTACATCAGGCCCCACCCACTGGCCAAACCCACCAGGCCACGCCTCCTGAGACCACGCCTACTGGGTCGGAAGCCCCGCCCACTGGCCACGCAGTGGTAGTAGTTATGGTGGTAGGTCTTTTGTTGCAAGAGGCCGGCTAGGTAGGTACCACCGCAGTGTCCAATATTCTGCCGCCAAATAGTAGTGTTTAGGCACTACTGTGTTCCGGTATGAAGGCCAGTGTACGCTAGTGAAATTACTGGGCGAACGAGATTAAGAACTAATATCTCGAGGTTGGCAACGCGTCAGTGAGACCTACTTGTTGTATATGGAGTACGTGTTAATAAAACGGCTTATGCATGACAACTGATTCTTTATTATTTTATATTTAACTACCCACAATAATTAGTAATTATACTTATACCTACAACATCTCCCTCCTTTATAAGGATGTTTATATTATAATGAAACATTGACCAAAACATTACTTTAAAGTTGTTAGTACTTATTATGGTAGAAATTACAAACTATATTTATATAATATATATTTTATCTTTACACTCTTAATTATGTTTACATTTTTTTTTTTTTTTTTTGTATAAATTTTTATGTATACTTTTATCTTTTTACCTCAGATTTATATTAAAGTAAAATATAAAAAATTACAGAATGGCCATATACTTAATTCATAGAGGTAATACGAATAGAAAAAAAATGAAATGATCTTTACTATCTTTGAAAATTAGAAAAGTTATCAAATAAGACATTTTAACAAATTATTTTCCTAGACTAAAATTAATGTATTTTTTTTCTTTTATAATTATTATTTTTAGATTTTATCTAAATAGTTATTATTATATAAATTAAATGATTACATAGCTCCGTTAATAATAATATTTTAATTATTATTAAGAATTATGTAATCTTCTTATTTAAAATTATCAATTAAATCAAAATTATCAATCTGTATTTTTAAATTTAGGAAGCAATATATTAAGCAAATCTATATTTAAAAAAAATAGTAAATTCTTAAAATTTATTAATCATACATATAACGTATAGGTGGACGTACCACTCGACCACTACTTGTGGTTTTATATTGCTGCGGACGAGGTGGTGACAACACCGTTCCCGGTCCTGAAGAAACAGTACTGCCTGTTGGTGAATTTTTCACATTATCAATTATATCCCAATCTAGGTTTGTAAAGCGTTTTTGATTATTTGGATAATTTAGTACTGGGCTGCTACTAGGTAATTTTAAAATATGTTGACGATTACGTCGGTACACTCTTCCGTTATCAGTCTTAAGCCAATAGGATCTCTGACCAGGAACTTTCCGTAGAACTCGAGCCTTAATCCATACGTTGTTATGTCGCATTCTCACAGGTTCATTAATGTCTAAAGGTGGAAGGTTTCTCGTTCCTCGGTCGTAATGGGATTTTGACTGGGTTATTCTTTTCAATCTGTTGTTTAACATTGAACGATTCTCAATTGTTTTAGGTTTAAGCTTCATGTCTCCCGATGGTAATCTAGTATTAAGACGGCGACTCATTAATAACTGTGCAGGGGAATATGTCTCTCCGGTTAGAGGTGTATTCCTAAAATTTAGTAAAGCAAGCTGCCAGTCATCAGAACTTTCTAATGATTTTTTCATAAGTGCTTTTACTGTACGCACGTTGCGTTCGACAAGTCCGTTCGATCTAGGATATAAAGGCGAACTTGTAACATGAACGAAACCCCAAATTTCAGAAAAACTTTTGAATTTATCTGAAGTAAATTGCCTCCCATTGTCTGTGACAATTTTTTTAGGTATTCCAAATCTACTAAAAATATCTTTTAAAACTTCTATTATAGTTATACTAGTTAGATTTAAAATTTTTATCACTTCAATAAATTTAGAATAATAATCAATTAATAATAAATAATATTTGTTATCAAACTCAAAAATATCAGCCGCTAAAACTTCCCAAGGTAAAGTAGGTACCGGATGCGGAACTAGTGGTTCTCGCATATTTGCATCCCGGTAGCGTTGGCAAACCTGGCAGTTCAGCACTATCCGTTCAATTTCGGTGCACATTCCCGGCCACCACATGACGTCACGGGCACGTCGCTGACATTTTTCTACACCCATATGACCTTCATGTATCCTTCTAAGCATTTCTTTTCTTAATGAAGTTGGTATTACAATACGGCTATTTCTAAATAAAATTCCGTTTACAACATGTAACTCATGACGTACATTCCAATATTGCCTCACTGTAACGTTTGTATCCCTCTTATTGTTTGGCCACCCTTCTTTATAATATTGAACAACTTTTGCAATAGTAATATCTTTTCCGATTTCCTCTTTTATTTTAATAATCATTTTCGGCGTAGCTTCGACATTTCTATATAAACTATTTACGTGTACAGTTACTTTCTTACATATTTCCTCATCTTTACCCGGTTCTGTTGCCGCGCGCGATAATGTGTCCGCTATAAATAACATCTTCCCCGGCTTATATTGTAATTGTATTGAGTAATGTTGTAATTTTAACAGCATTCGCTGCAGACGAGCTGGTGTTTCATTTAATTGTTTTTTAAATATTGATTCGAGGGGTTTGTGGTCACTCTCAACGAGCACTTTATCATGTCCATATATATATTGGTGAAAACGAGTACATCCAAATACAATAGCGAGCATTTCTTTTTCGATCTGCGCCCAGCGCTTTTCGGTTGGTGTAAGTGTGCGTGCCGCATACGCAACCGGTCGTCCGCACTGCATCAGACAGGCACCAAGACCGTGAGCGCTGGCATCGACAGATACAGTCACCGGTTCATTAGGATTGTAATATTTTAACACTGGAGAACTAACAATTTTTAATTTTAATAACTGAAAAGCTTTTTCATGATATTCAGACCATTCAAATATTACATTTTTACTTAATAACTCTCTTAACGGTGCAGATAATTCCGAATATTTCGGTATAAATCTAGATAAATAATTCGTAACTCCTAAAAATCTTTCTAAACTCTTTTTGTCGTTTGGTGTTTTCATATTGGAAATAGCACTTATTCTACTTTTTTCCGGTGAAATTCCTTTTGAGCTAAAATTATGACCTAGAAATATTACTTCCTTCACGCCAAACACACATTTATCTTTATTAAATTTAACACAACTTTCTTTAGCCCTTTTAATCACTTCTTTCAATCTTTTATCATGCTCTTCCTTAGTGCGTCCCCAAATCAAAATATCATCAATGAAAACCTCGACGCCTTCCATTTTGAATATTTTATACATTTCATTATGAAATATTTCGGGGGCACAATTTATTCCGAAAGGCATCCGTAAAAACCTGTACCTTCCGTAAGGGGTGGAGAACGTGCATAATTTTGAACTACTTTCATCCAATTGTAACATCGAAAATCCATTTTTAGCATCACATTTTGAAAAATATTTTGCACCCGAAAGATTACTCGCAACTTCATCAAGTGTTGGTAATTGAAAATGGCTACGTTTAATCGCACGATTTAAATTTTTCGGATCTAAGCATATTCTAAGTTTTTTATTTGGCTTTTCTACAACCACAATATTCGATACCCAATCCGTCGGGCCCTCCTCTTTCTTGATAATGCCCAGCTTAACCATATTCTCTAGTTCTTCTTTTAAACGTGGTCCTAATTTTATAGGTATTTTCCGTGAAGCACTTACCACAGGCAATACTGTTCTATCAATAACAATTTTACACAAATAAGGTAAACAGCCTATACCGTCAAATACAGATTGATCAATTTCCGGTTGACATGTTATTTGATTTATTCTTGCTATCAAATTTAAATTAATGCACGCTCTTAAGCCTAATAAATTATTACAATCATTATTTAATACATATATTTTTTCAAAACATTCATTATTTTTAAACTTTAAAAAAGCATTAAAATATCCTACTACAGGTAATTTTGTTTTACTTATTTCTCTTAAAACCATATGACTCGCAATTAGATTAGACATACAAAATCCAGCATTTTTATATAATTGCAATGACATAACTGAAGCGTCCGCCCCGCTATCTAATTTAAATTTTATATATTTTCCATCTACATTAATAGTTTCACTCCACAACCCTAGCATTTCGCCCGAGGCTTCAATAGAGATGTTATACATAAGTAGCTCACCGTTATCCTGGATGATGTTTTCATCACTCGAACAATTATCCTCGGTTTCCTCTTTCTCGTTCTTCACTACTTCACGCGCGAATTTCACTCGACAACACTTGGCAAAGTGGCCAACTCTTTCACAACGATAACACTTGACAGAAAACGCAGGACACCGAACATTAGAACTATGTCGTATATTACATTTTGCACATACACTATCACTATAACGCCTATAGACCGTCTCCGGTAGGCCTCGCTGCTCCCGCCAACCAGCCGGAGTGGAGCGGGCGCCCCCCGTGTTGAGGTAACCGCGACCGCGCCTGCTGCGAGGCACGCTCCGCCAAAGTGGCTCGATCGCCGGCGCAGCGTGCGAACTACACGCCGCTGCTTGTTCGCTAGCTCGCTCCGCCGCTCGACACCAAGTTATCGCCTCATCCAATGTTATCGAAGATCTCGATAATAAGCGCTCACGCATTTGTACATCTTTCAAACCACGTATCACCTGAGTTAAAATTAGACTATTTTTCAATACTCCGAAATCACAATTTTTACTGAGTTTTTTGAGAACACCAACATATTTATCAAAATTATTATCATTCTGATACGTCTCAAAAAATATATGCCTTTCATAATTAATATTTTTCTTCGGATCACAATATTCACTGTATTTTTCACATATTATTTTATAATCATTTTTATCGCATTCCGAAATATCAAGCTCCTCGAGTATTTCTCTTCCATATTTACCAATAACATGCATGAACAATCCATATTTTTCCTTAGTGTTTGCGAATTCTTTCCCCGTGGCTATTAAAAAATAATCAAAAGACGTTTTCCAATCTCTCCAGTTTGTCGCCATATTGCCGTCTTGTTGCATGGGCGCTGGCTGTTGAATAGGAGCATAAATGCTCTCACCCGGTTTTAATTCATACGCCATCTCACCAATATAATGTTTTTGTAAATAAATATATCGTAAAACACACAATTTAAACTTTCAATACTGAATGAAACACACCTGACACCATGTTGTATATGGAGTACGTGTTAATAAAACGGCTTATGCATGACAACTGATTCTTTATTATTTTATATTTAACTACCCACAATAATTAGTAATTATACTTATACCTACAACACTACTAATGGTGCTGCAAGCGCTCATAGGCTGCGGCAGCCATTTACCATCAGGTGGGCCGTATGCTTGTTTGCCAAATTCTAACATAAAAAAAGGCTTGGTCTACACCACGGGTTTTATTAGTTTAGTTAATTAGTACTATTTTCTTGTAAAAAAAATATTTATCAGTTGATGTTTAAAGTATCCTACTCCATCGAAAAGTATTCAATGTTTGGAATTATTTTGCATTACATAATATTGTACATATTAGCTTTGCTTACCCCTGCCCTAATAATAGCAATAAAACAAATCTTTTTTTTTATTTCACGCGGGTAAATTGAAGACAAGTATTTTAATTACATACTAGCAGTCGCTCATACTTTACCCGCGTAAAATAAAAAAGTAATTGTTTTGTTGCTACTCATTGGATAAGAGCAATTTACTTATCAAGATTTAACGATTGTTATCAGATGTTATTGATAATAATCGGGACCGCCAGCCGAGGCACGGTGGGGAGACCCACACGGCCAAACGCCCAGACCGAGACAGAAATTTAACAAACATCTGCCCGAGCGGGAATCGAACCCGCAACCGTCGAGACTAAAGGCAGACTCGCAACCCACAACGCCACAACGGTGTATTTGTTAATTTAGTTACGTTCGACAGAAGTACATACATCCACAGATAAAAGCCTCAATAGCTCAACGGTAGAAGGGCTGGCTTTTAACGTGAGTGTGGGAAGTTTCATTTTTGTCTACTTTTTGATTATTTGGAGGGAGGACCATTAATAAAACTATTTATAATTAGAAAAAGCATTGCTAGAAATAAGCATTGCTTAGATCAATTTTTTTATTATTTTCTAATTTAACTAATTATAATTTTTAGTAGAAAAAATATTGAAGACTTGATTTACTATAAAAATTATTTTGTGGAACTTATACCTACTGAACATCTTATTTTTTCAGTTTGGCGTTTTTTCAAATGAACATTCTGTTTGTATGCCATATTATGATAGCGCACGTATTATTATTATTACTATTGCTACTCGCTACTAAACGCTAGCGTATCAATGATTTGACGTTCAGTGCGCTACAAATTTGATATTCAGATAAAAAAATAAATTAAAAATTTATGTGCGATCGATCGATACATAAAATTCGTCAAAATTCATCAAATACAATAATAATAATCACGAGCGTAATCGCATGGCATACAGTAAATGAATATTAAAAAAAGGTTTTAATACTACTATTAAATGCTTTAATTAAATCAATTATCATTATAATTCAGCATTTGAAATCATACTAAATAAATGAAGCTGGTTAGGTATAACTAATTCGCATATGCAACCACAGTAGTCGACAGCGTAGTGGTTCAGAGGCTCCGTATGTAACGCGGCATCCTGAGTTCGTATCCTTACTACACAGTAGTTTTTTCTTTTTTTAAGATTAGTTTTATAACATAGTTAGCCGTCTTGTAAAGAGGTCATGACCGAACATTACCGATCAGCTGTCTATTGAGACGAGGCGTACATCATATTTAATATGTAAATTAGAGACATAGAAGTGTTCATTCTGTTCTAAAAGTATTGAAATTGTTATAAACAGTTTGTGTGGATAAATATAAATCAAAAGGGGTTTTAGATTTCTTTTTGACCCGCACACCACCAAGACCTGAACTTGCTAGCCGTGGTCTGGTTTTGGCAGAGTTCTAATCATTTGTAAAAACTCTCCTGGCGTCCAAACAATTTATTTAAGATTAAGTAACTAGTGGTTTATAAATATTATAAGTATACTCAGCATCTGCTGTCTTATTTTACGTAAACCCGTAACACAATTTATTACTTATCACGCATTGTGTAAATTATTAAAATCCCCAACTCTCAAAATCCGAGGATAAAAATTTCGGACCAGTCAGGTCAGCTCGGCTAACGGCTCGAGGATTTCCTTCGGCCCAAAGGTGGGCATTATGTATATTAAACAAACCAGCTGTGGTAAAAGTAGACTCATCAGTCCACAAAATGTTGTGGCTAGGGTCTTCTAAGAGCCACCCACAGTAATATCCGCCGGTTGCAAATCTTGTATACGTGAATAAAGTACAGGGGTATACCTTCCTGGTATAGTATACGCCACACCGTGCTACGGCTAATACCAAAGTCCCGTTTTGTATCTCGCCCGTCTTGTGCTTGCCATGGCCTATTTTAAAAAAAGTTAAAATTTCTTTTTGTAAATAAACATTTAAATGGGTCCGCCTGGAATCTAACACTGGAGGCTTAAAGCTATCATAGCTCCTGCTTCTTTGTTCAGGGCCAAGAATGGTTCGCTCACTGGGGCGTTTCCCGTAACGTTTTAGAATTTTTAGAATAATAGAATAATTTAATTAGAATGCCCATAGCATTACCACCAAAATTCTAATATTTTGAAACTTTTACATCAAATATCATTTTGTTAAAAAGTATTCCATAAATTTACACAAGAATTAAACATAGGAATGGGACAAAATATTTAATTATTGTATGTAAAAATATTAGTAGAAAATTATTGTTTTTATTCAATTATAAATTTTAAAACATGAAAAGAAGAATCATAATTATTTACTTCTTTCTATAAACTCTACACTGTAATTTCTTTAAATCTATTATAAAGATAAAAATTTGAATTTTTGTGTGTATGTTTGTACATACACACAAAAAACGTTGTTCTTTCACCATTGGAAAGCTACATTCACCCTGAGTAACATAGGCTATATTTATTGCTAGAAAAGATTGGGATCCTTACTAAAACTTAACTAACGTAATCCAAAGTGTAAAAAATTGCCCTAAAACGTCTTCCGTCGCATGCGCTGCGGAAACTATTGATGATAGAACAAAAGTATGTTCTAAAATATTAAATAACATATTTTCAATTAAATAAATAATAATATCAACAAAGAAATATAAAAAATCTTATGTCCACCCGTGCGAAGCCGGGACGGGCCGCTAGTATTTCATAAAATTATTATTACTATTATTATTATAACTTGCCAACACTGAGCGATAGACTTTACACGTGTAACTATCTTTCAAGGACAAGTTAAGCTTGGTCCAGACCAGGCACTTGTACGGTAAGGAATTGATTATTTTTTCTGAAATATGCTTAGCGTGAAGATTTCTTTTTAGTTATGGTAATTACTATAATTCTATTGTAAAAATACTTTTATCAGTTAATGTTTAAAGTACCTTACCTACTCCATCGAGAAAGTTTTGGACGTTTAGAATTATTTTTGATTTCGTAATATGGTATACATATTAGATTTTACCTGTGATTTTGTTTGTGTCAATTGAATGTCAATCAATTCAAGTTTTTGTTACAAACATCGGTTTGTACTCCATTTATCATATTGCAATTTATTAATTTTATATGCGCAACCGTTATGCTCGACGACCATGTAAAAGCTATTTTTCATTAATCCTGTATGCTTTCTAATACCCCTTGACCATGTCTATACAAAATTTGATAATGCTGGTCATTGTCGAGTAGTTAAGGTGTAAAAGTGTAACAACTAAACAAACTCACATTTCCCAAAATGTATGAGCGCCGCTTTAGGAAAGGCGGCATTTCAAAAGGCATATTTTTTCAACGATTTTGTAAGACAGATTTTTATTACATACTAGTGGTCGCTCGCGACTTCAACCGGAAAGAATCAAAAATATCATTTGTTTTTTGTTATATCTAAGGCTCCGGTCATCGTAACAAGATAATTACTATTTAATAGTTTTTAGGTAATTTGCTGCTTACAAACATTAATGATAAAATGTGCAATTGGCGATTCCTTTTTTATTTATTTTTTCCCTTAACAAAGTTTAAATTTTTAGTTTCAATTAATTTTTAGTTTTTTCCTTTAAAAACCGCTTTCAAAGTAGGTTACTGACTTAACATGTTTGTGTGCCATACATACATACCACACGTATTATTATTATTAGACGACGTTTTGGTGCAGCGGTGGCGAACCTGCCTTAAGCACACCCGCCTTACATGTTTTTATTGACGATACACGCATGTTTTCCGGTCTGGGTACAGCCACAGGTTCGATTCCCGTGCGAGGCGGATAGTATTGATGAACCCATTCATGTTTTATTTATTAAAAAATAAAATTAGTAAATTTCGATTAAGGTGTGGGGTGCGGGATGTCTTGAATCTATGTGGAGCGCTAAGTAGGCAAGGCAAGTAGCGGCGACATCAAAACCGTCCAGCGATGCTACCGGTCAATAACCTTATTTAAAAAATGACGGAGGGAACGACTTTTTACGTGGGGTAGGTCGTAAACTCGCAGTTTGATTTTATTATTTCATCATAGTGGTTTCTGAAGAAGTCAAATTATGGCGACTCGACGGTCCCGGGTTCGATTCCCGTTCGGGGTGGATATTGGTTTGATCTTATTAATATCTGTCTCTGTCCGGGTGTCTGTCCTTGTGGTTCTCACCACCGTGCGTCGGAGAGCACGTTAAGCTGTCGGCGGTCGATATTATCAAAACATCTGATAATATTAGTAACTTGCTTTTATACAATGAGTTACTGGTTCGCCCTTGGGTTGCGGTGTTCGGATGACAATCGCTGCGTAAGAACTAGTATCTTGTCAAATCCGGATAAGGGTAATAAGCAGACCCTGGGCAAAATACCGGGATTGATGCTGGAACAAGAACTTTTGAAAGGGCGAAGGATAGTTTAAACGACATGCAAGCTACAGACAAGATACTACACCACTGTCATAATGTATCCACGTACATTGTGATAAACACATAACACACCGGGCGCGCGGTCGGTGACTCAGGTCAATGCCGCTATACGCGCTATGTGTTACGTCATATGTGATGTGACGTAGCGCACGGTTTGAATTATAGATTTTATTCAGCTAGAGTCATAGTTCGAGCGATGATATGAAAATATATTTTTTTAAATATAGCAAAAGATACATCATATATCGTAATTAGAATTTGATCTGTTACACTTATAGAAGCTTCCCGCAAAGTTACCGCATTTAAAAGTGAAACACCTTATATATAATATATGAATATATATAAAATATGTAAATGTGTGTGTGTGTATGTATTTGTATAATATTTAATTATCTTTAACTAAAAAAAGAAATGTATGTTACACCTGACCAAAGTGTTGGAATATAAAACAAAAAAAAGGAAAAAGGAAAAAAAAAAAAAAAACTCAGCAACAACAACAGCAGCAGCAGCTCTAATGTAAGATCATCATTTTAAAGTCATTAATATATTGATGCCTTTTTTTTTAAAGTTAAGATATTGTGTAGATTAATCAGGCGACCTGCTTTGTAATTGTACTAAGAAATGTTTATATTTTAATTTGAAGGTCAATTGTGATTTCAGATTTCTGAGAGGAGGAGGGAGGTTATTCCAACACTTCGTAGCCGAATATTTAAAACTACCTCGGAAGGCTTCCGTTTTATGAGAGGGCATGTGCAATAAATATGAAGAGGCTCTGGTGTCGTGAGATGTGTTAATATTCCTTTTTTTTTTTTTTTTTTTTTTTTATTTACTTGGGGAAATGCATTTACGCAACCCCGCGCCGGGACAGATGGTAAAAGTGGCGCGGGGAGTGTGGGACTCGAGGCCATGTGCAATGTCCTTATAGGACCTGGCCCCCATACCCACTAAAACCCCAAGGTCCCATCTAGCGCCATAGCGGGACGTCGCGGGATCACCGTAGCATTCAACCGCGATGCCCCGACGCTTGCCCCGAGGGGCCCTCCTGGGGCGGCAGCATAGTGCCGCCATGTGTTAATATTCCTTGCCCAACGTAGCTTGACATATAAATATTGTGGAATCCGATATTTTATGACCCCGAATAAGAGTTGCGAAATGCAACTGCCTTCGGTAATCCATTTTTAACATTTTTACGCTGTTTAGAAATGGCGTAACGTGCGCGCGTGGAGGGATATGAAAACAAAACCGAACTACAGCGTTTTGGACACGCTGAATTAGTTTTTTCGTTTTTGATAGTAGCCTAGGACCCATTACAACATCTGCATAGTTGAATTTGGATAGAATTAAAGATTCGCAAAGATTAATCCTTACTGTGGTGTTAATGAATTGCCGTATTCGATAAATTAACTTAAGGCGGTAAAAACAATTTTGTACATTTGTGATCACATGTTTTTCAAAACGTAGGTTTTCGTCCATAATTACCCCGAGGTTTTTGGCTTCATTAACACGTTGAATAGTGTTATTATTGATAGATATAATTGGACTATGTGAAGCAATTTTAGAAACTTGTGCTTTAGATCCTAAAATCATATACTTTGTTTTTTCAGCGTTAAGAATTAAGCTATTAGATTGTGACCATTCGGCTATTCTATCAAGATCTTCATTCAATTTCCTAATTGCTTCAGCCGTTTGATTTGGTTTAAAGGATATATAAATTTGCATGTCATCCGCATAAATGTGGTATCGGCAATGTAAAATGTATTTTGTAATGTCGGCGCCGTATAGTATAAACAGTAGAGGACCTAAGATGGAACCTTGTGGGATTCCTCTAACTACTTCGCTACATTGCGATGCAAGTATACCTATCGCAGTTTGCTCATGCGTAATCTCCACAACCTGTGTACTATTATTAACGTAGCTATCGAACCACTTAATAGCCTCTGGACTAAATCCGTAATAGTGAAGTTTCGCTAAAAGTAGTTTAAGATTTATAGTATCAAAGGCTCGTGAGAAGTCTAATAGAACGAGCACAGTGCCTTCACCTACGTCTTGAGCACTTAGGATATTGTCAACTACTTCCACCAAAGCTGTCGATGTACCTCTTCGCTTTCTAAAGCCCGATTGTGTCAAAGGAAGTATATTGTTTAACTCCAGATATTCGTAAAGCTGATTGTAAACATTTTTTTCTAAAACTTTAGAGATACATGGCAGAATGCTTATAGGTCTTAGGTCTTTTAAATGTGTAGGATGACTAACTTTTGGAATTGGTTTTATTAATGCTTTTTGGCAAAGCTTAGGAAATGTACTTTCCTGTATTGACTTATTTAATATGTGTGTTATTATTTCTAAAATATGAGGAAGACAGCAAGATAGCATATGCAGCGATATACCATCAGTACCGACGGCATTAGACTTGAGACTTTTAAAAGTTTTTAGAACTGTTGTTGTGTCAGTAGGCATTAATTGAAAAGTTATAGTTCCGTGTCTCAATGTTTGAAAATATAAGATGTTTGAGAGAGAAACCTCATTATTGCCGGGAATATTAAGAAAATGATTATTTATTTTATCTGGATCATTAAGGTGGTCAGGTAAAACGCATACTTTTTTACTATTGTAAGCTACATTTCTTTTTATATGTCTCCAGAGATGGGCTGGATTATTATTATAATTATTATTTATGTATGTGCTGAAGTAAACACTTTTTTCTGTATTAATTGCGGCCACCACAGATGATTTAAGCTGCTTATAATAATCTATATGAGTATCCAACCGAGTTTGTCTTGCCCGCTTAGAGGCTTGATCTCTTTTTTTCATCATCTTTTGTATGTTGTAGGTAAGCCAAGGATACTGAAAATCTTTGAAGTAACCATATTTTAATGGCGCTAATGTGTTAAAAATATTTAGTATGTGTGCAGTAAAATCATCAACCATGTCATTTACATCCTGCTTATTTTTTATAGAATTCCAATTAACGTTTTCTAAATGCATGTTAAGAGTATTACTGTCTATTAAATTTAAAGCTCTATAAAATTTATGTTGGTACTGGTTTTATTTTACGAATATTAACATTACAGGATACAAAAGCGTGGCTGCTGAGATCACTAATATAATCTACAACAATCTGACTTATATCAACATCACTACATACAAGATCTAAAAGAGTTTCGCCATGATTACTAAAATGTGTTGGGTCACTTACGTATTGTCTTAAATTAGTAGAAATTAAAAATTCATTTAACATAATTGTATTTCTATCATTAGCGTTTAAGTAATTAATATTAAAATCTTCAATTTTTAATTTTCTAAGCCCAATCATTTTGATGAAATATAATAAATCAAAAAGTTAAAATAAATGTGTATAAATTGTATTAATATAGTTATATTTATTTTTGATAAATTAAATGTTATAATGAGTTTAACTTTTTTATATTTTGAGATAAGAAAAAATATGTTATATTTAAAGAATAAACTTGTAAAATATAGTAACAATATAACATAAAATAATAAAAAACATAATACATACACATAATTTAATAAAGATAATTTACTTCGTAAATTGTTCCAGAACAGATACAATTGATATCTTAGTGAAGACACATTCTCAAGCAAAAATAAGTTTCGGGTATAATAATTATAAATAATTAAAAACTTATGAGCACAATTAATATCTAAGTAATTTAAGATAATTAAACTAAAATATAAAGGCTTACTTAATGATAATTTTATCATTAAAAAAATTAGCTTGTGAATTAAATTTATGTTTCGCCAAAAAACCTGGGAATATCAGCTTCTACGCGTATTTGATGAACAGGCGAGTTTAAAGAACGACGTATGTAAATACGGCCTTCTTTCGTCCATACGAAACGCCAGTTTTGACGTTTACCTTCTTCACGTGCCTTATAAAATAAATAGCGGTTTTTGGGTGTAAGTCGCTCATTTATATATATTCGTTGGGGCTCCGTTTCCATAATTCCAGATGAGTCAATACTGCGCCTCACACGGGCCGCACGAATGAACTCATCGCGAATCGTCCGCCGCGCGAGTCGCACAACGATAGTCCGGGGCCGCTCCCGCGCACTCTCAGCTGACATTTCAACTGCGGCAGACGCGGACACGCCGCGCTTAGAACCGGACCGTTCCGCACTCACAATATCATGCTCATTCAAATTGACGCCAATCTTCTTATATAAGACAAGCACCATGCTAACGACATTTTCGCCAGATTTTTCGTGAAGACCTGATATTTCAAAATCGTTTAAGAGATGCGCTTGCTCCCGTTCATTTATTTCGGTACGTAAATTTTCTATCAATTCTCTAGAGCTAGGTTCACTTACATTTTCTTTCACATTTTCGGTTTTGTAAGTTTCCAGCTTTTCCAACCTGTTCTCAATCGAGTCCATCCTCGAAGAAAATTCTATCAGGGTACCCTTTATGCTAGTTATCTCTTCCCTGAAAAACGACATCTCTTGGGTACATGAGACAATTTCCTTACGTAACAGTCGAATTTCCCTGATAAGTATAGGTGTTGTATACTCCTCTTCAACTTGCGCGTCAGCAAAAGTTTCCTCGTTATCTTCGGGTTCAACAGTGGGGTTTTGTACTGGAGTGCACATTTTTCCTTTATTGCTGGTGGCTGGTTTACAGTTACGGCACACCCATTTAGCCGGAATTCGGCTCTCGGGACTAATATTAATACATGAACGATGATATGAACATGTACATTTGAAACACTTAGCGCCATCTGTCGTGGACAGGAATTTGCCACAATGATTGCATTTGTTTGCCATTGCAAGTGTTAATAGTTTGTAAGTTGTATACTAGATGTCACTATATTCACTATAATGTTATTGTTATGTCTACATTTATTTCTAAAATTATATAAATGTCTATTTCACTTTTAATTTTTTTGTTAATAATAATGAATACAAATATGAAAGTATTTACATACGCTTATTTCCACTGAGCAAGTTATCAGTATTAGAGGGTAATCAGTCAACAGTCACCGTACGAACGTTTTAGTGTTACTTGTTTTTCACTAAAATCACTTTTTGCAATTCAAACTATTATTACAAAAGTTGCAACGGTAGTTACTGATCACTTTGAGATTATCGTAAGTTAAGAAATAAATAGTTGTTACTATTTTAAACAATTAAATTAACGGGGCACTATCAGCTGTCAACGGGTTCTCCCATACGTTTCGTGGGTAAGCCCGGAACTCCGTTACGGTTCGTTGGACTTACACCACTACTCACAGGGGGCACCACGGGAAGGTCACTATCCAAACCCCCCGTGCCAATGCTTCCTTCAATGAGGCATGGTGACGAAGCCTGACGGCAGCGCTTACCTCTAGGTCCCTGATCCCATCAACGAAGGCCTGGACGGTATTTGAGTTAATCATTTTGGCGTCGGCCGATGGGTACGCTTTCCGAACCAGTTTTTCTATTTCCAACGCCCATTGCTGTAGTCCTTCTCCAAGCTGTTGGACTCTATCGCGTAGCTGGGCTCAGAACACATGCTCCAGATGTCTTTCTCCATATCTGGATTCGAGTGCCTCTAACAGTTCCTTGTACCCACTACCCGAGCTAGGCAGGGCCTCCAAAACGGTCAGAGCCTGCCCTCTCAACGCAACGGTAAGGGCAGTCAGGCACTGTTCATCCGTCCATCCGTTGGCAGCAGCGACTGTTTGTAATTGCTGCCTGTAAGCGGTCCAGGAGGTGCTGCCGTCGTATGGGGGTACCTTCACACTAGGTCCACGAATTGTGCCAATAGTTCCACTAGATGTAACCCCCGTGGTTTCGAGACGCACGACCTTTTTCTGGAGTTCGGTGAAGCCAGTTTTCATGTTGTCCAGTTCAGTTCCTAGGCTGGTGACCCGTTCCTCCATGAGGTCCAAATCCTTTCGCATTGTAGCCACCATACCGCTAACTTCACTAACGGTCGAAAGGACGGTTTGTTGCACCTCCGCCGCCGCCGCAAACTTGCTATCTTGATTCTCTTGAATCGCTGCAAACTTGCTATCTTCATTGTCTTGAATCGCTGCAAACTTGCTGTTTTGATTCTCTTGAAGCGAAGCAAACTGTAGTTGGATCATCATCATCAAACTAGATAGATCAGCAGTGGGCGTGGCCTGCCCAGGAGGCGTGGCCCGAGGGGCGGAGCCCATTGGTATGGCTTCTGCCAAAGTGGGCGTGGCCTCGAGAGGCGTGGCATGGTGGGCGTGGCCAATAACAGGGCTCTCCATGAAAGTGGGTGGGGCCTCGGTGAATCACTGGCTACCAGAATAATCCAAACAATTCCTCAGGTCGTTCCCCATGATAGATGCGATTGAAGATGCAGAGTGATCCGACATCTCTGCGCAAAGCCAAAGGATCAAGCTGATCGGAAAGGACTTGATCGTTGACAATTCGAGCCGCTCTACTTTGGATGCGGTCAATTGGAAGTAGCTGGTACTGAGGAGCTCCCGCCCAGAGATGAGAGCAATACTCCACTGCGGTCGAATTTGCGCTTTGTACAACTGTATGCGGTGAGCAGACGTGAAGTAGTGCCTCGCTTTGCTGAGCACACCAAGATTTTTAGAGGCCAATCTGCCCACAGTAGTGTCGTCTGCATAGCAGTGAATGTTGGGAATTTCCAACATATCATTGATATGCAGAAGAAACAAAGTAGGAGACAGTCCGCAGCCTTGTGGAACACCAGCATTATTGAATTTTAAGTCGGAGCACGCACCGTCGACAACAACCTTGATGTTCTGATCTGCCAAAAAGCTAGTGACCCATTTGCTTAAAGGCCATACGAAGGAAGCTTCGAAAGAAGCGACCGAAGGCCTTCGCTATGTCCAGACTGGCCGCTAACGTCTCCCCTTGGACTCAACTGCTTCCGGCCATCTATGTTTCAGGTAAACTAGAAGATCACCAGCTGACCGACTCCGAAGAAATAAAAAAATAATAATAAAAATCGTACTGGTGGTCACTAATCAGCTGGTGCTTCTCTAGATACCGCAGGAACAGGCAGTTCATAATGGATTCCATTATCTTAGAGAACAAGGAGGTAATGGCAATTGGGCTATATTTGGACGGAAAAATGAAAAAATGAAAAATGAATAATGAAATGAAACCCCAGTACAAACAATTAATTTATTAAAAAAGATCAATTAAGTTAATATAAAATCAGAACTATAAAGATACAATATACAAGATAGATACAATATAATATCAATACTATTCTGCCTTTAGTCTTTTACCGGCGTCGGGATGTGACGACCCCATCGCCCTGTTGCGGTAACCTCTGTCACAGCAGAGATTATTCCGCCAGTGCAATCAGTAACTTGTTGCAATTGCAGTCACAGTCTTTTGTTGCAAGAGGCCGGCTAAGTAGGTACCACCGCAGTGTCAAATATTCCATGCCAGTGAAAAATTTATGAACTAATATCTCGAGGTTGGCAACGCGTGAGTGGCACGTACTAATGGTGCTGCAAGTGCTCATAGGCTACGGCAACCACTTACCATCAGGTGGGTCGTATGCTTGTTTGCCAACTTTTAACATAAAAAAAGTCCACCGAAACTGTCAATACCTGTTATTTAATATATCAATTTCAGTCGATTATTTAATGTAATAATTATTATTATATTACTGCATTGACTGTGCATTATAGGTGAACATTTGGTTCTACTAAATTATTCGCATAAGGTATATTATTATGAAAATTATCTAAAATTATTCAGATTTAAAATACGGTCGCACAAAATATGTACGTTGGTTCGATAACTTTTTCTACATTGACTATTAGCTAATTTTTTTAATTAATTAAGCTATTGACTATTCCAGTCCAAAATCACTGATTTTTTAGTTCTATTCTTAATTTAATTCCCATTACATATATACCTAATTATACAATTATACACCATACAGACCAGCACTCCATATCTTAGAGCTCCGTGTTATAATATTATTGATTCTGTGTTCTGTCAATTATTGCTGTTCTCATCTGTGTTGTCATTTCAGGGGTGCCACTGTGTTGCTTGTTTTATCTGTGGCTAGCTTGATTGATTTTCTAGTTTTGGCCCGGGGGCCAGCTGTAAGTTTTCATTGTACTGACTGCATTGCGCCTGACTGAACTTGTGCATTTGAAGAAAAACTATTGAACATCTAGCCCAGATTTATTACCAAGTCAGTCTGCTCCCAAACGTGTAAACCACAGAGCATATAAGTAAGAGACTTAACTCCCATAGATTGAGGTGACCATAGTAAAATATAAATTCTTGTGGCACGCTCTCTTACCAACTATTAAAAAAACATTCAATTCTACCAACATTATAATATAGCAGATTAGTGACGTGCTATGTCGATAAAATATATCGATAAATAATACATCGATAGTGATGTTCACTCCGCTATTATTGTATTTTAGGGTTACTGGATTATTATCTATTACTGATTTTTGGTAGTGGCTAATGTGTATAAAAATTTAGGTTGTTATTTTGTTTTCAATTTACCACTAAACCAAAATCAGTAACAAATTGTTATGTTGATAAATAAATCGAATCGAATCAAACCATAATTTTATTAAAATAGAATTAGACGAAAATGTAACAATAGTCTCAAGATAACTAAGAATTAATTACAACAAAATATTTTGCGATTATATTTATACAAATGTGTATATATCATGAGATCTAATTGAAACTCTCTTTTATCCATTGATTTCTGAAATCTGAAAGAAAAGGGAAAAATGTAATAAAACACCTCATTGTAAATAATAAAAAACAGGAACTACATATACAGATACATTATTATATATTTTTCTCTGTAACCCTTTGATACCTCTTTTTCTTTATCATGACTGGAGTGAATACTAACAATATTAACAGAAAAAAGAAGCCGAACAGTTGTATCATAATTTGCTTATTATATATCTTATATATTCTTATTATATCTTTATTTGTCAAATTTGGTTACATATCAAAGGGGAAATTATTTAATTATAAATGTTTAATATGAAAGTTATATCAAAGTATAGAAGGTATTTTCAAATAAATGTTCACCTTTTTTGTTATGTATAGCCTTTCTTTAAATTCAAGAAACTATATGTTTAATTCAAAGAGATTTAGGTATAATATGAATTGGCTATTCTGCCATAATCTCATCTGTAACCCTTTGATATCTGATTATGGTGGAGCATTGAGTAACACATATGGTTTAGCACTCTTTTTTTAAAATCAGTCTTTAAAATGTTTAACACACATTAATTTATTTTGGTGCACTCTCTCTGCATCTGGAAAAAAAGCATTGATTATTGTATTTTTACAGTTAAACCTTTTTTGTATGGTTGCAGAATTTTCCTAAAAAAAATTTGTTTTTATTAAAAAATCATTTACTATACAAACAGACACATATATCATAATATAATAAATTACTATTACAATTTATAAGTATTTTATGTTTTAAATATATTAGTTCAGTAAAATTAATGTAAGTAATTAATGTAATATTAGAACTATTTGAAACTTACATGTTATCCAGAGATTTATGTTTAATATGTATAAAACAAAGCAAAGGTTTTTATTTAAAATTACTTTTAAATTTAAGTTTTTGATAAGCCTTTGAATTTAACTAACAATTCCTAATGCCAGCTCACCAATTTAAGATGTCTAATACCTAATGCAAAAATAACGTTTTTGTTTAAAATATAATAATAGGTAGGAATACAAAAATTTAAAATTTCTCTTTAAAAATTAAGTTATTATGAGTTTTGTGATTTTCGTTAAATAATAAAATCTTCAATGAATTAAATAATAATGAAATATGTAATAGAGCTACTTAATTATTTTCTTAGATAGGTTAGGTTAGGGCATAATGATATTTTGTATACAGAAAACTTACCGAACTTTTTTCAATTAAAATGTGAAATAATCACATTATTTCATAAAATACCTTCTTGAAAATCTTTTCTTTACGTTTCAAGCCTACATGTTTCACATTTTCCATTAACCATGTTTGTTTATTTCACATTACAAACGTAATAATATATTATACAATAAATAAATAGCAATTAAAAGACACCTATGGACATATATAATAACTTCTTATTTTTATCACAAACTAGTAGAACACAATTTATATTTCATAACAACAGCAAGTCATTAAAAACAAGATGGAGAATTGAACTGATTGTGATTACTTATTACTGAAGATAAAAATTAAAATAAATATTATTTATAGTAAAAGAGCGAGACAAATAGCGTAAAGAGTGAAACGAATGAAGAAGTTTCAAACGCCATTAGAAAAGCCCATGTCTCCATAGATCGTTTTTTGTCTGTGAAATTTCAATAGACTGGTGTAAACGGCCATGGCATGGCAATGTCTGCTATTTCCTTGAATCCGCGAGACGTGGGAACGTAACACATTTCTTCAATTTGTTTCAGTTTTGTAATAAGTGTTATTTAAATGTTGTTACTAATAGATTTAGTTTAACTTTTTTCTGGGCTAATTAGTGTAAGTTGAATTTTGGGTTTAAGCTGCTTTTTATAATAAAAACGCGTTTAGTGCGATGACTGAGAGCGCCGGAGGCTTAAACTCCCACCTGCTCTATTCCGTTCCTTTTTCCCTTCTCATCCCTTCCCTCCTATCTTTTGGGTTGACAACACACAGGTGGTACTTCAAGTATTGCTCGCATTCATAAGTTGCGGTGACGGTGGCATCAGTACCAGTACTACGGTCTGTTGTGTTGAATATTGCTCGCACCGCTGGTATGGTTCCGCTAAGTATTTGCTCTAAGCCCTAAATCGGTTATTGCCGTTCTGACGGAGAAGTCTCCAATAGCCTCGAACCTCTTCAACTGCGTCGTGAGATTGCCGCCATAAGCGTATTCTACCCACTGTATAACGCTCTCGTACTCGTTTCAGAGGAATTATTCTCACTCATACCTTCCTCCCCTTTCCATTCAAGGACTGTGCGTGCCAGTTTCCGATGTCACCTAACTGTGGCATCGATTCCTTCGCAAACAAAGTTGCCAAAGAATGTTGCCAATCCTTTTCTTTGTCGTACATCTAAAAAGTGGAACTCTTTGCCTGTACACGAGTGAGAGGAGGGATCCTTCGTATATATTCTTGGCTCCTTCAAACGAGGCGTGAAAAAATATCTTGTGTATAGGCAGAGCGAGGGTGACTACGCAGATGTCTTCCGCAACTGCACTAGCCGTCTTCGCGGCGGACTTAACTGCCACTTACCATCAGGTGGAGTAAAGTCATTTTCGCTCCGTCTCAAATAAAAAAAGCTGTGTCAAATGGGTACTGTTTCTGATACTTCAATCAAACACTCAGCAGCAGACATATCAACTAACTAGGGTTCATTCAGTTTCACTATGATATAATTTTTCATTATTTTTGTAACTTATTACTTTATGAGGTTAAAGTAGAATTCCTGAAGTCAGTTAAAAGAATTTCTTGAGATATTTAAATAACTTAAAAGATAGTAAAAATGTATTACGCTATACTAGGAAAATATGCAAGTACGTCTGATGCCATTTCATTCAAGCGGGTTATACGCAGGCTGAGCTCGAAAAGCGGCTGACGAGCAGTCTACGAGTTTTTCACCAACATACAGTTGCTGCAATTACAATTATTTACAAAATTGCAGATAGTCCGCGAGTTCTTGACGCAGCGCAACCTGCCTAGCGGTCAGTGTGTGATATGCCTCCATGGTTTTGTCACCGGTGATGTTTTCGTCAAGACACCGTGCTACCATCACTTCCATAGCCATTGCATGTCCAAGCACTTGGTTAGCAGCGAGAAGTACCATAAGGAGGAACTGGATAAGCTTCCCAACTGGCAGAGGGCTCAAGCTGCCCCATATAAGGTAATAAATATATGGTATAACTATTTTCATCATTTCTAACAGTTGCACATATCACAGATTTACTAAATTTTTATTTTGTTTTTAGCAAACATGCCCAGTTTGCCGCTGCGAAACCAACTTTGATGTGAAAACCCTGGAAGAAGCTCCGCCACCGGTTGAGTCTGTCAACGCTCCACCATTCGAGTTGACCGATGAGCTGAGGGTAAAAAAAACAATTTTAAATTGCTTGAATAAGAAAAAATCAAATTTTAAAATTAAATTGTCTTTTAAGTATATTTGATCTTTACATATTTAAAATTAGCAATTTAATTTTATTTGAATAATATAGCTAAGATGAAAATATTATTAAACAGGCTCACCAGCGGCGTATGGCAGCCATACTGGAAAGGCAAGTGGCTTGTGGTGGTGTAGTTGGTTCTGGGGATGATGGACCACCCCTTCTGACTATCTCTGATGCTGCTGATAAGGAGGTACAACTACTTACTGATTTAGTGTTAAAGAGCTACATAAAATAAAAAGATATTACTATAGAAGAATCATTTTCCTTCCAGCACAAATGTCGAAGTACTACCGTCTCTCAGAAAAATGTTGTAAAGTATCAGTACTGTTGCGTTTCGTGCTACGAGTGAGAGTGCCAGAGGTCCAATTTCCGACCCCTTCCGTTCTCTTCCTCTTTTTCCCCTCTCATTTCTTCCCTCCCATCCATTCATAGATTGCGGTGACTGCTTATCATGAGACAGACCATATGCTTGTTTGCCAAATGTTATGAAATAAAAATTACTGCAAATTGATAGATAAGCTACACTGTTAGCAATTTGATATTGATATAAAATTATCTTCAGGAGCCGAGCACCTCTGCCAATGCTACTCAGGCTCCAAAGCCCTCAACCAGCGGAGTGCGGCCCACAGCAAGCACCTCCACCGATGGTGTGACTCAACCAGCCAATCAGGCATACCGTGGACCGTACCGGTAAGAACCATTTTTATTATAAACCATTAAAAAAAACACCAAACATTTTTAATTTGACCTAACGACCTATGTATAATACGAACAATTGAACATAGTTGGGACCGAAGTACGTGGGTCGTCCCAGAGAGACTTTGGGATATTTTATTCTTATTTGGATTTCATAGGTTACTAGTTTTACACAGAGCTATTGCCATCTGACTTCCGCAACACTAAGAGCGAACCAGTAACTCATCGGATAAGAGCAAATAATTATTATCAGATGCTATGTGATAACAACTGAGACCGTAAGCTTTACGTGCTCTCCGAAGTACGGTGGGGAGAAACAGAGGAAAAAGTATCCAGCCCGAAGCGCGAATCGACACCGTGACCATCGATGCTAAAGGCTCCTATCAACTGTCAATATGCCACAATAGTTGTCTATAAATTAAAAAGTATATTAAATAAAATAATGAATATAAAACCTTTTTAATTAAATGTGGTTTATTCGCATAGTGGGTTCAACCGTCGCGCCAAGCCGGGTCGGCGTGGGCGCGGCGGTGCGCGGTGACCCGTTTCCCGCGAACACGATCCCCCCGCCGCCTAGCCCTCCTCTCCGCACCTTGACACGCCGGCGCCATCTGCTTTTCAACGGACATCGATCGACGTCAAATGCGTAAAAGCGCGCGAAACTAACAGCCGCCATCATGTTATCGGAAAATTCGATAGGGTCGTGCCTAATGTCGTTATCGATTTCTGCTATCGATACATTTGTCTATTTCCTTTGATAGTCCATCTCATATTTCATTACACAATTGTTGAAGGTCAAGGTCGCGACCTGCGCAGTTCGAAAATTATTACAGAACGAATGAAATCAATACAAACTGACCTAGATTCAGATCCAAATGTGTTTATAATTGATTCGAATAACAGTCAAACGAAATGCATAGAATCGTCTAAAAATTTATCGATAGCAAAAATTGTACTGGAATCGAAATTGGATATCAATATGTGCCAAAAGGAAATACATATACAGGGTTCTACCTTTTTTTAACCGACCTAAGTCGGGTTTTATATTCGAGACTGACGATTTACCCTAGTTCGTTAAACGTTCATAATTTTTTTATTGCCAATCTAATTCTGCACTATAATAGATATAACATATATAATTCAAATGTAAGCAACGAATTTATTTGCTTTTTACAAATTTACAGCGAATTTATTTGCGTTCTTATTTATTAAAAACATAAATCTATATTAAAAATATATTAAAAATATATTAGAATATTCAATAAAAAAATGTACTATGGATTCGTTCATCCTTAATACAAACAATTTGTCATAGTGTTTATACTCGTAAGGTTCAATTTTGCTTGTATGAAACTCGGGAATTGAATACACGTCTTTACTTATTGAAATTTTATTTTGTACTAAAGTGCAATGACAAGCCTACTACAATTATACGTAAATGTAACAAACATACCGCCCACCAAAAGGGCTGTTTAAGACCTTTACAATATCTTACAAAAATAGAAAAATTACACAAGTACATGAGATTGAATTTAACCTTAACATTGACTACATTTATTGTTTGTTGTAAACAAAAAAGAGCCGTAAATATTTAGATCATTATTAATACTACTCACAAAAAAATATATACATCAAGATAATTGTTATTAATCATGCTGAAGAGTAGTATGTATTGAAAAATTAATTAAAATTTTATCGCAAACAATAAAATTTAATTGTAAATATAATTGTAAATATGAAAACTGTAAATATAAAGTTTTTAAATAACAATAGCACACACATAACATTTTAAAAAGAATACATTGCAAAGAAATCAAATGAGCACAATAATATAACTGTAAATTCATTCAGCTTTTATATCTACTGGTAAAAAACATAACTTTGAAATTGATCTTTTTACAATATTATTGCCACTTTTCACACTATAAACACGAGTGATTCCATCAGGTCCAGGATGTTTGATAACAATACGTCCTAGGTGCCATTTTCCTGGTGGTAATCCGTCTGTTTTAATTAGAACTATTTGACCAATATCAAACTCTTTCTGACGTTTCAGCCATTTCGTTCTTTGCTGCATTCTATGTAAATATTCTTGTTGCCATTGCTTCCAAAAGTTAGATATTAATTTCTGAGTAAATTGCCAACGAGATAAATGACCAATAGAAATATCTGCTAGGCTCGGTGATGGAATACAAATTGGTGATTCGCCAATAAGGAAATGTCCAGGGGTAAGTACATTTGAGTCATTGAAATTTCCAGCATCTATTGGACATAAAGGTCGCGAATTCAAACATGCTTCGACCTGGCATAGTATTGTGGTCATCTCCTCATATGTTAGATGGGTATTCAGTATCCGTTTTAGGTGATGTTTCATCGACTTTACTCCTGCTTCCCAGAGACCGCCAAAGTTAGGGCTATACGCAGGAATAAATCGCCATTGAGTGCCATCAGATGCCAGCAAATTCATTAATTTGTCATCGAATTCAAATTTAGCTTCCTTAAATGCTTCTGACAATTCTTTATTAGCACCGATAAAATTTCGACCTTGGTCACTCCACAGATTAGTGCATCTACCACGGCGAGCAACGAATCTACGGAATGCTCCAATGAATGCTTCTGATGTCATATCTCCCACTAGTTCTAGATGAACTGCTTTTGTACACATGCATACGAAGATAGATATATATGACTTATTTGTTTTGGCCCCTCTGCCCTTAGACATTAAAACGTTATAGGGACCAGTAAAGTCTACGCCACTGTAAAGGAAGGGTCGAGCAGGTGTTAGTCGCTCTTTCGGCAACTCACCCATCATCTGTGTGAGACTTCTTGCATTTATTTTAGCACACACAAAACAGCGATGTATGAAAGTTTTTACTAATCTTTTTACTTTTAAAATCCAATATCTAGATCTCAGGTAATTCAACATGAGCTGTACTCCTCCATGTAGTGTTCTTTTGTGAGCCTCCATAATAATAAGTAAGGTAAGTGGACATTTATTATGTAATATTATCGGATGTTTTTGATTGTATTCAAAACTAGAATTTCTAATTCGTCCGCCCACCCTGAGTATATTTTGTGTATCTAAAAATGGATTAAGATTTTTCAAAATATTTCTATTTTTCACTGTACCCTTTTCGTGTATATAGTAAATTTCTTCTTTAAAATTTTCCTTCTGTGACATTTTTATACATATTAATAATGAACTTTCTATTTCTTCAGTTGTGATTGTTGATTCTAAATCTTTATTTTTTATCCTTTTGTAATTTAAAAATCGTTTTACATAAATAATAGTGTTTAGTAATTCAGGTAAGTTGTTAAAGTTTTCAAAGTTATCATAGATTGATGTGTTGTTCTCTTCTATATTCAGATATGTATCCATTCCTTTTGTTCTTTCTAATTCTATATCATCAATAACTGAACTTTCTATAATTATTTCTTTATTTTTCAGGTGTTCCGGTCCATTCCACCACAAAGAGCAGTTCTTTAGTTCAGGTGCCAACATTCCTCGTGACGCGATATCAGCTGGATTATTATTTGATTGAACGTGATACCATTTGTTGCCGACATTATCTAGTATTGTGATAACTCTGTTTCGAACAAATGTTTGCCATCTATTTGGATCCCCTTGAAGCCAGGACAATACAATTGTAGAATCGGTCCAGCAATATATTTGACTTGTTGGAATGCGGGTTGCTTCACTAATTTGTTTAAGTAACTTGGATAACAGTACGGCGCCACATAACTCCAGTCGTGGAAGAGACAATGATTTGAGAGGAGCTACCTTCGTCTTGGCAGCAATAATGTAGGTACTATATTTTTCATTTTCAGTTTGGACTCTCAGGTAAGCCACAGCCCCATATGCTTTAATAGACGCATCACAATAGCCATGTATAGTAACGTTATTAATTATTTGCTTTGTAGTGTATAGCCATCTATTCACCTTTATTTGTGTAACATGTTCTAAACTTTCTCTAATGTGCAGCCATTCATTTTTAGTTTCAGGATCAAGTTCTTCGTCCCAGTGAATAGCTTGAAGCCATAATTTTTGTATCATTATTTTTGCAGGTACTAATGCAGGGGATAGCCATCCGAGCGGATCAAATAGCTTCTGTACTTCAGCCAATACCTTTCTTTTTGTTATAACCTCAGATTTAGGAGGCAGCTGTATTCTGTATTCTAATGTATCATCTCCCATGTTCCAGGACAAACCCAACGTTTTAATTAAGCCATTTAGTTTAATATCGATATTAACGTGAGTACTAAGTTCATTCAGGTGAAAGTTTTGAAGAAACTCAGCATTATTGGATGCCCATTTTTGTAGAATGAATCCACCTTTTTTCAGAATTGTACTTATATCCTTCGCTACGTCAATTGCTTCCTCAACAGTATCTTGCCCAGATAAAAGATCATCCATATAGAAATCCTGTTGAATTGTTTCTGCGGGTACGGGAAAATTCTTTCCTTCATCCTCGGCTAATTGATACAGGGTTCTTACAGCAAGAAACGGAGCACATGCTGTGCCGAATGTAACTTGTAAAAGGCGATATTCTTGGATAGGATCCTCTGGATTATTCCGCCATAGAATACGATGACAATCTGTATCTTCTTTATAAATAAGTATTTGTCGATACATTTTCTGTATGTCTGCTATAAATGCTATTCTTTTCAGACGCCATCGCATTACTAGTGATCTCATATCCTCTTGTATTTGGGGTCCAATCATCAATTCATCATTCAGTGCTATATTATTTGTCCCTTTGTATGAAGCATCAAATACGGGTCTAACTTGTGTCGTTTCACTATCATATTTACATACAGGATGATGAGGTAAGTATACACCTGGATTATTTATCTCATCCTCTGGAATCTTTTCCATGTGTTCCATTTTACAGTACTCGTGGATTGCATCTGCATACTTCTCTTTTAAATTTTTATCTCTTTTAAATCGTCTTTCTAAATGTAGTAATCTTCTCAACGCTCCTTCTTTTGTGTTTCCTTCTAGTGATTGTAATTCCTCCGTTTTGAATGGTAGTTTGACTATATATCGTCCTTCTTCGTTTCTTTTATATGTTTCTTTGTATATTTTTTCGCTATTTTCTTCTTCCTTAGTATATATTCGTTTTATATCTGTATCTACTTCCCATAAGGTCTTTAACATATCATCTATGTCAAAGTGATGATGCATTACAAGTATCTTCTCTTGTGAAGTTTCCGCCTGTACTTTCCCAAATAAGATCCAACCTAGGCTTGTATTTTGAGCGCATGGAGAGCCAGGTGATCCTTTTAAGATTTCAGCTTTTAAAATATGGGCACAAACTTCGACACCTAACAACATGTCTACTCTTCCTGGTGTATTGAACCTCGGATCTGCCAAGAAGAGGCCTTGTAAGTGCGGCCAGGTGTGTAATGTACTTATAATTGTTTTCGAAGGCAATTGTGATGTTAACCTCGTAGGCATTACGTATGCATCTATATTGAGTCTAAATTCCTCGTCACATCTCGACTGAATTTCGACTTGTACTACGTGATTAACTTTCGTTCGTGTATTTCCAACTCCAGTGATCATTCCCTTCGCAGGTAACCTCTTAACCCTTAACAGTTGTGCTGCTCGCTCGCTTATAAAATTCGCCTGTGAACCTTGGTCTACCAAAGCACGCAATATTGTTTTGTGTCCCATCTCGTCTCTCACTAACACCAAGGCGGTTGCTAGCAATGTTGTGGACCTTCTAGAAGCGAAGTTCGTCGATATTGCGATCTCGGATTCGCCAACCTCATCTACGGTGGGATTATCATATTGTTGAACTTGGCTATGATGTATTTTAACTTCTTCCGATTGACGCTCGCTGTTAGATAGGTGTAACAATGTATGATGGCGACGGTTGCATTTACGACACGATATTGGTATACGACATTTTACTACTGAGTGTCCTGACATCAAGCAATTATAGCATAATTTATTCTTCTTTATATAATTATTTCGTTCAGTTGGTTGCAACTTGCTGAATTCTTTACAATGACACAAATTATGATCATCTTCACACATGCTACATTTCCTCGTATTACCGTTTTTATTTTCTAAGGAAGAGGTATGCAACGTCTTGGCTTTAATAATCGTTTTCTCTCTAGTAGCAACAGGATTAACCATTTCAAGTGTTCGGAATTTTGTCTCCAGAAACATCCTTAAGTCCGACCAAGTAGGTAAAATATTAGTATCTTGTTTGAAAGAATACTCTTCCCATGCTTTATGTGTGTCAATGTCCAATCTTTGAACGATTAAATATATAATGAATTGATCCCAGGCGTCTGTAGGTATTTCTTGATTTTTTAAATTATGTAAACAATGAGTAGTCGTATCTAACAGATTTTTCAATTGACTGGATGATGGATTCAAAATTTTCTTCTGATTTAATAACTTGTGAAGTAATGAGTTGACAATCAATCTTTTGTTACCGTAACGTCGTGTCAATATATCCCACGCTTGTTCATAATTCACTTCTATCACATTAATATGTTTTAACAGCACTTCAGGTTCGCCGACGACACTCGATTTTAAATAATGTAATTTTTGTACGTTGTTTAAAGACGTGTTGTTGTGGACAAGCGATGAAAACATATCTCTAAAGGTAGGCCAGTCGTCGTAACACCCGGAGAATGTAGGTAATTCTATTTGAGGTAGCTTCACAAATGGTTCGTGCACTTGAGTCTTTTTACTTGAAGTTGTAGGCATCGGCAATAACAACATGTCCTTTAAATCACCAATTAAACACGAATATAAGTCTTCAACTAAAAAGTAATCTTCGTTCAAAAAGTATGAAATTTCGTTCCTTTTACATTTAGGGGTACATTTCACCAATTCTGAATGTGTAGCTTTAAACGTCTGCCAATATCCTTCTATGCAATGTAACTTCGCTTCTATATAACCTTGTGTAAGGCGGTGTTTCGGACACTTTTTTAAGTTGCTTTGTGTTTTTTGTAATAATAAAAATGTATCTTCCAATGAATTCACAAGCTGTTGTTGTTCATTACTCAGCGCAACACTCATTTTGATAATATAAAACAATTAAATAAACTTCTTGACTTCCGAAACACGTAAATAATATTTTTGTAAATAAAACGAAGTAAAAAATAATCTTGTTAAATGAATTGCATAAAGTCAACAGGCCGACCGGTTACGACGGCGATCTATTGTTCTCGCCGGCTCGTCCTTATCTTTTGATCTAGTATGCACTCCCGATCCGGCTCGAAGGACCATATGTTTATACTCGTAAGGTTCAATTTTGCTTGTATGAAATTCGGGAATTGAATACACGTCTTTACTTATTGAAATTTTATTTTGTACTAAAGTGCAATGACAAGCCTACTACAATTATACGTAAATGTAACAAACACATAGACTAGTTGGTGCCTCTTCGTAAATTCAACACCAATGCAACGGAAGTTAGTTAGTTCACACTTTAATTAATTTACGTTTCGGTTATGATTTACCAAAAGGCTGAGAAGTCTATGGCATTTTGTCGGTGTAGAACGGACGGTTCTTGTCTATAGTCTTATCAAATTTCTGGGGACCATCACCACGGCCCAATCTAAAACCTTATATTTACCTACTAAGTATAATAATTCTTTACTAAAAATTAATAGGTCAAAATATAAATTTTATTTCGTCGGATATTTTACCTATATACTATCAATATTTTTTTATCAATAAGTTATAATTGTATCGATATCAAAGAGTCCATCGATTCGCCATCCTTAACTTACATTAAATGTAATTGTTGGGTGAATAACTACAGGAAATTTCCCTAAAAATAATTTTTAAACATTGCTCAAATTTGTGAAAGATATTTATTTACTCAGATATAAACATAATAATTATTGAGTCAATTTTACCTGTACATAGTTCAAACACTATTGTTTGAATATATAATTATGAAAACGCACAAAAAATTTCAAAAACAAAATAAAAGTAATAAGTAACTTCCTTCATATAATAATATTGTTTTTACAATTTATTCTTAGAAAGATGGAATTTTGAAATCTTGTTTTTTTTTCGTCTATAATTTGCACAGCGGGCTAGATATGGTTGAAAAATTTCGATTCCACATAAAACCTTGTAAACCTGAAAACCTGTTGAATCTGTAAGAATGGAGTAGCAAAAATATTTTAAAAATACAAAAAAATAACTTCATCTGACGGGCTTTCGATCAATGATCTATAGTTGAAAAGCAGATGAGCCAAGTAGATGGTGGGGCGGCAAAAGAAACCTTTTCGAAATCTAAATGTACCCCTTTATCACGTCAATCCTAGTCAACTAGATCCACTAAATGTTGTGTCAATGTATCGGCTCCTTCGCTAATTAAGCTATCACTTATTTTTAAAATTTGAAATTTATTCTATCGTACTTATAGTTTTTTTAGAGGATGTATAGCGAAGTGTATTAATATTGAAATTGGTGGAATCGTTCCATTGTGGAAAAATCTGAAATCTCAGTTGTCACACGCACTTTTTTCTAAAGCCTTCTATACAAACAAATGTCAAACCGGCTGGTAATTGTCGTGGTGGTGGTAAACTCACCACCAACGCCACGAAACGAAGTTAGTCACAAGCTAACTTCATCGTGCACAATATAACCGAATGAAGTTAGCGTGTTGCGTTGGTGATGAATTTATGTACTAGCAGCGAATCTGACATTTTGTGTGTAATGAAAGACCTGTCCTTTATATATAGTAAGTCTTTTTGTAACCATCTATTTTAATAATAAAGGATTAATAGCTGGCTATCTAATTGGTATTTTGCACGCGTTTTTAAAGTTGGTAAGATTGATTCTTCTTATCGAGTGGTTAGTGGCCAACCTAGTGTCAGAGCTGTTTAGGTTGCCCGTAAGCCTCTGGCTTGACTTTTCGAATGTTGCCAAATTGTCAACAGGCGGAACCGACTTTTACGTCCTCCGAAGCACGGAGAAGCTCAGTTAAAATACCACCATTCGATCACCAATCGAGTAACTGACCGCGCCTAAAGTTGCTTAACCTACCGATCAGTGTGTACACTCGGCTATGAGCTTCTCATCGTAAGATTGATTGACTTATAAATACGACATTGCCAAATTTCAGATTTTTAACACTCCATTTATTAAAGTATATTGAATCTATAAATTTATGTTATTCCAAAACGTTGAAAACGGGTTGATATAATATTTTTATTATATAATACTTTGGATTTATTATTTCATAAATCTATTCCATATATTATATTTCTATATAGTAGCAGCTCTATTAAATTAATTAGTTGTTTATGCACTTGTTTCTTCATTCATTCAATTAGATTTAAAGATGGTAGTTTATTTTATAAATCAAATAATGTACATTTATTATGGTGTTACAATTTAAAAATGTGGAAGTGGCAAACAATTTTCAAATACACGAATCTATTATACGAACATCACCTTTGACGACACATTTTTGCAATTGTACGTCTAGATTTTATTAAATTACAACAGCAGCAATAACATAAACCGTTCATTGGTACACCCCATGTGACGAAATTTATGAAGGCTCCTCCGTCATGATTTAACTTCCGGTTTTATTGAGAATCCGTACAGTTGAAAATTGTAAAAGTTTATGATCTGAGTATTTTAAATAATTGTAATGCTATAATGAATTCGTACTGTAGTTGTAGTTAAAATCTTTAACAATTGCCATAAATAATAACAGCACATAGTATAATCAAAATGATTACATTCCACTGTTGTAATATGTATGACGACGTTGTGGCGCAGCGGTAGCGAACCTGCCTTAAACGCCACAGGTCGCGGGTTCGATTCCCGCTCGGAGCATAATATGTTTGTATTGACCATGCAAGCATATTTTCCGGTCTGGGTGTATTTGTCCTTGTCATTGTGAATGTTTCCGGCCCCCGACACAGGATATTATTATCCTAATGGGGGCCGTTGAGTGTGCAGCGTTTATTTATTTATTTATTATTTATTATTTATTACATTATTGTGTACTTTTGAACGTGACGCGGGTAAGGTTTGGGCTATGGAAGGAACTTCAATTTTTTTATTATTACTCACTATTTAAAATTTTAATCGTAAATTCTGCTATCGCTTAAAATTAGTAATCGTAGTGGTTTTAATCTTAATACTTGAACAGTATTGCTCATTTTAGATTAATTTTTAAATAAAAAGACAAGAGAATTAATTTCAGATAATGGCTATTTTAATCTATATTTTTCTTAAAGTTATATTAATATATTTCGAAACTTAATAAAGCAAGACTGTTCAAGTAATTAAAATAGTAGTCTGTTATAATCATTGTCTATGCGCATAATTAGCGCTTATTATAACCGTACGTAAAACGTGTATTCGGTGTATTGTCAGTTTTGTGTCATTTTATCTGTGTGTAGAATTTGATGGATCAATAAATTTACCAAAGACAATGTTGTTTTATTTCACATGGAACACCTCCTTTTAATGTAAAGAAATACTTCAAAATTTTCACTCTTTTTTAATTCTCTCTTTTATCGTATCTCGTCTTACAATCTCAATTGTTGAACCAAAAATCATTTGTATGATTACCATTTATAAAACATATAATTAAAAAAATACTTAAGGTGAGTTCGGCGAAGACCGTCGGTTGGGTAAGATCGTCCAGTAAGAAGAACTACGATTTCTAAGCATAAATACGAGATGGCAGTATAATGTATAAAATAGTATTACTTTTTAAGTTTTAATTAATTTACATAGATGGCGTTATCGTTGATATAAAGAGAACAACGGACATTTCAAATTTATTCGGCTTGTCAACTTGCATTTGGTAAAGTCAGGTCTTAAAACAAAATTTTTTTTAGTGCGTTTTCTATGGATTTATTCATATCCGTGTTGGTAAGTTCATTAAAGATGAATTTCTTTACCTAATTATTATATTAGAGTTAAATTATACGCATGTTTCACGAAGTTACATTTGATGGAAAAAATATAACCTCAAAGTGTAATAGTGGGAAAGTCCGTCTATCTCTAGGAGGCAAAGATCGGCTTATGCCGGTCTTTACCGTTTCCAGTTGTCGTAAACCTTTTCTGTTTAAAAATATTAAGTTCAATGATATAATGATAACTTAACTGATTTTACAATTTCTTGAAATTGTAAATTCCGGGAAATTATTACATTATAATTTCGCTGAAATTTTTAAGAAGTCATTTTTTTATACAATTTCACCTAACGAGTCTAGTAGAACTAGTGAGATTGAAATTTTATATTATCAATCAATTGATACGATTTACAGGAGTAAGTAAAAGAAGTTCATTACTAAATAGTATTTAATATATATATTTTTTAATTAATAAGGCTTCGGATGACATGATTTCGAATGACGACAAACATATTGAATATTTTTGGGGTGAATATTTTTTTTTATTGTTTCTTATTTTTTGGAGTTTAATCCTTGAGAATTAATTTTTATATCATAAAAGGCGCCAGTAAAGAAATTTTATGAATATTGAACTTTTGAAAAAATTTTGTCTGCAAAACTAAGGGGGTAAGACATTCGTATTTTAAAAAAAACTGATTATTTACAAGAACTTCCAATAAACTAGTTTCAAATTCACATTAAAAATAATCATATTAATAAAGCATATTTTTCGTTAAAAGAATATCTTTAATAAAATATTCCTATTCCAATAAAAATGCTTGCTTGCTTGCAGGTCTTAAATTGATAGATCTCACTTAGTAGTAGAATTTCACTATACTCGATCCATTAAATTGTTTTGAAATCCACTTTTTACAATATTTCACGGAATTATAATTTCACGGATTTACGATTTCACTGCTAACTACTACTCATTTGCTACTAATTTCTGTCATATTTGAACTAGACTTAAATTTTTAACAAAAGTAGAACTAATTCTTTTTATGTGTATTTTTAATTCTCCTAGCTGTATTTCCCTTATGACAAGTTAGCATAGTAAATTTTATTTTCAGGAAATTTAATTCAAAAACTATCATGGGAAAGTATCTAAGAAAATCTAACAGAGGATCTTACACTAAGGAAAAGTTAAAAGAAGCTGTCCGAGTCGTCATAAGTGGTAGAATGAGTGGTTATCGAGCTTCAAAAACATACCAAATCCCTCGAATGACCATCATGGATCACGTCAATGAAAGAAGAGGAAAATCTACTACTCTTGGGCGAAACACAGTTTTATCACAAGGAGTTGAATATAAGTTAGCTACCAATCTTCATCTTATGGAGAAATGTGGCTTTGGACTAAGCAGAAAAGAAGTTCTACAGATGGTTGGCGATTATATCAACCAAAACAACCTGATTACACCATTTAGAGATGGAAAACCTGGGAAAGATTGGTTCTTGGCTTTTAAAAAGCGCCATGGTCTATCTATAAAAAAACCACAAGCTATTGATTACGCCCGAAAAAGGGCTGTAGACCCTTTTATCATTTACCCTTATTTTGATCTTTTGGAAAAGACCGTAAGTTATTTAAATCTGAAAGACAAGCCGTCATCCATATGGAACCTCGACGAAACTAGCTTTTCTAAAGACCCAGCCAAAACTAAAATTGTTGGCGCTAAAGCTTATCCAGCAACTAGAGTAATCTCTTCGGCTGGAAGAAATAACACCACAGTGTTACTTGGTGCCAGCGCTTCAGGAGAAAAGATACCGCCTCTGATTGTCTTTAAAGGCAAACATGTGTGGGATACATGGACCTCTTCTGAAGCATATCCGGGAACGTCTTATGCTGCAACGAAGAATGGTTGGATGGAGTCACAGGTGTTCGAATCATTTTTTAGGAAAACTTTTCTGCCTGCTATTAAGGATCAGCGCCCGATACTTCTTATATACGATGGGCACTCCACACACGTAGGACTGAAGATTATTGAAGAAGCCCGTAAAGAAAATATTACAATTTTGAAACTACCGCCACACACCAGTCACATTTTGCAACCGCTAGATATTGCCGTAATGAAGTCTTTTAAAGATCGCTGGGACTCTGTATTGGTTCAGTGGCAGCGGCTTAACCTTGGAAATGTTATGCCAAAAAGTGAGTTTGCAAAACTTATAGGACAAATATGGACCGAAATAGATCCTCAGGTACTACGTAATGGCTTTAGGAAAGCTGGAATATGCCCTCTTAATCCCAAAGAAATCAAGGAAAACCAATTTGACAGCTTAAAATTAAGACATTGGAAGGAACACGAAGGCACGCTAAATTTTATGGAAAAGGACAAACTCACAAAGTTGAACCCAAAAAGTTTACTGTCATTGGTACTAAATTTTGTTAATAAAATTCATTTTCGGGAAAATGTGGAAGTTTTAGAAAAAACTTGCAATTGCCAAAAACTGGAAAATCGTATAATAGATCAAAATATTACATTTGAAGAACTACTTCTACAAAAAGTCAAACGTTCTGACATTTCACTAAAATCACGGCGTCAAAAGGTAGCTCAAGGTGCAGAGGTTTTGGGTCTCACAACGACGTTTTGGAAAAACAGAAAAGAGACCAAAGTAAAAATGTTAAAACTAACTTATCAAAGACAAAACTTAAAGTTCTAAAATCGTCAAGTTCCTCCAAAATCAGTGAAGACGTTGTTTACTTAAGAAATATTTTAAAAAATGATTGTCAGTTGCGTCCATTTTCAGCACAAGATATAACTACTTTACCATCGTGTTTACAAAGTAAAAAACCTGAGTCTCCTAAAATAAAAATACTATCTAATTTAGTGATCAAACATGCTAATACCGAAGAAGATGAAGAAAAATTATTAAGTACTAGACGTCAACAATATTACAGGTCTACATCTGAAAAAGAAAATAAGTTTCCAAGTATGATGCAACGAAACAGAGACGAAAAATCAACAAAAAATGAGGAAGATAATAATTTAAGGATTCAACAGTGCAAAAGTTCTAAATCACCAAATACACAAAAAGATAAGGTTTTTGACTCTAGAAGATTCCATTACGAGAATACCAAACCTGGACCATCGGGACTGTGCAAATCTAACTATAGGCGACATTCTAGTTCTACGACTAGTGTTTCCGGTTCAATCAGTAGTTACAGCGACTCAGATGTTGAGGATTTAGTATCAGATAGTACTTCAATTAACGATTATGAAGACAATAATTCTAAAACTGTGCAAAATTTAAATATAGAAAAAAATTACTTTGTGAACGATTCCTTACCAGTCGTAGACTATGACAATGAAGAACATCAAGTTCCCACGTATAAGGTCGGGAACGATGTCTTAGTACGATACCATAGTAGACAAAAATGGACATACTATGTAGGTCGAATTGAAAATATCAAAGTAATAGATCAGGAACTCTTTTATACGATAAGATTTTACAAAACAATTAAAAAACCCACTCTCACATTTAAAATGACAAAAAAGATCGACCGCGACGATGTTCCCCTTATATTAATAGTGAAGAAAGTGGATTTAATTCAAAACCCTATAACATTAAATTACTTTTTTTACGGATCTGATGAAAATTCGATTTATTTTTAAATCTACAGATAAAGATATATTAATTGCAAAAGCTGTGATAAAGACTAGAACTTACATTTTTGATCTCAATCTAATACTAATTTTAAGTGAAAAATAAGGTGTTTGTACCAATTTTAAAGTATTCTTTTATTTGTATATTTTGAAATATTTTACTTTATTTATTACATAAGTGAAGCTGTGATCAGATTTTTTGTTTTACTTTTAATGTTGTAATTTTAATGACAAAAAAGTTCTAAATCTAGTATTTTTTCCTAATTTAATTCCATTTTTTCTAAAATTGTTACCAACATTAGATAAGTGAAGATTATATTTGAATCAGATTATTTATTTTTACTTTTAACGTTGTAATTTTAATGAAAAAAAGTTGTAAATCTACTTTATTTTCTAATTTAATTCCATTTTGCCAAAAGTGTTACCAAAATTAGATAAGTTAAGATTTTATTTGAATCAGATTTTTTATTTTTACTTTTAATGTTGTAATTTTAATGACAAAAAAGTTCTAAATCTAGTTTATTTTCCTAATTTAATTCCATTATGCCAAAATTGTTACCAAAATTAGATAAGTGAACATGTTATTTGAATCTGATTTTTTATTTTTACTTTTGATGTCGTAATTTAAATGACAAAAAAGTTTAAAATCTAGTTTATTTTTCTAATTTAATTCCATTTTGCCAAAATTGTTACCATAATTAGATAAGTGAAGATGTTATTTGAATCAGATTTTTTATTTTTACTTTTAATATTGTAATTTTAATGACCAAAAAGTTCTAAATCTACCTTCTAATCTTTTTCTAATTTGATTCCATTTCTACTAAATATTAGCAAAAATAAGATTAGTGAAGCTGTTATATGAATCAGACTTTTTTTTACTTTTTATGACAAAATTACTCTATAAATCTACTGTTTCTACAACCAATTTCTTATCTTTTATTTAACTCTACTTCCACTTGATATATTTTGTATATCCCTTTGATGTTTTTTATATTTAATAACAAGCCAGCCTGGTGGAATAATCTCTGTCGCAGCAGAGATTATTCCACCAGTGCAATCAGTCAATTCAACTAGTGGTAGTGCCACGCTGCGCAGCTCTTTCTGCTGCAGCCGAATTGGGCCAGCCAGGCGAAGCACCACTCTCTCACAAAAAAGCCATCCTTTCCACCTTTGCATAGGGACAATGATTCGTTGGCCCGTGCCACAAAACAGAAGGCTGATCTTCTGTGCTCTCTCTTAACGTCCAACTCGACTGTGGAGGACCAGAGAAAGTCACCACCGACAATCGAGCGGTGTGATACCATGATGCCGGAGGTTATATTGCGGCAACGTGTAATTCGCAGAGCTTTTCTTTCCTTGGATATTCATAAGTCGAGTTGGCCCAATGGAATCCCCCCGATCGTGTTACGGAGTTGGCGTCGGTTTTAACACATCTTTCGCAGTACTCCTACTCATCAATATTATAATAAATTAAAGTTTTCTTTCTTTCTTTCATCGGCGTCTCCCGAACTCATAGAAGACGGCATCCGATCCTAAAAAGGCAACCGCTCGGATCCGTGCAATTATAGGCCAATTATCATAACCTACCACCTCCTACGGTATCTAGAGGAGCACGAGCTGATTAGTCACCGCCAGTACCAGTAATGTGTCACCAGTTTTTTGGCAGATCGGTGCATCAAGGTCATTGTCGACGGTGCGTGCTCCGATTTAAAACCCATTAAAGTTTGTGTTCCACAAGGCTACGTACTGTCCCCTACGTTGTTTCTTCGCATGAAATGCGAACAGTATATGAAATTCCCAACACTGCTAACGCACGCCGCACTAATATTTCTCGGGAAGACGTATTTGAGTTCTGGAACAAACTTGTGTCCGAAGTCGAGACTACTTTTACCAAAGTCTCAGACTGGGGCCGACTAAATTTAGTCTATTTCAACCCCAAAACGACACAAGTTTGCGCGTTAACCGCTAAAAATCACCATTTGTCGTTTCTCCTCGTTTTGAGAACATTCTCCTGGCTGCCACAGCTACACTTGGAATACTTGGTGTCGATATTTTGAACGTCATTCAGTTCCGCAGTCAAATTGGCATCTAAAAAGCTTGGTGTGGTCAGCAAAGCGAGACACTACTTCATGTCGGCTCACCTCCTGCAGTTGTACAAGGTTCAAATTCAACCGCACGTGAAGTCATCTGTGGGCGGGAGTTCCTCAGTACCAGCTACTTCCAATTGACCGCATACAACGTAGAGCGGCTCGAATTGTCGACGATTAAGTCCTTTCCGATCGGCTTGATTTTTGGCTTTGCGTAGAGTTGTCGGATCGCTCTGCACCTTTACCACATCGATTACAGGGAATATTCTGCTGAATTGTTTGTTTTTGAATTTCACCATCGGACATCGCGTCAAAACTTTCGCGTCGAAATTCCATCTTTACCACCTCGATGTCTAGAAATCCACATCAGCGCGACTTAGAAGACATTTTCATCCTCGCACAGCCACTTTTTGGAACCGACTTCCCCCGGCGGTCTTTCCGAACCGATAGACCTAGGAAGCTTCAAGAAAAGAGCCTACTCCTTCCTCAATGGTCTGCAATGCACCTGCATACCCTCCGGTGTTGCGGATTTTCATGGGCGACGGTGATTACTTAACATCAGGTGAGCCTCCTGCCTGTTTGCCTCCTCTTACTTAAAAAAAATTTGGTTTGAAGAAAATAGGTCGACAAATTTTAGAGATGTATAAGTTGTTTGCATAACTTTGTTTCCTAGTATTTTATTTTAAAGTTGGCAAACAAGCATACGGCCCACCTGATGGTAAGTGGTTTCCGTAGCCTATAAGCGCTTGCAGCACCATTAGCAGGTGCCACTCACGGGTTGCCAACCTCGAGATATTGGTTGGCGATGGGGTCGTCACATCCCGACGCCGGTAAACTTTTAATAATTACTATGAAATTACCAACTTTGCAGTCGATTTTAATTCATTATTGAAGTGAAACTTCTTTAGAATCGTTGTGATTTGAAATCGTGCAACGGAAAAACGACATGTAAGAGACACAAATACAAAAATGTGTAGGAAGAATGAAACAGAAATATACATACTATTTTATAATATCGGTCTCTCCTTTTTGCGCTATGCTTTAGCGAGAGAGCAAATGTCAGCGTATATGTATATATATGTATGTATGCGGCAGCGTATTACAGCATTTTAGTAAGAAGTCAGCGTGGTGTGTTATTATTTAACAGTGTTTAAAGTTCTTAAGATTCTTCATCATCAAGCTGCCTTTAGTTTCGACTGTGCGAGGTCCACAACGCACTTAACTGATAATTATTTATATTTATATATTTCATCGTTCGTATGTTTGTAAGTTTGTTTGTTACTTTTTCATATTATTATTTTTTTGGGGTTTACTCCTTGAGAATTGATTTCCATATTTTAGTCCCTAGTAAGGAAATTTTATAAATAGTTTAAAGTAAAAAAAACACGTCAGCAATGATTATAATTATATAGATTAACTCAAGAGTCTGTCTGTCTGTCTGTCGGTAAGATGAACGGACATTCATTTGATATGTAATAATCCTTTAACAGACTTTGATCAAAAATACAGCTGTTGATTTCGATCAACTTAATTACTTTGTTCTTCGGAACAAAGTAATTAAAATATATAATAATATCATACGGAATCCTTCTTTAGGGTAAAGCTTCTGACGTTAAATGGCCTATCGCCTGTTTTCCCCCTATTACAAATATAAATCTTTTTTTTATTTTTACTTTCAATGTTGTACTTTTAATGACAAAACTACTTTGGAAATCTACTGTTTCTAGATTTACTTATATTCCTAATGCGCTCCATTTGGTATTTTTCTACACTTGGTAATTTTTCTCTGCGCTATGAAAAATAAAATATTTTTTAAAGTAATGAAAATGTTTTTATCCCCTGAATAGCAAAGTATGCCGAACTTACCCGAAATTCGTTACTAAACGAGATATAAGACGATTGGGGCCAATTATATAAAATTTAATTATACATATAGAAACCCTTTTGGAATACAAACAAATACAAAATGTATGTATTTCGTTAAAACCTCTATTTTTAGTTATTTTTCTCACTGGACGGTCTTACGCGACAGGGAGTAAAATCCGTCTATTTCGAAGTTTTTGAAAAAGTGGCTTTTATTTGTAAACCGGTGAGTTATATGAAAATCTGGCAGTTGTATTTAATACTCAACTAAACATTGTATCACCTCAAATAAAGATAATTGTCTTAAGTATGTTAGAAATGCCTAATTTTGGTCACTAAAGTGATTTTTAATAAAGTATGCCGGTCTTCGACGAGCTCACCTTAATTTTATTTTGAAAATTAAAAATAAATTCGTCACCTCCCTATTTGTTCAATTTACTATTGTCGAATTCGACGAAAAAAATGCTGAAAACTATAAATGAAAAATTAGCTACACAGCTATTGTAATGCATATTACAGGGGGGTCACAAGAGCCCCGAGTCGCTTCGAGAAAAGATGTTACGATTGTGCTCTGCCGTGCCTCTTTATTTAGTAAAATAGGCTATAAAGTTCTGATGCACAAGATATTAAAATAATTTGATAAATACCATAGAATACCTAATTTAAGAACGCGCGACGACGGTCTTTTGAAAGCGCACGACCGCCATGTTACAAATATGGCGCCCAACCTTCAGCTGCTTCCGATAGAAGCGGTCATTTGCATGTCTTACCTGAACAAATATGGACGTGTCCCAATGGTTCCTGAACCGGCGTTTGGTATATTGACCTCGTTAATGCAACAATTAAACCGCGTTCTTAAAATTCAGTGAATTCTATAAATCTTAGTTAAACAATTTATTAGAATAACAAAAAGCACATTATATATTTTGCATCAGAGTAATTATATCTAAATAAAGAGATTTAAAGATATATAGAATATACATTTAATGTGTTTGTATCTAAACTTAAAAGAAGTGGTCTTACGTTGGAAATTTCGATACCCGCAAATTCAATTTTCACTCGAAACCTCTTTTTATGATTGTGCGTTTTACAGGAATCTTAGGATTTTAAGGACACATGAGGGTTTAAAATGACCGTTATAAGTGCTACAATTGTTTTATCATTATTATTATTCATGCAAATGTTCTTCCTTCGATTTTTTTTTCATAATCAACACCTTCAAAATACATTATTTATTAAAATTTTGAAGAATTATTGCAACATACAACGATAATTTTAATTGCGAACAATGACAACATTATTATATAGAATTGTTATATTTGACGTTTACTCGTAAGAAAGAAAGAAAGAAAGAAAGAAAGAAAGAACAAGTTTATTCGAAACACAGCAGAGTACAATTTAAAACAAAAAAATACAAATATAAAAAAAAAACAAATAATAATAAAAATGAACGAAAAAAATAACAAAAGATATAAAATAAGTTTTTAAAAAAAGTAAAAATAAGCTATTAAAAATAAAATACTACCGTGCTGTGTTCCAAAATGGCTACCATTCAGCATTTGTTGGGTAAACATACCCAACACTGATTTTCTATGGTAGCCATTACGTGTGTCGGGCAGTGACAAATTAATATTGCACAATATTACATAATAAAAGTTATCAATAGTACGCAGTGTTTGGTAATACATAATATACTTTATATGATAAAAAAGATAACCACGAGGTAAGTAAATACATAATATATATATACTAAATTATAAGTGTTTATACAGTTTAATAAGAAAAATAATATATTGCAGAATAAGTATATATACTATCAATATAGTACATTCGTGGAGGTGCCAAGACAGTGTCCATGAATGCAGTCGATACGCAGCGCAGCGCACGCACCTGCCGTTAATTAACATTACGTCGGAGCTATACACTAAAGGTAAGACTTTAATATTAGAAAACCAAAAAAAAAAAAAAAATTAACAAAAATTAAAAAAATAAAGTAAAATAAAATTAAGTTAAAAATAAAATAAAATATTTAATAAATTTTAAATGATAATAAATAAAATAAATAATGATAATGAATAACAAATCCGATTAACGATGAATATTACTTTTAATTTACTGAAGATTTAATAAATATTGCTTGTACTTTATTTTAAATAAACTAACTGTTTTTAGGATCCGAAGTGGTGGTGGCAGGTCATTCCAGCACTTGGTCGCCGCGTAACGAAAACTGCCACGGAATAACGCTGAGTGGTGCATTGGTACATTAAGCATATAAGCTGCTGCTCTCGTGTGATAGCTTTGATTAGTTTCATTCGTCCAGCTCAGTTTCTTGTAGAGATACAAGGGTATTTTACTTTGTATAACACCAAATAATAAGGTAGCGAGGTGTAATTGTCTTCGATGTTCCATCTTAAGTATATTTGAATTATTAAGGTATTGAGTAACATGAGCACGAGGTGGTATTTTAAAGCAATATCTGGCGCATGCATTTTGTATTCGTTGTATAAGTTTTTTAGTGCGTTTAGGAAGCCTAGGACCTATAACTATATCTGCATAATTAAATTTGGATAGTACCAATGTTTCACACAATTTTATCCTCATATCTTGACTTAAATAATCTCTAATATGGTACAATACTTTTAATCGATAAAAACAATTACTGGCTGTGTTAATAGTATGTTTCTCAAATCTTAAATCCTCATCGATAATGAGACCAAGGTTTCGTACCTCCGTTACACGTTCTAATTTTTCACCCTTAATATGTATCGAAGGATTTGAGTTACTTATTTGAGTAATTTGATTTTTTGTTCCTAAGATAATATATTTAGTTTTGCTGGGATTTAATATTAGCGTATGAGAATCGGCCCATTTAGAAATACTGTTGAGATCTTCGTTTAACCTTTGAACAGCCAATCGAGCTTCACTTGGCTTGAATGAGATATAAATCTGTAAATCGTCAGCATAAACATGATATTTACTATATTTTATACTTTTTACTATATCGGCACTATATAATGCAAAGAGAATGGGGCCAAGTATGGAACCTTGTGGTAAGCCTCTGTCTACCGGGATACAGTCAGAAAGAGCTCTTGAACCATCACCTTTTTTTAGTTCCACTAATTGTTTTCGATTGTGAAGGTAGCTTGAAAACCATTTTAATGACTCAGGACAGAATCCATAATATTTTAATTTCGATATAAGCAAAGATCTATTAATGGTATCAAACGCCCTTGAAAAATCGAGCAGAACTAAAATAGTTCCCTCACCTATATCCTGAGCCGATAAAACATTGTCAATAACATCTATTAGTGCTGTAGTAGTACTATGATGTTTCCTAAAGCCTGATTGTCTACTTGGTAAAATTTTTTGTGTCTCCAGATATTCTGTCACTTGGTTACATACAATTCTTTCTAAAATTTTCGATATGCATGGTAAGATACTGATAGGACGTAGATCTTTGTGCTCATTTACATTATCTTTTTTTGGAATAGGTATAACTAATGCTGTTTGCCATAGGTTAGGAAATATACTACTTGAGATGGATGTATTGATAATTTTAGAAATAATTGGCAGCGTTTTTGATAATGATAAGATAAGCATATCCAGAGAAATCCCATCAATGCCAATAGCATTTGATTTCATAGAGCGCAGAACTTTAAAAACAGTGTCTTCATTTGTGGGGCATAAAGAAAAAACACCATCGCCATACGTATTTGATTCGTAGAAATTAATTGTTGATAATGATACGTAGTTGCTGCCTGGTAGATTAATGAAATGAGTATTTATACTATTAGCATTATTTAAATGTACTGGCAGTTCTCGATCACGCCTTCCTTTTATATTGACATATTTTTTTACATTTTTCCATAATATATTTGGGTTCTTAATATTTTCATTAACGTGTATATTAATATAAGCTGATTTCTCTCTGTAAATTGCTTGTACTACTTCATGTTTTAAATCTTTATAATATCTAATATGTGATTCTAATTTAGACCTCCTTGCTCTAGCATGTGCTTCATCCCTTCGTCTTATTAATAATTTAATATTATATGTTACCCAAGGGTAATGAGTTTCTTTAACGCAGAAAGTTTTATTTGGGGCTAGTGAATCAAATATCCACAACAAGTTTTCTGAAAACTCGGCAACCATGTCATTTAAATTTTGTATATCATGAATTTTTTGCCAATCTACTATATTAAACGCAGTAGCGAGATCTTCTGGAGAAATATTTTTTAAAGGTCGGTACGTAATAGTTTTTGCCTTACTTTTATCTTTTTTAATATTTACCACACAAGATAAAAATGCATGGCCACCAAGCTCCGCGTTGTAATCCACACACACCCGTTCAATAGTCGTGCTAGAACACACTAGGTCAATTAAGGTTTCACTATCAGGAGTGAAGTGAGTAGCTGTGGCTACATGTTGTGTGAGGCTGTGAATTGTTAAAAATTGAACAAGCATTTTCTTTTTATAATCATTTGCAAAAAGATTAATATTAAAATCTCCCAATACAAATAAGTAGTCATGATAAGGTAACGAGCTTATAGTCTCAGATACTGCGTCAAAGAAATTTGCAATGTTAGCCCACGGGGGCCGATAAGCCGTACCTATTATTATACGTTTATTACGCAAATTTAACATTATCCACATTTGTTCCACCAAATATGTAGTTACATGTTCTAGCGTGCGTGCAGTGATACCACGCTTTATATAAAAACCAACACCACCACCGCGCGATCGTATTTCCGTTGGTCGTGGTATGTGACGTAATCGGTAACCAGGTACACTTGGGGCTCTGCCCTCCTCATTCGGGCGTAACCAGGTTTCGTTGACAGCAAGTACATCGACCTCATGACGCTCCAACATGACTATGAATTCCTCGTGATGTGAGCCGAGGGAGCCCGGGTTAAAGACCAATTTTTAGGTTACTTAGCCCAAACATTGCAAAAGTAAAATATTACATATAGTACATACAATGTATTTAAAAAAAATAATAAAAATAGTACATTGTAATGTAAAACATGTTTATATATCGAATAATAATAACACGAGTTTTAGAGCTATATATTTTGCCGTATAAAATATCGCAATAGAAAAACAATAATAATAATACTAATTTTGTATCAATTTGACACACCACACCACTATATTTATTGAAATAAACATGTTTTAGTCCACCAAATGTAATATTATTATATCTGTAATACTTATAATACATATCAATATACAAATAAATGCATAATAGGCAGTAAAAAAACTTTATAATGTTTAGTTCATACGAAATTAAGGAATAATATAATATCAACAAATAACCCGGGAACACAGCACATTTTTTAAAATCATTAGTCATACGATAAAAGTAACAATTGACTATAGTGTACATTAAAAAAATTGTTTTATAAATTTTGAACAATAATGGTAAAACATTACAAATAATTGTGGAATTTTCCCAGTAATAAAAAGAAAAATACACTAAATATTTATACAATATGTCATTAAGCAAATTTAATTTACACCAAAAATTTTTGTTATGTCATTGTTTGAGCGTATACGGTGTATTGTAGTATCTATGTCTCGCCGCATGTAAATACGTCCATCTCGCGTCCAAGTGAATCGTTAGGTGGTTAGTTTGCGTCAGGTGTTCGTTTATATATATGCGGCAGGGGTTACCATCTACGATACCAGTCGTGTCAGTACCGCGCCGCACACGCGCTGCCTTTATAACATCGTCGCGCAGTGCACGCCGCGCCAGACGGACGATCACTGGCCGTGGCCGATGTTGACTCCCATCTGACGGTGACGTACGACGCGGCCCGGCCCTCACGGCACTAACAATATCACAGGGTTCAACTACTACACCCAGTTTGCTCGTAACGGTCTGTGTGAGGTGTATAACGTTTTCTCCGGCTTGCTCCGGTATGCCCGTTATTTGAATGTCATTTAATAGGCTATTCTGTTCCCTGTCGTTCATTTCGGTTTTTATCTGTGTAACTACTTCCTGTAGTTGAGAATTATCACCATTCAGCCGATTAGTAGAAAATTGTTCCTCTAGAGATGTCATTCGCTGCTCAACCCTGTCGACCCGTTTATTAAATTCAGACATAGTTACATTTAGGTTAGCCAGCTCCTGCCTGAACGATGACATCTCCTTGGCGACTGAAACAAGCTCAGTTCGCAAGAGCCTCATCTCCTCGACTAGAGAAGCAGAACTTGACTTGTCTGCTTGGTTGGTGTTATCAGCAGGGTGTGCATCTAAAAAAAATCTTCATCAGTAGCCGGGGGTTCGGAGGCAGTGGTTGGTTTAAATTTATCTTTACACATTCGGCAAATCCACCGTGCAGTAAGACGTGAGTCAGGGCTTATATTCACACAAGCACGATGGAACATCGAAGTGCATTTAGTGCACCTTGCGCCATCTGTATTTGACAAGAACTTTCCGCAGTGATTGCACTTATTGGCCATTGTAATTGTTTTGTTTGTAGTACGTAAAATATTCATTAGATGGCACTATATGTTATATTATCTTTACGTATATATTTTTTGCATATATTATAAATTAAATTTAAATGTATCGTTTTAATAAGGCGAAGCACTAAGCATTAATAAGTGCGAGAAGTTTCTCCAAGATTTATCACTTAATACTGTTGTTTATACTCGTACTTTGTCAATCACTTACCCAACTTGCGGGTACGTAAAATTAGCTGTTTAAGCTAATTAAATCGAGTGTCTGGACGGCAAAATGAAAGCTAGGACTTCGAAGCTCGACCCACTCACATGTATCCTCGGAAACATGATGCATCTTATAATTAAGGAGAAAGTCTTAAATGTCACTTACTGACTTTACTAAAAAAATAATTTGTATAACATACATAACGAAATATATTTAAATTCTCAAGGTTTTTAAAATTATTGAGAGTTGCATTAAAACCTCTGCATAGTGACCTTTGTTATATTTTACGGACTTAAATATTAAACGTTTGTAGCATAAAGCTTAATACTTAAATTCGGAGATTTTTTTTAATTTCGTGACGTTTGGAAAACAAGCACACGGTCCGCCTGATGGTAAGCAGTCACCGAAACCTATGAAGCTTGTGATATGTCAAGTGTTGCCCAACCAAGGAAATAGGAGTAGTGGGGAAGAGGTGAGAAGAGAACAGGAATGGGATGAGAGACTGGTCCGGCGCTCTCACATATCGCACAAAACGCTAGTACTCCATTGGTGCTGAATGTCTCTAATCCCTGCAAAGTGATATCGTATCGAATACAAAATTAATCAATTTTCCAAATTCGATCACATCTTATATGGAATAATCTAAATGTTAAACTAATATGTTATTCTTGCAACAAATTAATTCATAATAGTACAAGTTTTACAAAACAATAAAACTTGTATTATTTAGCAGAGACGATGCACAGCATCTGTGAGAGTGCGTCATACTTCCCTTTCGAGTTCTAGCCAATCACAGCGATTTTTGTTTCTTTCGTCCAATGAGCTTTCGACCAATGAGCGCAGAGTAATGTCACGTGGTCACAGATGTCAACTTAGGGAGGGCTCGAACCGTTATTCTTCATAGAGTCTCTCACCAAGAGGCCTTATTAGGATGCTGTGCATGGTCTCAGCTAAATAATACAAGTTTTATTGTTTTGTAAAACTTGTACTATTATTCGGCATGTGACGATGCACAGCATCTGTGAGAGAAGTGTTTATTAGCTGCCTGGTGACCACGAAACGACGCTATGTGATATTATTAAAAGAGGAATAGTAAGGGTCTGTAACAGAGAATGATAGTATTATATTATAATCATTACTGAAAAACCAATGATTGATATTCAAATTGAACAATAAGAAAAACCCCTAGATTATAAATATGTAAAAAAACAAAGTCACACTGGTTTCAAATTAACTGAAAGGTCTTTCGTGTGAAGGCCGTGATTTACCTTTACTCTGTTGCTATCAAAATTATACATACTACTTGGAGCAGCGGATATGCTGGCTGCCCTTAATATTTATTTTACCCGATTGCCAATAACAATTCGTTAAGCCGAGTTATTGGAACCCTTAATCGTAACAAATAAAGCGTTACAGCAATTAGTAGTAAGCCTTTCACTACATAAATCAATCACTTTTCGCAACCAAAGTAAAGGTTATTATAATCTACAATGATGTTATAAACGATAATCGCCTTCATTTATGTAAAGATCAGGCGAAATACTTAAAAATCAAATCACGTACTTGACGCTAGAAGAAGTATACAAGCTGATCTTCGTGATCCTTCGAGCATCAGCTTCCTTGACTGGAAAGCTATCTTGCAACCAGGCAACCAGTTGATTTGGATCCTAAAATGTAGGTTTCCCTGCTTTTGGTACCATATGGGTGGTTAAAATTACAATAATGCACCATTTAAATCAAAAATTCCAAGCTGGTACGTTCTTAACGTGGATTTCCCTCTAACTAGATATGAGCTTTGCTTTCTCAGCTTCTTACCCTTCGTTGGCAAAATCGTTTCAGCGCCAATTATCCATACACAGTAGGCTCTGTAGTGGAAATGTCCACGCCAGATGAAGCCGCCACTTTCGGCTGAATGCGTTGAAAAACTACATATTTCTTAACGCTTTAGCTTCTTTGCTCGCAAGACGTCTATCTGAGGAGTACAGAGTCGTTGGATAGTTTACCTGGAAGCTGGATGCAGGAGGGCCCATTCTGCTGGAAGTTTCCATATAAATAAATTGTACGCAATGATGTCGAGTATCCCAGGGAGGCACTCCGCTGTTATTAAGGCCTTCGGAGCCCAAAGCGTCTGCCACTGCTTCCGATACGCTCGGAGACAGCCCCAGTAAAACTCTTGTTCTGAAGTCGGGGAGTCATTGAGCGCTTTCGAACCAGCGAAGTCCTTGGTGATGGGTAGACAAGTAGTGGTCTGGAGGTAAATGACAGACGCATTCCCGTTTCCGAGAAGGGCCTTCGGAGCCCAAACCATCTGCCACTGCCTCCGATACGCTCGGAGGCAGCCCCCATCGCACTTTTGCACTCGACTCTGAATCATTTGTCTAGCTGTCTTTTAACTGGCTGAGCTTCCCTTCTGTAAGACCTTCTGTATTCTACAGATCGTTTAAAGAAGCTAGCGTTATATTTCTATTCTTGTTGGACAGCTCACCATCATGCGCTCGAATGGCCTGCCGATACTGAAAATCCACTTACTTGGATTATTAAAATCGTATTCGTCTGGACGGATTCTTTTTCCAGGTTGAACCAACCCTTTTATCTATGTCGCCAGTACTTTGTATATATGCTTGAAGAAAAGCCTCACTAAAACAAGCATCTTAAACTCGGCGGTGTCTTACGCAGACCCTCTCGCAAGTTCTTATTATGTATCTCGTTGCGATCGCGAGGGTTTACTACATATTCAGCTCGCTTTCCGCAAACAAACTGTATTATTTCTTAATTCGTTTTGTGAAATTTTGAGTCTCGCTTAAATAAAGCTGAAATTTCATCAAAACACTTGTGGCCGATAACACTATCTAGCAATGCCGTCCCGTCAACTAATTGCTATAAATTTCGACTAAGTAACATCCTGTCAAAACAGGTATTAAATATAGCAGCACTTATTCTCTCCGAATTAGCCACATAATCTTACTCCTTAATAAATTGCCTGAGCTCTTCATGAAATGTTTTGTTCAACGAATCCTGGCAATGTGTCATGCATCTTTAGGGCATAAGTATACCAAACAACCTTCCAGTTCGGATCGTGAAAACATTGAAATGTTTCAAGCAGTCCCCACGGCAGAGGTTTGCATGTGGAATGGTCGGATCATTAACTGCGGTACTTAATATACGTAAGGTTGAACGCGGCGGCTCCAATGCACAGTCAGGGATGGCCGCGGCGGCATGTTTAACGTTAAGCTCAATGATTGAGAACTAGGACTCCGCCGGCCCCGGACTCTCCTGGTGGCAGCGAATGCGCCCCAGGTAATTGCAGACAATAAATCGTTACAATAAGTTAACAACAAATTTGTTAAAATAATCACTCGATTAGTTAAATTTATATATCAGACTTACCGCGTTTGCTGTTTCACTTGAGGTGCCGAGCATTCTAAATTACTCAAATTTATACTCGCTTGACCCCGGAGGTAGATTACCAATACCTGAAGGCTCCGACAATCCTTCAATATGGCTTCCCTCCATGTTAACGGAATAATTTATTCCATTGCAAACACTTATAATCTGAAAATATTACTTAAAACTTTTTCAACATCTTAAATTTAAGTATTTCACTTCACTTCACTTTTACTTAAATTTGTGATGTTGTTCACTCGAGAAGTAACAACGCTATGAAGAATAACGAGCCCTCCCTAAGTTGACATCTGTGACCACGTGACATTACTCTGCGCTCATTGGTCGAAAGCTCATTGGACGAAAGAAACGAAAGTCGCTGTGATTGGCTAGAACTCGAAAGGGAAGTATGACGCACTCTCACAGATGCTGTGCATCGTCAACATGCCGAATAATCGATTTTATTATTATAGGCAAGATTTCCTAAAAATCGATCCAAAAAAACTGACTCGATACGGATCGAAGATGTGGGTTAAACTAGTGTCCTTAAAACAAATGTTAAATATACAATATATTTTTTTATTCTAAATCTGTCATGATCTTTCCAATAAAGCAAATTCTCTCTATTTACATCGTACAAGACGCCGAGAGTGACTCACTCGACGGATATAGATAAAACATCCGAGGATGTTTGGTGAGTAATATGAATATAATAAGGTTGGACGTGCGGCTGATGGGTTTGCGACCTCTGTAGCTTAATTAATAATGTCTATACACATTAATTATAGTAAAGGTCACTGACCATAAACGTCATTTTAAAATATGTATAGACTATAAAGTGGGAGATAATAATTATATTAATGTTCATTGTAACTTTTCTATAGCCCCGTGGTGAAAGGGATAAAGATGTGAGTATTAATAAGGTACTTATTAACACATTGCATCGTAGACCTACATGCACAATAAAAAATGATCTTTATTACGATAGGACCTTATTACGAACCTATACCCATAGACTTATTACAGACGTTCCTCGAAATGCCATAGGATAGGATTAAATGGCATAGACTCGCTGGTGGACCTTTGTAAATTCAATACCAACGCAATGGAGTGAAGGATTAAGTTGGCGTGATTTGGTGTTGAATTTACGAATGGGCACCAAGAAGTCTAACATTATCTCTGTGTCGAATATATATATCTAATTATAGTAATTTTATGGCTATACCTACCATATTTCTATTCATTTAGTCAGACTGACGACTGTATGTGATATGGCAATACATCTTCTACGGGTCTGTAATAATATAATACCTTTAAAATCGTAATTGCTAGATCTGTAATAAACTTCTAACTTGTGATAGGACGGACGGACCAACTACCAATTAGTGACCCTCTGATACCAGTATAGGATAATTCACTAAATAATTTTACGACTCAAATGTGACTAGGATTTTACAATAGGATATTGTTGATTTATAGACGAAGTAAACTGTGCAGTTTTTGTTTTATTTGTATATAAGAAGTATTTCAAGTAAGTATATGGAAGTCACTGTTTAAAAGGTATTTTAAAGTCAAATATATTAATTACCGATGCTGATTTTATAATTAAGGAATTAATTAAAAATCAGTCTTTTTTCAAAATATTTTATGATTATTATTATGATTCAATCAATTTTGAGCTCCCGTCAGGGTTGTCCGTTTTTCACGGCCTGGTCTTAGTATTCGCCATCTGTCCGGCCACTCCTGATGTTAAGCGATCACCGCTGCCCATGAACATCTGCAACACCAGAAGGCGTGCCGTGCCGCGTTGCCGACCTTTAAGCAAAGAATACGCTGTTCTCTTGAAGGTTCCCAAGTCGTATCGGTTCGGAAAGACGGCCGGCGAAAGTTGATTCCTCAGAGTGGTTGTGCGAAAAAGGAAATGTCTTCTAAATCGCGCTGTTGTGTATTTCCAGACATCGAGGTGGTTTGGATGGAATTTACAGTTTTGAAACATAAGTTCAGAAAAGACCATACTTTGAAATTGTTTAATTTTACGTCTTGACACTCGTAATAAACATGCATTTGAAGATGGCTGTACAATTATTAAATACTAGTTTCTGCCCGCGGCTTCACCCGCTTGAATGACATTGTATAATGCAACCTTTATTGCAATACAACTAAATGGTTCCCGATACTAACTTTCATCTACAAACTCACCCACATTTAGTTTGATTTTTGTTTCATCCCACGAGAACTTAACATTTTCCGTAACAATATATAAATGTCATCCAAATCCGTTTAGCTAACATTCACATTTATGATATTAATAAGATGTTCCGAAACGCTCTCATTCTAAACGACCAACTTCATTAAAGCTCTCGACCACTTGCCGAGTCTTGCCATGTGGGTCTAATAAAACCAATTAACGCAAGTTCCTCTACATGTGTTCGAGTACCTACTTTGAGTACTGCTATTGTTGTCTTTTTTATCTATGTCTTCGTGAATATAATTAATTGGCCGACTTCATAGAAGGATAAGTTTTTTATGCATATATATATACAGAGTAATCGGCGCCGTCCTTTTACTGCCGTTGTTGTTAATAATTATAAGATAAGAAAATGAGTTTAATTATAATTTGTGGTAGCGTATTTGTGGTTCGATTCCCGCTCGGAGCAGATGTTTTTATTGACTATGCAGGCCTGTTTTCCGGTCTGGGTGTGTTTGTTCTTGTCATTGTGAATGTTTCCCGACCATAGGATATAACTATCCTAATGGAGGCCGTTGAATGTGTAGCGCTTTATTTATTAAATTTGATAGACTATTATTGGAAAAATGTATAAAATTCATAAAATCCAGTTTTTCAAAAAATATGCCGTTCTCCCCACCTTGACCTTGACTTGAGTAAAGTCTATAAGGCTAACTAAACTTTTCGATTTTGTACTATATACATTCTGGAAAAACTTAGGTCTGAAATTTGACATAAAAAAGCCATTGCGAAGTCAATAAGCACGACTTCACTCCGTCTTTATCGCCCTGCGTTCCGCTTCACCCACTTCCTCTGATATCAAAAGTAACAACCAGACAGCCAGTATGAAAACCGACCGCGCGAGTGATGGACGTGTTGTTTAGTTAAAAAATAGTTTTTTTGTGAAAAAACTATTTCTGTGAATGTCAGCGCTGTTAAAAAATGTTACGAATTGCATCTGGCATGCCTTCGATTCGCTGCAGATAAATCAACTTGTCCATAAATCGAAGTTGAAGGTTTGTTATGTTTTATACTTTCTATTTTATTTTCAAGGGTAAAAAAAATGTCACAGCCTCGCAAAAATTATAATCGCAAACTTAAGGGCGTCACAAAATCTTATATAATAAAAAAAAATCTATTTCTCAATGAATCTCCAATAAAATGTTTTATATACGATATTTTTTTTTTTTTTTTTATGTAAGAGGGGGCAAACGGGCAGGAGGCTCACCTGATGTTAAGTGATCACCGCCGTCCATGAACATCTGCAACACCAGAAGGCATGCAGGCGCGTTGCCGACCTTTAAGGAAAGAATAGGCTCTTCTCTTGAAGGTTCCCAAGTCGTATCGGTTCGGAAAGACCGCCGGCGGAAGTTGGTTCCACAGAGTGGTTGTGCGAGGAAGAAAATGTCTTCTAAATCGCGCTGTTGTGGATTTCCAGACATCGAGGTGGTATGGATGGAACTTAGAGTTTTGTCGCGATGTCCGATGGTGAAATTCTACCGGCGGGATCAATCCAAACAATTCCTCAGAACACTCTCCGTGATATATGCGATAGAAGATGCAGAGTGATCCGACATCTCTACGCAATGCCAAAGGATCAAGCCGATCGGAAAGGGCTTGATCGTCGACAATTCGAGCCGCTCTACGTTGGATGCGGTCAATTGGAAGTAGCTGGTACTGGGGAGCTCCCGCCCAGAGGTGAGAGCAGTACTCCACGTGTGGTCGAATTTGTGCCTTGTAGAGTTTTAGGCGATGAGCCGACGTGAAGTAGTGCCTCGCCTTGCTGAGCACACCAAGCTTTTTAGAGGCCAATTTGACCTTTCCTTCCAACTGACCGCGGAACTGAACGACGCTCGAAATGTCGACACCAAGTATTCCGATACTAGCTGTGGCAGCCAGGGAGTGTTCCCAAAACGAGGAGATACGACAAATGGTTATTTTTTAGCGGTTAACGCGCAAACTTGTGTCTTCTTGGGGTTGAATTGGACTAAATTTAGTCGGCCCCAGTCCGAGACTTTGGTCAATGTAGTCTCGACTTCAGAAACAAGTTTGTTCCGGCACTCAATGACGTTTTCCCGAGAAATATTAGCGCGGCCGGTGTATAACGCGTCCACAGTGCTGTCGTCGGCATAGCAATGAATGTTGGAAATTTCCAACATGTCATTGATATGCAGAAGAAACAAAGTAGGGGACAGTACGCAGCCTTGCGGGACACCAGCATTAATGGGTTTTAAGTCAGAGCATGCACCGTCGACAACGACCTTGATGCTCCGATCTGCCAAAAAGCTGGTGACCCACTCGCATAATTTCTCAGGAAGCCCATAGGAAGGAAGCTTCGAAAGAAGCGCCTTGTGCCATACCCGATCGAAGGCCTTCGCTATGTCCAGACTGGCCGCTAATGCCTTCCCCTTGGACTCAACTGCTTCCGCCCACCTATGTGTCAGGTAAACTAGAAGATCACCAGCTGAACGACCACGACGAAAACCGTACTGGCGGTCGCTAATCAACTGGTGCTCCTCTAGATACCGCAGGAGCTGGCAGTTGATAATGGACTCCATTATCTTTGAGAACAAGGAGGTAATGGCAATTGGCCTATAATTGGACGGATCCGAGCGGTTGCCTTTTTAGGGATCGGGTGCACTAAAGCCGTCTTCCATGAGTTCGGGACGACGCCTGATGAGTAGGAGTACCGTAAAAGACGCGTTAAAACCGGCGCCAACTCAGGAGCACATGTCCGCAACACGATCAGGGGGATTCCATCGGGCCCACTCGACTTAAGAATGTCCAAGGAAAGAAGTGCTTTGCGAACTACACTTTGCCGGAATTTAACCTCCGGCATCGTGGTATCACACCGCTGGATTGCCGGTGGTGACTTTCCTTGGTCATCCACAGTCGAGTTGGACGCGAAGAGAGAGCACAGAAGATCAGCTTTCTCTTTCGCGGCATGGGCCACCGAATCATCGTCCCTATGCAGAGGTGGAAATGATGGCTTACAGAAATTTCCTAAGACAGACTTGGCGAGGGACCAGAATGCACGTGTACCCGAAGGAAGACGCACTAGTCTCTCGCCAATTCTGCCGATGTGCTCCGACTTTGCTTTGGCAATAACCCTTTTGAAGGACCTGGAGGCAGAGTTGTACTCCTTTCTAAGTGCGCTGGTATTTACATCACGAGACGTCGACGCCTTAGCCCAGGCTTGGTAGCATTCCCGTTTTCGGCGAAACGCCGTTTTACAGGAGCGACCAAACCAAGGCTGAGACTTGCCTCCGATGGGCACTGCAGAAGCCGGAACAAAAAGTTCCATGCCCTGGAGTATCACATCGGCGACAGAGTTGGCAACCACGTCCGGATCATCCGGCGAGAAGCAAATCTGTCCCCATGGGTAGGACGCAAAGAAAGAACGCATCCCGTCCCAGTCTGCCGACCTGTAGTGCCAAACGCGCCGGTAGCCCACGAAGCGGGCCGTGCTGGGCGCGAGACCGGCACTGTACTCCGAACAAGGCAGTGGTCCGACGAGCCTAGAGGAGGATCGACGGATACCAGATAGTTGTCCGGATGAGAGGTCAACAGAAGATCCAACAGTGAAGGTGTATGATCCTCTACATCTGGGATTCGCGTTGGCGAGGTTACCAGTTGTGTCAGATCATATGCCAAAGCAAAGTCGAGAACAGATCTCCCCGCGTGATCGGTGGTACGTGAACCAAGCCATTCGGCATGGTGGGCGTTGAAATCGCCAAGAATCACGATCTCCGCAGATGGGATCTGTTGCAGCACGGAATCTGTAGCCAGTTGGATGTGCTCAATGAGTCGGTCAGTTTCGGCATTTCCGCTATGGGACCTATAAAGGCACGCGTAGATTCGCGGATGGTTATCGCAGTCTACGCGCAGCCAAAGAATGGATAGGTCCCCTACTTCAAGGCTGCCGAGGCGACGAGAGCAGACATCTTCCCTGACGTACACGCACACACCCGCCCGGGGTACAAAGGAATGTTCCAAATTGTATCCCGGGTAGGAGAGGAAAGAAGTATCAGCCAGAGAAGATATCTGGGTCTCGGTGAGAAAAAGCAAGGCCGGCTTCGCCGTCTCAAGGTGGTGATGGACGGCGTTCAGGTTGGAATTCAGCCCTCTAATGTTACAAAAGTCCACAGTTAGCGTGGAAGGGGTTGCCTCAAGTTGCCTGCTTCGTTTGCCCCGAACAGTTTTTGAGCGCGCAAAATTGCCCCCCCAGAATTCGGAGGGCAGCCTGGGCATCCATGCTCAGCTGGAGTTCGTGCTGAGCATGGACGCTCAGAGAGGGATTCTCCACCGCGAACGCAGGTGGTACCCTCCTGGGGTACACGAACCGAATTCTGCACGTCCATAGAAGGGGAGGGGTTAAGAAGGCCTCCGGGACTCTCACTCACCGTACGAAACGCGACACTTGTCACTTCACGCCGGTTTTCTGTGAGAGAGTGGTACTTACCCGGGCGTGCCGGCCCAATTCGGCTGCACAGAAAGAGCTGTGCAGCGTGGCACTACCACTAGTTGAATTGACTGACTGCACTGGTGGAATAATCTCTGCAGACAGAGATTATCCCACCAGCGGGCGATGGGGTCGTCACGTCCCGACGCCGCTAAATATATATATTTTATGTTATAGGAGAAGAACAATTTGTTTTTATCACACGACATATCTTCACAATTATATTTTACCATAAAAGCAATTATATGATGTCACCCGTTTTTCCATAACAGTCGAAAGTCGCATGTCATTATGTCCGCCTAAGTGAAGCTTCCGCCAACTAGACCGGAAAACATGCTTGTACGATTAATACAAACATCTGCTCCGAGCGGGAATCGAACCCGCAACCGTCGAGGCTTAAGGCAGACACGCTAACCACAACGCCACAACGGTGTAAAATTTGTGAGTGCGAGACGAGTTGCGACCGCGAACGTAGCCCACTCACCCTGATGAAGGACCTCCGATGAGTCCGAAACTAGTCGGTACTTAAACCGATTGTATGTGTTGGTTAAAAATTTGTATAATGTTTTCGATCTAGGCCTTATCCTTGTCTCTTACCATGTTAACCGAGACGCTCATAGCCGGGTATCACTGATCGGTAAACGATCGGTGGGTAAAACAACTTTAGGCGCGGTCATTCACTAGATAGGTGATCGCATAGTGGTATTTCAACTGAGCGTCTCCGTGCTTCGGATGGCACGTAAAAAGTCGGTCCCGGTTGTTATCAATTTGATGACAGTCGATAAGTCAAGTCAGAGGCCTATACGGGCGATCTGAACAACTCTGACACTAGTTCTTATAAATTATATCTAATAATAATATTGAAATCTTGGTAGACAATTTACTCTTATCCAATGAGTTATTGATTAGCAAAATATTGTGAAGGTCAGATCAATCAATCTGAAAAATTAATAGCCTATCAAATTTGGATTAGAGTCATAAGCAAACTGGCAGATTAAAACTGAACGGTATTAATTAAATATTAATATTACATTTATTTTATTCTATTGAACACCTTTTAATAGGGTGGCTAGTAACTGAAAATAGAAAAAATGTAAGGAAAAAATTAAAAAAAAAGAAAATAATCAAAACACAGTTGCAAAAGAAATAGCAGCAGTGGAAATAGAATAACTAAAAAAAAGATGCACAAGAACATGGTTATAAGATTTTAAAGGATTTTGTTTTTTATTTATGTCATAATATTCTATTATGATTGTTAATAAAAAAAAATAAAAATCGAGTCATTTATATCTTGTCTTTGTTGATTATCCGAGACGATTTCAGTACGAGTGTTGAGGTGTGAATAGCGTCGAATCGTGATCACTAGCGTCGTTTTATCGTCACAATAATTCATGTCGACGTCACTTCATGCTTTGCGAGTGACGCGAATGATGGCAAGTGCCAATTTGAAGAGGGTTTTTTTCGAATCGACTCCCGTGCATCACCTCTTCACGCCTGCTCTCGCCTTTGAGTCAGTATTTTATTTTTTATTTATTTATTTTATTTTAATACTTTATTGTACACAAAAAAAAACAATATAAAAGCGACATTTAAAAAAGAAAACGAGCACAACAGGCGGTCTTATCGCTTAAAAGCGATCTCTTCCAGACAACCTTAAGGATAGGAGATCTGTTTGAAGTTGTGGGTGGTGTAGCAATAAAATAAACATACACGCAAATAACTACACACTAATACATAAACTTAATACACACAATATATTATAATAGATATATACATGAGTATAATAAACTAATAAATATTAAACTATATATACATATAACATAAAAATGCATTATGTAAATAGAAATTAAATAGATAAATAATAGTCTTTAATGGCTTTTTTAAATATCTCTAAGGATTTAGATTGTCGTATAGTTAGAGGAAGTGCGTTCCATAATTTTACAGAATATACAGTAAAAGAATGATTATAATATTTTGTAAAATGAGTTGGGACTCCGAGCATTAACTTTTGTGATGTTCGTAGATCCGATTGCGGTCCACGAAATTGGAATCTCTCCTTTAGATAGGAAGGTAGCTTTGGATTAAATAAAACACAGTACAGAAGAGAGAGAACATGTGCATTCCGGCGACGGCGAATAGAAAGCCACTTGAGTTTTTGACGAAATTCAGAAATATGGTCATATTTGCGTAAACCAAATATGAACCGTATAGCGAGATTTTGAAGTCGCTCAAGCTTATTAAGTTGGCATTCGGTTAAATTGAGATAGCTTGTGTCGGCATAGTCTAAAATAAGGAGGAGGAGGGAATTTGCTAACATAGTTTTGGTAGAAAATGGAAGAAAATATCGTAACCGTCGTAATGAGCTCATTGCCCAAACAGTTTTCTTGCTGATTTCTTTTAAATGAAAACTCCAGGAGAGTGTTTTGTCTAAAAATATACCAAGATCTTTTACTGTTTCGCAGTAAGGTACTATAACACCATCGTATAAGATTGGAGGGATATCTCGACATTCAGCCCTTGCAATCATACTGGGACTACCAATAAGAATTGCCTGCGATTTAATAGGATTCAGTTTAAGCCCATATTGTCTACTCCACTTATGAATTTCAATGAGGTCACTATTAATATCGCATACAGTAGATTTGAGATTTTCAATGGTTGAATGGCGATATATTTGAACATCATCTGCATACATGTGATAGAGAGAAGATATATTCTGAGTGATGGTATTAATAAATATGGCAAACAATAAAGGAGATAAAACGCCACCTTGAGGTACCCCGGCCGAAACGTTACACCAAGACGAAAATTTATCATCAACACGGATGCGCTGTCGACGGCCATTGAGGTAACTCTGAAACCACTCACTCACCGATGGAGATATGTTAATAGAACGCAGTAGACTTAGCAAAATGTCGTAGTCAACAGAATTAAATGCGTTGCTAAAGTCTAGTAAAGTCAAGATGGTGACTTTTTTATTGTCCATTGCCCAACGAATATCATCCGTGACTTTAATCAGCGCAGTAGCCGTACTATGTCCAGGACGGAAACCAGATTGAAAAGGACTAAGAAGGGAATGCTTATTAAGGAACAAGTTTAACTGTTGATATACTAACTTTTCCAGGATTTTGGAAAGGAATGGTAAAATTGAAATAGGACGAAAGTCATTATTATTGAGAGGATTGGTCTTTTTGGGAGAGGAATAATTTGTGCATTTTTCCATGCATCAGGAAATTTACTGGTAAGTATGGAATAATTTAAAATATGAGTTAAAATAGGTAAAATGGAATCCAGGATGGGAAGGATCATATTACGACTAATGCCATCAGCGCCAATGGCATTCGAAGAGATAGACATAATGTTCTTCTTAACATCACATTCAGTGAAGGAGTTGAAAGTAAACGGTAAAAAGTCAGGAGTTATTAAAGAAGAAAGAGTGTTGAGAGTATGAGATTTGTCAACGTTATCAATTGTAACGGAGCCGGAAAAGTGCTTATTAAGATCTTCAATATTGATATTAATAGAAGCAGAATTGTTGGACTTATTAACTCCAAGAGACTCAAGAAATTTCCAGGTTTTTGCTGTATCGCCGTTTTCGATAGATTTATGAATATGGCGACGTTGTGCATCTCTACACGATGTATTACAGTGATTTCTTGCTCTGATATACTTTATACGACTATCTTCAGTACCAGATTTTTTAAATTTATGTTTCGCTTGATTTTTCTTCTTTATCAATATTTTAAGCTCCTCGCTTAGCCAAGGCGCAGGGAAGTGTTTAATTTTTACCGGCCTAACAGGTGCATGAATATCATACAATTGTGTTATTAAATTGTTAAATATTTCAATTTTACTGTCAATTAATTCGGCGTTCAAAACAGCAGACCAGTCCAATTGACGAGCATCATCACTAAGACGATTTCTATCAATTCTTCCAAAACTACGTTGCAGAAGTAATTTAGACTTAGATTTAGGAGGTCTCACCTTATAAGAGACGTATATAAGGTCATGGTATGAGAATGCGTCCGCAGAGCACTGACCATGTTTTAAGACTAATTCAGGATGAGAAACCATTATAATATAATTTTAGTCCAACATCAAAGACAAATTACTATTTGACGAGCGTGGACGACGTTTACAAAACAGGCTTTTTTGCAGATTTCACATCTATTTACAATTACGAACAATTTGAGGCAATGTAATGAAGGTGTCACTTTTATAACTTGTAGCATTTAAAATATAACTTACAGCAATTAGAAAACATTTAATACCTTAACCTAATCTATGTATAATAGAAAACAGTACATACTTAAAATAAATTCGTGTCTGACTGACGAGACGACAATGCTAGACGGGTCGCGACCGCGAACGTAACCCACTCACCCTATTGAAGGACCCCAATAGGTCTGAAACTAGTCGGCACTTAAACCCACTGAACGTGAGTTTGCCGTTAAATTTTACATTAAGAAAAAATGTCTGCCTATTCCGGTTAATCTAGCTACTTTATTTTAAAAACATAATCAGGGTTTCATGCGACAAAAAAATTGAAACAATAGTTCTTTATACCATGCAAGTCTAGCCGCGGCACAACTATTGAATATAGAGGACTGTCAATGAGTTTAAAAGGAATCGCCCTGTCTTAGTTTTTTCACCATCAACATCATTTTTAATTAAAACAATCAAACTAGCGTTCTAAAGTAGCGTATAAGCTCGTTTTTCGACGCCACTTTTGCCACACTCGCAACGCAAGAATTGACGCGCTTATAATCTCGTATACATTACTTCGCTAATTAAAATTTGCCATCGTCGGTTCCAACGTATACACCGAAATGTGCCCGAGTACGAACGTTCGGCTTTTTGAAGTACGAAATGAATCGCGAATGGCTGCAACCGCTCTTACTCTATTACTTTTCAGCAAAAACTAAAAGCCATGAGGACGGTGTTTATGCGACTTAAAAAAGAGTAGGTTCTATTCTTTTTGATTGTTACTTGATAACTTTCGGCTGGGTCCTTTGTGCCGATATTTTACGCAGCACCGCCTTCTGAAGATAATATTATTAGTTTTTAAGTTGGTATTTTTTTCTAAAAATTGTTTTTTACACCTCTGTACCTCTTGTACAGAGGTGTAAAAAACAATTCGCGCGTGCTACAACCATGATTTTTCTTCATGTCAATCATACGTTACAATCCGTCTGTACTTCTTAGTTGTTCTGAAGATTCGGGAATGATTCGTTAACTATTGATTGATTGGTTGATTTAATGGCTTTTAGTTATGCCAGACGGCACATGTTGGAGAGAAAAGGAAAGCGAGTGGACTGTATAAAGACTTTTATTGCAACTAGATAATTGATATTAGACGGAACGTGCGTATGTGTGCGTGCGTATAAGCCTATGGCTCAGTGCTCGAACAGCACAGATTATTCCGCCAATGTCACGTGGGTGTGGAGAAGACACGATGGAGATTGATCAGTGCGGTCGAGATTACGCCGTCAAAATAAATTTTGAAAACAGTCAAAATAGTAGGAATATCATTGTTAGTCCTCAGCCTAAAACAATACAATCAGAGAGAGATATATATATATATATATATATATATAGATAGAGAGATATATATATATAATTAAATAAAAACAAAATATATTAAGTAAAATACACACTAAAAGACAATACAATTCGATTATTTAAAGCTTGATTCTATTAGATTTAATAAATTTACACAGAAATAAACAAAATGGACTAAACACAGACGACAACAAACATTCAACATTGACAGGACGTGGTACATTAGGAGGGAGAACATCGTAGATGGGATAGAGGGTTTTAGGACAGTTGAAAAAGATGTGGGCAACAGTGCCTTCGTCGAGGCCACATTCACACAGAGAGTGATCGCGAGCTCTAATTTTAGCTAGATGTGTTGGAGTAGACGAATGACCAAGACGCAAGCGGCATATTGTCGAAGTGACCCAGCGGGCCGTATGTTTAGAAAGAAAAAACCAAGGGCGTCTTGGAATCTCTGATTGTATGGAAGCGTAGAATTTACCCTTCAAGGTCGTGGATTCGATCTCCTGTCTCGTTGCCAGGGATACCAGAATGTTCGTTAACTATATTATATGTCTTATTCCCACCGCGTGTCAAAATTAAGCATAATATAAATTAATAATACATGTTAAAAAAAATTTTCATTTTGATTCAATTATTAAAGTTAGTCTTGAAGTTATATTAAATAAGTAACCGTTAGAAAATATTGTTAAATCTCTAAAATGTTTTAAACAATTTTTTTTTATTTGTGGCCGAATAACAATATACACACAAAAATGGAACCATGCAATATATGTTTACGAGAGCGGGCGTTGCTAAAGTTAATATGCGATATACGCATACAGGGGATATACCGTAAATGTTTAGTAACGTTTCTATTGCGATGCAATTAAATCCGATGGTAAAACGATTCCGATAAGTTTAGGTCGTCATTTCAATCGCAATAAAAGTTCATGTTAGGCTGCTTACAGCGGGGTTACCATGAACTTTTAGTTTAAGTTATATTGCGATCCAACTCAATTCTGACAGTAAATCGATTCAGATTTTATTTGAGAATGACGTATGATTATATATGTCGTGGTACGAATTAGCGATGTAGCTCCGTTTAGGTCGTCATTTGAATCGCAGTAACAGTCAATGGTAAGCCCTCAGTCGTTATAAATCGAATAGACCAAGAGCCCAGGACGATCAGACTTTCGGCATTTTATAAAAAACTGAAAGTTTCTCTATGTATATCCGTAATACAGGTAAATGAAGTTTGGGTCATGGTTGTCTTGAAAATTATCAAGGTGTAAAAACTGCACTTCAAAGTCGTTATAGTATAAAAGTCAAGTCAGTCCACCACGGTCAGTCAAGAAAGTCTGATTGTCGTGGGCTTTAAATCTAAAAAACAATATTTATATTTCCATGATAAAAGCGCGCACATGGTATAACAAATGTAAACAATCTTGTTTATAGAACGAGAGATTGTTGGATAGTTTCAGTAGCTTCCAATCATTTGTTTTAACAATCCGTCAGAGGTTGAATTATATAATTAATGAGAAAAAAGTAATCTCCTGACTAACAGTAATCACATAACATGACGTGCCTGAGAAACGTCAGAAATGTAATTCTTCGTAGGATTAGTTTAGTATGAAGCACTGTAAAATACAAAATAAACATTATTTTTCTATATAAGGAATAAAATAATCATTTACGCCTCCGACGATATTTACGCCAACAACCCAACAGTAATTGAATTTTCTGTCACAGTCTCTCGGTCTATTATTCTTGCGTAAGCCGTAGTTCTTCGCATGGCGTGGTCGACATGACTTTTCGGATCAAAGTAAACGACCTACAAACATTTTAAGCCCTAAATCTTCCTCCATTGCAATTAACGTTGAAATTGTTATAATATTTCGTTGTATTGCTATTAGTTATAGCACGCGCAGAGATTCAAAGAAGCGATTATATGTATGATTACATTTCTATGTATATTATTATTCGTTGTTCACATAAAATCGGCACATTTATTGAAATTCAGATATCGAAAAATAAAACTAAAACCAATAACTTGTTTTTTTTTAATTGTAAATTTAGTTGTATTGGAGAATTGTTGTAATTATTATGTAAAAAAAATTAAAAGTTTCACTAGCATCACGGTTTCCTAAAACCACAGTTTTTTTTTAATATTTCGAATGTTAGGTTAGGTGGAGTGCTGGGTCAGGTAACCTCCTCGTGGTGCACCCTGGGCACCGGGGAACAGCTCGATACATTTCTGATGATTGACGAGCTGTGTCCGGTGGCGAATAATCTGACGTGAGACGAATAATTCCATAATGTTTTTAATAATAGTATGAAAAGAATAAATTATTTATGTCATTAAATTTTTTTTCTTTTTAGTATGATGTCACTTTAATGCATTTAAATTATAAAATTAATTTATATTTCGCTAGCACCTGTCTTCCATTTTGATCGCGTCTATAGCGTTTTAATGGGGTATATTATTGCATATAACAAAATGGTTCCAGATACATCAATTTATCTCCTCTTTCACCCTCTTTAAGATTTTTTTCGCAACAAAAAGTGGCGTGCATGTCCTTGTCCAAGTCTCATATTTTTATACCAATATACATCAAAATCATTTCAGTGGTTTAAGCGTGATAAGGTCACAAACATATAGATTTTTTTTCACATTATAAGTCTTTATCGAACTTCAAATCCAAATGTGCGATTGCCATCTGACCTCCACAACCCTAAGGGCAAACCAGTAACTCATTGGATAAATTTACTTATGAAGAGTCAACGATTATTATCAGATGTTATGTGATAACAACCAGGACCGACAGCTTAACGTGCTCTCCGAGGCACGGTGGGGACCCACACGGACAAACGCCCAGACCGAAACAGAAATGTTAACAAACATCTGCCCGAGCGGGAATTGAACCCGCAACCGTCGAGACTAAAGGCAGACTCGCTACCCACAACGCCACAACAGTGTCATTTTACCTAATTAACTAATAACTATAAAAGAAAATAGTAATTTTGCCCCCCTCTTTCAACTCTCCAGAGGTCAGATAATAAATAATTCGAATTGTATTTGTGACCTTTATAAAAAAAAAACACATTTTAATAGCCTATTTCCAGCTCATCATTAAGTTAACAGACTTAGACAAGTTGATTATCAGCACTTCATTTCTATGAATTAACAATTTAATATATGAAATGATATACTCAAAATCAGAATGAATAAGCACGCTACCTTGCGGAAGAAGATAAACATCATCAGGAATATCTTTTTAAAGGGGTCATGTAATGGATTACAATCTCAGGGTGGCCATAAAAGAACGAAACCCGAAAGTCATTTCAGCGCTCACAGAAGAAAGGGAACTCATATTAGAAACACAGTGGTGGTTGGCTCAAAGTCAAAGCGTGTAGCTGGCTCAAAGTCAAAATTGTGAAATTTTGGAGAAGAGCAATAAATTAATTAAAACAAAATAAGAAATAGAAGAATAAGTTAATAAAAGGCACGGACAAATAAGTCTGTGGTGTTGCACATATATATAATTAAAAAATGCGGTTATGTTTATGACCCACGACCCGTAAAGATAAGATTTTATATAACTTAGTCGACTGTAGTTAGGTATTCGATGTTGATAAGTTTCTCTGCTTTCACCCACATTCTTTGTCAGCACGTTTAAATAAATAGCTATGCAGTGTAGTATCTGTACGCAATTTTAGCAACTACGCCTTAGTGTACGGACTGTTATCTCGATAAACGGTACGTCCCAACCTATCTTGATAGTCATTCTTTCGGCATTATATCTGTATCCCGGCCAGCCCATATGAAATCGATATACTTAACCTTTACGTATAAAAGGCGAGAACCTGCCCGACTTATGAACACCCGGCCTTAACCCCCCGGCCTTAACCCTTCGACCTAGAAAGCGCCAATTTGCTCTTCAGCGACTTTTTTCGACTTTCAACCATCTGCTTCTCGGATTAAAATTCAAATGTGTAAATATATATACAATGAAAACTAACGTTCGTGTTAGCAGTTACAAGTTATTATTATGCCAGTTTTATGGCAGTAGTAATAAAACTGTTGTTCATTAACTTACATTTGTAAAAACATTAACGTTATAACGTGAGCCCTTGTTAGTTGCGAGCGCCACGTCGCGCTCACACCGTCGAGCGAGTGTTGACTACGCTCCGAGGGTTGCCCCCATCTCTGATGTGGTTCGGGTTCGCAGGTGGCACCCTACGGACGGAATCAAAGTTGAGCCCCGGCTCGATGGCGATGTCCGTATACGCTCTAAAAAAAAAACGCTAGTTGAACCGCCCTTTTACAAAATTTTAAATTTTATTTTGTATGATCAAAGTTTTAAACACAAAATGTCAGGGTTTGATCTTGGGGCTTTGGTTTATGATGATCAAATAATTCAACTTATTTTCTGGTAATTAATATTTACCAGGATGTTGTTCTTTCACAATATTACCATATCATGTGTCGAAGGCGCACTGTATAAATTTAAATAGACTATCATTTATCCGGGAGGGCTCAGCGTTGAATGGTCGGAGCTCACAATCGTTGGCGAGTGGGGCCCATCGATCTCCCCACTTCCTTTATATTTTTCCTGAAAAGGTTAAGTATATAAGGATTGGAGGAGCGGACAACCTTCATCAACTCTTAAGGGGTGTTGAAAGAAAAGGGATATATTTAATATAACACTTTTTCTTATAATAAAAATCAACTAAATTGTTAAATTAATTCATTATATAATAATATAAAAAACTTAACTATTATTAAATTAAAATATCAAAACAAATAACAAACTTTTTCAAAAACAAAACCATGTAAAATAAATTATTTTTATTATTATAAGTTATGACAAAGTTCCCTGGACCATATTGCTTTTAAAAAAAATTCATTTTCTTCATTATTATGGTCATTATCCATTTATTACAATAATAAACGATTTCTTCCACAATCAGTTTTATTTGATCAGAATAACTGAACGTAGAGAGTAACAAATTGTTCGGCTACTCAAGTTGGAATGCCTCAGGCGGCAACAACCACTCATATTTATACTAGAGTCGAGAGTGGGGTAGCCTATTCACAAAAATCTCTCTACCTTCAAAGTTTACAACTATTATGACAACACAATAATGTACTAACTTATATAACCTAAATTAACATAAACCTATTTTATGTAATTAAATAGTAGTTGCGCCGATAGATATGTTTCTTAATTAATAGTATTTGTCTTCAGGTTAATTCACTATCCGTTACATTAATACACACACACACATAGAGTGATATCTTTTATATTTGACACTAATCATTATACTTTCTGGAGCCCCTATGCCCGGGGTTATACAAATAGGGCTTCGAACCCTTGGGTCGTGGGCGTACAGGTTGGGGTCACCTGTACGTCCTCCAAACGGCCTAGAGGAAGACAGTAGTCGGGGTGGCACCAGCTACTGTACCGTTAGGAAGAAGTAGAAAAGAGGTCAATCTATCAGGCACTCCCTCGGTGAGGCAAAACCATCAGCGCTCACCCAGAGCCTTTGCGCGCACTGATGTCTGCCATCGAGGAGGTTTTAGTGGGACGCCATAGTATTCGGTAATGGAACCCCACATAACCCGGTTCTCTTCCCCAGGAGGCCGAGTATCTGGTTGCAGATTTCCTCCCCGATAACAAAAAAAAAAAAATAATTACGCGTCACTAAATTTCATATCAATTATCTGATCGGTACCTTATGCATCTGCTTCGAGCTCAGACCAACAAAGAAATAAAGAGACAACCATCATTAAGAATCACCATTCGCTCAACATCGTATTAAAGGTGAAAATTATAGATCGTCTTCAATCACCGCGTCTTCAATTTTCGACATACTGTTCCAAAAGAAAACTGAGGGTCTCAAAAATGTAAGCAAATGTTTTTACGTCTATACGTTTGTTATACGGGAAATTTATGTTAAGCAAATATAGGAAACGTAGTAATATAAACTATTTTTTTTTGAGTATTGGGATTAATCTAGAGTCATATCGCTTAGCAACTGGTGTCAATAGGCAATCTTAATTCATTTTTAAAGTGAAACTTTAATTACACGACCTCAATTTTTTTCGTTTATCTTGAATCCGAATGCAAATCATTATTATAATGAAATGAAATGGAAAATTTTAGATTCAACTGCTTCCAATAATGTGTAACCTTTATCTATTTTTTACATTTTATATACAAATGTCGCTTTTATTGTTTAGCTACTCTAATTTAAAATAAATATTTATTTCCTCAAGATTTTCCGCTCATTTAGGTTTGAATAATGCGAGGTCGACAATATTGAAAAATTGGAACAATAATTAAAATAATTGAAGATTAAACATTCAAGAAACGATGGCGGGGAGCTGACAGACAGGCGGAATGCAGCTCCTGAAAAAGTAGTTTATTTAATAATTAGTTATCTACTGTAAATTGTTAGTATACAATTTAATTCTGATAAGCTTAATTGTAACCTTGCAATCTGAGAAAAAACAAATAAAAACAAGATAAAAATAGAAAAAAGAAAAAATGGAAAAAAAAGTAAGAAAAAAAGAAAAAAGAAAAAAAGAAAAAATAATACGAATAATTTGAGGCGATGTAATAAAGGTTTCACTTTAATAACTTATAGCATTTAAATTGTAACTTACATGAATTACAAAACATTTAATACCTTACAGTACATTCATATAATACATTCGAGACTGATTGACGAGACGACACCCCGAGACGGGACACGACTGCGAACGTAACCCACTTACCCTGATGTAGGACCTCCGATAGGTCCGAAACTAGTCGGCACCTAAACTGACTGAACGTGAGTTTAGCCGTTGAATTTTACATTAAGTTAAATAATGTCTCACGATAGTTTTAATAATGTAAAAAAAATATCTGCCTATTCCGTTTAATCTAGCTACTTTTATTTTAGACATATAATAAATTTAAACAATAATTCTTTATACCGTGCAAGCCTAGCCGCGAATATAGAGGACTGATAATGAATTTAAAAGGAATCGCTAATGATTTTAAATAAAAACAATCAAAATAGCGTTCTATACTAGCGTATAAGCTCGTTTGTCGAAGCGCGTATCGACACCACTTTTGCCACACACACAACTCGTACAAGAATTGACGCGCTTATAATCTCGTGTATATCACTTCGCTAATCAAAATTTTGCAATCATCGGTTCCAACGTACCCTTACGAAATGAAACGCGAATGTTTGGAGCCGCTCTTACTCTATTACTTTTCAACAAAAACTAAAAGCGATGAGGCCGGTTTCTAACCCAATTCAAAAAGGCCTCCTCCTTTTCAATTCTTTTTTTATGTTTACTTAATAACTTTTGACTGGTTCCTGTGTGCCGATATTTTACTGAAGAAAATATCAGTTTTGAAGTCGCTATTTTTTATAAAAATTATTTTTTACATCTTTGTGCTCGAGCGCGCGTGCTACAAGCATGACTTTTTTACTTCATGTCAATCATACGTTGTAATCCATCTGTATTTCTGTATTTCCTAGTTGGTCTGAGGATTCAGAAGTTTGTTCGTAGTCAATAGAATATTATGACGTACTGAGGAATAATACGTAAATGATATTATCTGTCTAATTCCTACCGCTTGTCAAATTTACAAACTAAAAGAACTTTTTTATTTTGATTAAATTATTTAAAAAAAACAGTCTTGAAGTTATATTAAACAAACGCGAACGTAGCCCACTCACCCTGATGAAGGACCTCCGATGAGTCCAAAACTAGTCAGCTCTTAAACCGATTAAACCTGAGTGTGAGCCGTTTAAATTTTACATTAAGTTAATAATGTCTCACGATAGTTTTCATAATTTAATTTGTTTTTTTTTTCGGAATATACAACTCAAACACAGAAATGGAACCATGCAATATGTATAACAGCGGGCGATGATTAAGTTAAAGACCGCGGATGGATAAGGGTAATAGTTTGACAGAGACGGTTTGAGTATGTGGTTGCCGTAGCCTATGAGCACTTGCAGCACCATTAGCGTTGCCAACCTCGAGATATTAGTTCTTTAATCTCCTCTCCTCTGTTCAGGGTAGGTGTTATAAATTTGTTATAAATCAAATAGACCAAAAACCCAGGACAGTGTTTAGTCATAGTTATACATTTTAAAAATTGAAAAATTGTTGTAATTATTATGTAAAAAGTTAAAAATTCACTTGCGTCGCGGTTTTCTAAAATTACACCGTTTCTTTTAATATTTCGACTGTTAGGTTAGGTGGGGTGCTGGGTCAGGTAATCTCCTCGTGGTGCACCCTGGGCACCGGGAAACAGCTCGATGCATTTTTGACGATTGACGAGCTGTGTCCGGTGGCGAATAATCTGACGTGAGACGTATAATTCTGTAACATTTTTGATAATAATATGAAAATTGTAAAATATATATATCATTCAAAGTTTTTTCTCTTTAGTATGACGTCACTTTAAGGCATTTAATTTATTAAATTAATTTTAATAATATATATTTTTTATCTTTCATTTGTCGCAAAGTTTCATGATTCTAGTTTCAAAAACGACGGACTTACTTTCAAACTTTCAACCCCTTTTCACTCCTTCAAGGGTAGGATTTTAGATGTTTTTTTTTATTGTTTACCGAGTGACAAATTTTCATGCGTCTAGTTTCAAATATGACTGTCCTCCCATATAAACTTACAACACCTATTTCGCCCATTTGGAGGTGCAATTTTATAAAACGGAAAAAATTATAAATCTCATCAAATATAAGTTTTTACTTAAAAGTTTCATGCTCCCAGTTTTAAAAATGATGAATTTTTACAAACTTTCAACCCCTTTTCTAGGTTTAAGGGCTTATGCGTTAATAAGTCAGTCAGGGCTACGCCTTTTATATATATGTCTGAAATGATACTTTTTTCAATTAGGTAACCTCCTCGTGGTGCACCCTGGGCTCCGGAGAACCGCTCGCTAAGTCATTAACCAGCTGTTCCCGGTGGCGAATAACCTGACGTAGTCAATTAATTCCAATTTGTGCTTCTTTTCTTCTCTAATTTTATAATCAGGGCATAGTATAAAATAAAACTTTCGTATGTGAAAACAATTAAGCCTTTATAATAACATTTATTAGTTCTAAACCCAATCAAAAAACGGAGGTTTAATTTTGGCATATTCGTCTTTATATCAATAATACGTTTTTCATCTTAGACTATTTGCTCAACGTTTGCGAGGACTGTGAACAAATAGGTGACATTTTAATAAAAAAATATGCATATAAAAAAAACTTAAAGTATCATAATTAATAAACAAGTAATAGAACAAGGTACAAGAAAATATGTTAAATGTGGTTTGTTACTTACGAAACACATTTATTTGCAATATTACATTTCATTCGATCATAGGAATAGGTAGTTCATATTTCGCTTAAGAGTTTTTCTTAGCTGGAAAACGTCGCATCCTCAAGTATCCGCTTTTAGCTTTAAGGCACATGATTTAGTAAAACTTTTTTGAAACAGTTTTGCTCAATTATGTTCTTGAGAGCTCGAATGCAGCCAAACTTCAAACGTCAGGATATAAAGAAGATACTGATCGGATATTATATGTATTGTAATTTATATTATTTATTATTATATTATTTGTAATTTTTGACAACGATTCTGTTCACTTCATTTAAGTTAACTAATAATGTTGTATTAATAATCATTAACCTAACTAAATAAATTATGATTTTGCTCTCCCCTACGCCAAATGCTGACCAGATTTGTGTTATGTTTTGTAATAGCATATCTGTTTACTAGTATCAAGTAGTAGCTGGAAACTGGACACACCTATCGTGTCGAGTCAATGAAGACAGTTACATGCATTAAATTTATTAAAGTACACATGCATGTATGTACATTTTAATAGCCTAATTTCAGGACAACATTAAGTTACAAGGCTTAGTCAAGTGAATTATTAGCACTTTATTTCTATGAATTAACAGTTCTACTCATAGAAAGGATAATTATGCTGACAATTTAAATGAATAAGCACGCTACCTTCGGAAGAAGATAAACATCATCAGGAATATTTTTAAGTGGGGTCATATAATGGATTACAATCTCAGGATGGCCATAAACGAATGAAGCCCGAAAGTCGTTTCGGCGCTCACAGAAGGAATGGAACGCATAGTACAAACACAGTGGTGGGCTCAAAGTCAAAGCGTGTGATAATAGTTGTATTGTGGATTTTTGAGGAGAACAAAAGTTAATTAAACCAAAAAAACACGTAGGAGAATAAGCTAAGAAAGGGCACGGACAAATAAGTCTGTGGTGTGATACGTGCGAAATATATATAATTTAAAAAAATGGGGTCATGTTTATGACCCAAGACCCGTAAAGATAAGATTTTATATAAGTTAGTCGGCTGTAGTTACATATTCGATCTTGCTTAGTCTCTCTGCTCGCACCCACATTCTTTGTCATTACGTTTTTACGCAATTTTAACGACTGCGTCTTAGTGTACGGACTGTCGTCTCGATAAACGGTCCATCGACCTATCTTGATAGTCATTCTTTCGGCATCATACTTGTAGCCCGGCCAGCCCATATGTAATTGATATAATTAATCTACACGTATAAAAGGCGAAGGCCTGACTGACTTATAAGCACCCAGCCTTAACCCTTGGACCTAGAAAGCTGCAATTTTTCACAGATGTTGGGTTTTATAACGTAAACACGCATTACGAAAAGCTTTTTTGAAATTCAACTTTTAAGTGGAGTATGGAGATCCATCATTTTCAAAGCTTGAAACTTTGTTTTAAATTATAAAATTAAAGATGAATAACATAATTATATATCCTAACACTAGTAAAGATTTAATTAATAATAGTAAACGCTACACACTTAACGGCTCCCATTAAGATAGTGATATCCTGTGTGAGTGTCCGGAAACACATACAAGGTCACGGACAAATACACCCAGATCAAATTTTTCCAAAAGCTTTTTCTATCCTAACCCAATTATGCCAACCTGCTCTAATTTGCTCTTTAGCGATTTTTTAAATTTTCAACCATCTTCGTCCAAGATTAAAATTCAAATGTGTATACAATGAAAAGTAATGTTCGTGTAGTTATAAGTTATTATTATGCCTGTTTTATGGCAGTACTGTCAAAATTGTTGTTTATTACCTTACATTAGTAAAAACATAGTCCAAACATCAAGGTCTTAGAACTAAATGTGCTTTAAAAATACTCCTATACATGTCAAAAAAGGTGAGCCCTGGTTTGTTTCGAACGTTGCGTCGCGCTCACACCGTCCGAGTGAGTTCGGGTTCACAGGAGGCACCCTAACGACAGAATCAAATTTGTATGATCAAGACACATACACACACACACACACATAGAATGATATGTTTTATATTTGATACTAATCATTACTCTTTCTGGAGCCCCTATGCTTGGAGTTATACAACTAGGGCTTCGAACCCTTGAGTCGTGGGCGCACAGGTTGGGGTCACCTGTACGTCCTCCAAACGGCCTAGAGGAAGACAGTAGTCGGAGTGGCACCAACTGCTGTACCGTTAGGAAGAAGTAGAGAAGAGGTCAATTTATCGGTCACTCCCTCGGTGAGGCTAAACCATCAGCCTTCACCCAGAGCCTTTGCACGCACTGATGTCTGCCACCGAGGAGGTTTTAGTGGGACGCCGTAGTATTCGGTAATGGAACCCCACCTAACCCGGTTCTCTTCCCCAGGGGGCCGAGTATCTGGTTGCAGATTTCCTCCCCGATAACAAAAAAAAAATCATTACGCGTCACTAAATTTCATATCAATTATCTGATCCGTACCTTGTGTATCTGCTTGAGCTCAGACCAACAATGAAATATAGAGAATATCATCATAAAGTATTACCATTCCATCAACATCATATTAAAGTGTAAAATTATAGATCGTCTTCAATCACCGCGTATTTTTCTTTAACATACTTGTAGCTGACTTTCATAAATTATTTATTATTTTTTACTTATTATTTTTATTTCAAAAATAAAATATTTATTATATTTTTACATACATACATAAATACATTATATAAAGCACTACTTATTACTATATAAATATATCTACATATATACATCATATAATATACATAACAAATTAAATATATTATAATCCTGACACACGACCCGTTTTATATATACAGATTAGAAACCTGTTTGTGAGCTGCGCTCGCGCAGGATCGTTGATCGTCGATTCCTCAGTCCGTATCCTAACGCTGGACGCGAAACCTGTGTCGCTTTAATTGCAAAACGCTTGCGTGCGTAGATTTAAAGATTATCGTAATTTTATATTCTAAAATCTCTTCCTATAGTTTTACGCTTTCTTTATATGTGCTTGCCTTCGTTTCTGTGCTCTGTACTTTCACCTTCTTTCTATCTCTTGTGCTTATAAACTTATTGTGCTTGTGCTAATAAAAACTATTGTAAGTGGACTTTTATTTCTATTTCTCTTACTATAAACTATAACTGGTGACCCGTTTTGAACACAATAATGAGCAGTGACGAAGGAGATTCTAAATATAGTGCCGCGAGAGACCGCGACCCATCGGGTGAATTATATCGCGTTGGCGTAAAAGTACCGCCATTTTGGGCGGAGAGACCGAAAATTTGGTTCGCACAGATTGAAGCTCAATTTAATTTAGCGAGAATCACGGATGACAATACGAAGTTTTATTACGTATTAGCTCATTTAGAAGCTCAATACTCGGCTACTGTAGAAGATATTATCGAAAATCCTCCTCCTTCTGGAAAGTTCGAGAAATTAAAATCTGAGCTGATTAAGCGATTATCTTTATCTAGACAGGCAAAAGTTAAACAGCTGCTGCAGTCTGAGGAATTAGGTGATCGTAAACCCTCCCAATTTTTGCGTCATTTACAGCAATTAGCCGGACCAAATATGCCTGACGAATTTATAACGGATGTTTGGACCAGTCGTTTGCCAAATAATTTACAAACGATCATAGCTTCGCAACCGAATATGACTTTGCCGGACTTAGCAGATTTAGCTGACAGAGTGCATGATATTGCACCACCAACGCCACAGACGGCAGTAGCTTCTGTTTCAAGGCTGGAGTCAGCTATAGATATGATGGCACGACATATAACGGAACTGACCAAACAGGTTAGCGAACTTACTACTGGACAACATCATCATTCACGTTCCAGAGGAAGGCAGAGAATGCGACAAAGAAGTCGTTCAGCTTCTAGAAGATCACATTCGAATTATAAAAAGTATCCGCTCTGCTGGTACCATCATAGATTTGGGAATCGTGCGAGTAAGTGCATAAAACCATGCGATTATAACTTGGGAAAAGCCACAGGCAGTCGGTAATGGCGACTTCCGATTGCCCTTCCACTACTGGTCGCCTGTTTGTTACGGACCGCAGTTCGAGAATTCAATTTTTAATTGACACCGGAAGCGATTTAAGTGTTTTCCCTCGTTCTGCGCTTCATCAAAGGCGTGCGAAGACGGACTATCAGCTGTGTGCGGCGAATGGTACTACAATCAACACATATGGTTATGTACATCTTAAACTTAATTTAGGCCTTCGTAGAGACTTTGAGTGGCGCTTTGTTGTAGCAGATGTATCTAAAGCAATCATTGGTGTAGATTTTTTGTCATATTTCAATTTAGCCGTAGATATTCGCAATAAACGCTTAATAGATAGTAAGACTAGTTTGTTTACTGTAGCCACGATTAATGTAGCAGATAGTTTGGTGTCTAGCGTTAAGGTTATGACTGATGATAGTAAATATAGTAAATTACTTTCAGAATTTTCGGATATAACACGACCAGCTGGCCCAGTACGTATTATTAAACATAACACAGTTCACCATATTCGCACCACTCCAGGCCCCCCAGTATCTTGTTGCCCCCGACGACTTGCCCCAGACAAACTACAAATTGCTAAGTCTGAGTTTAATGAAATGCTTACAAATGGCACTGCTCGACCATCAGAGAGCTCCTGGTCGTCGCCCTTGCACCTAGCCCCCAAAAAGGACAATGGCTGGCGTCCGTGCGGCGACTACAGGTTGCTTAATGCTCGAACAGTCCCAGATAGATACCCGATCAGACACATACAAGACTTTTCACATAATTTGTCTGGTTGTAAAATATTTTCTACGGTAGATCTGATTAAAGCATATAATCAGTTGCCAGTTTTTGAAAGCGATATACCAAAAACCGCAATTATCACACCATTCGGACTCTTCGAGTTTCCGTTTATGACTTTTGGCTTAAGGAACGCAGCTCAAACCTTCCAAAGGTTTATTGACGAGGTGACACGTGGGTTAGATTTTTGTTACCCTTACCTCGACGACATTTTAGTATTCTCTAAAAACGAGAAAGAGCACGAGGAACATCTTCGTCAACTCTTCGAAAGATTAAAAGAATACGGAATACTAATAAATGTCTCTAAATGTTTATTTGGGGTAACAGATGTCACTTTTCTAGGCTATCACATTTCGCAATACGGAACTAAACCTTTGGAAGGCAAAGTTGAGGCCGTAAAAAATTACCCAGTACCTAGGACAGCAAGGCAGCTTCGAAGATTTCTGGGCATGGTAAATTTTTACCGAAGGTTTATACCTCAAGCCGCCCAGATCCAAGCTCCTTTGAATGCCTTGCTTACTGGTGCCGTTAAAGCCTCTCAGCCAGTAGACGTAAGCGGAGACTCGTTAACAGCTTTCGAGAAGTGCAAAAGTAGCTTATGTAATGCAGCTATGTTAGCACATCTTGACTCGACTGCCAAATTGAGTCTGGTAACGGACGCTTCAGACGTTGCTATAGGAAGCGTATTACAACAGCTGAAGGATGGAGATTGGCAGCCGTTAGCCTATTTTTCACGTAAATTAAGCCCATCACAGAGGAAATATTCACCTTATGATAGGGAGCTCCTTGCAGTTTACGAGAGTGTCAAATATTTTCGACACTGGTTAGAAGCATCAATCTTCACTATTTACACTGACCATAAGCCATTGTGCTACATGTTTAGCGAGCGTAAAAATAATTGTTCACCACGTCAGTATAGGTACTTGGACTACATATCACAATTCTCCACCGACGTACGACACATTGCCGGAAAGGACAATGTTGTTGCAGACACATTGTCGCGCATCGAAGAATTGCATGTACCCGTAGATCTAGAGATGCTCGCTAAGGCTCAGGATACTGACGCCGAGCTAGCCAAATACCTTACAGAAGATACTTCTCTGCGTATGAAAAGGATGACAATCCCAGGTAGTCGTATGCTTTTGTACTGCGATGTCAGCACAGCGACACCCAGGCCTTTCATACCACAATCTTTACGCAGACAAGTTTTTAACAGCATTCATTCGCTCAGCCACCCTGGTGCAAATACCAGTGCTAAACTTGTAGCACAACGCTATGTATGGCCGCATATAAGAAAGGATTGTCGTGAGTGGTCCAGAGCATGTTTGAGTTGCCAGCGCGCAAAGGTGCATCGACATGTATCTAGCCCTTTAGGTACTCTCGATTTACCAAACGCGCGTTTTAAATATGTCCATCTGGATCTCATCGGACCGTTACCCCCATCTGCCGAATATCGTTATTGTTTAACAGCAGTCGATCGTTTTACACGATGGGCCGAAGCTGTACCTATTTCTGATATTACGGCAGAGTCAGTGGTCAAAGCATTTTTATCTGGATGGGTTGCTCGATTTGGTTGCCCAACAGACATTGTAACTGACCGAGGTAGGCAGTTTGAATCCGCACTATTTCAACAACTTTCTAAAAGCATAGGCTTTAGACATCGAAAAACAACTGCCTACCACCCCCAGTGTAACGGTTTAGTAGAGCGATTCCATCGACAATTAAAATCAGCAATAATGAGCCATGCCGATTGCCGATGGTCAGAGTCTTTACCATTTGTACTGCTCGGAATAAGAAGCTCTTTCAAGGAAGATCTACAATGTTCTTCTGCCGAGCTAGTATATGGAGAACCTTTAAGACTTCCAGGTGATTTTTTTAACCATAGTGTTGACAAATGCACGACTGATGTAACAGATTTTTCAGCACGTATCAGATCATTTGCCAACAACTTAAAACCAGTTCCTGTTAGACATCACACAAATTCTAACAAGATTTTCGTGTACAAGGATCTATCTTCTTGTACACACGTATTTTTGAGAGAAGATGCCCTAAGAGGTGCACTTCAGCCGGCCTACAGTGGCCCATATGAAGTGGTTACTAGAAACGCTAAAGTTTTTAAAATTAGAGTAAAGGGTAAAAATGTCACAGTTTCTGTAGACCGTTTAAAACCAGCCTACATACTGACGGACAATAATATGCCTATTAAAAAACAAAATCATGAAATTCCTCCCAGCACTCCTATAGTAAAAACATCTCAAACTCCAGCTATTAAAACCACAAGATCGGGACGTCAAGTTCGATTCCCCGACTACTTTCGCCCGTAGCACGGTCTCTGGAGGGGAGTGAATGTAGCTGACTTTCATAAATTATTTATTATTTTTATTTATAAAATAAAATATTTATTATATTTTTACATACATACATAAATACATTATATAAAGCACTACTTATTACTATATAAATATATCTACATATATACATCATATAATATACATAACAAATTAAATATATTATAATCCTGACACACGACCCGTTTTATATATACGGATTAGAAACCTGTTTGTGAGCTGCGCTCGCGCAGGATCGTTGATCGTCGATTCCTCAGTCCGTATCCTAACGCTGGACGCGAAACCTGTGTCGCTTTAATTGCAAAACGCTTGCGTGCGTAGATTTAAAGATTATCGTAATTTTATATTCTAAAATCTCTTCCTATAGTTTTACGCTTTCTTTATATGTGCTTGCCTTCGTTTCTGTGCTCTGTACTTTCACCTTCTTTCTATCTCTTGTGCTTATAAACTTATTGTGCTTGTGCTAATAAAAACTATTGTAAGTGGACTTTTTATTTCTATTTCTCTTACTATAAACTATATACTGTTCCAGAGTACAACTGAGGATCTCAAAAATATAAACATCTCTCTAATTTTTAAAACAATATATTTTATTTGGCAAGTATCCAACAATATCATCAGATAATTTAAAATTAAAAAAATGGTCATGATATCATCATCACTACATAGTATAAAACAAAGTCGCTTTCTCTGTCCCTATGTATGCTTAAATCTTTTAAACTACGCAACGGATTTTGATGCGGTTTTTTTTAATACATAGAGTAATTAAAGAGGAAGGTTTATATGTATAATAATTTAATGTTTGAGGTTTCTAATGTGATGACGTAAATAATTACCTTTGACGCGTGCGGGCCACGAGCAGTAATGAATACATCAGAACTACTGGATCGATTTTAATCATTTTTTCATTGAATGACATAGGCTATATATTTTATACCCGTGTGAAGCCGGAGCGGCCCGCTAGTAATGTATATAAAAAGTCTAATCCCCGGTTTCTCTAACGTTGGTCAAACTCATGTTAACTTAACATAGCAAATACTAAACACTCATTGATTGCCTGATGATAATCGATTATCTTTAACGTATTAGCGTTCTATATCATTTTAATATTTTTTTAAGTCAATGGCATAGGCTATATATTTAATATCCGTGCTAAGCCGGAGCGGGCCGCTAGTTTTAAATAAAAACAATCAAACTAGCGTTCTATACTAGCGTATAAGCTCGTTTGTCGAAGCGGCATTGACGCTACTTTTGGCACACACGCAATTCGTACACGAATTGACGCGCTTATATTCTCGTATATATCACTTCGCTTATTAAAATTTTCCATCATCAGTGCCAACGTATACACCGAAATATCCCTGAGTACGGAAGTTCGCCTTTATGAAGTACGAAATGAAGCGCGAATGTCTGCAACCGCTCTTACTCTATTACTTTTCAACAAAAACTAATGCGATGAGGACGGTTTTTATGCGGGTCATGTGTGCTAATATTTTAGTTAGCACCGACTTTTGAAGAAAATATTATTAAGTCGGTATTTTGTTCTAAACATTATTTTTTATACCTCTGTATGGGAGCGCGCGTGCTATAACCATGACTATTTTACTTCATGTCAATCATACGTGTTAATCCATCTGTATTTCTTAGTTGGTCTGAGGATTCGGCAATTTGTTCCTAGAATAGTCACTAGAATATTACGTACTTAGGAATGATTCGTGAACTATCTTATCTAATTCCTACCGCGCCTCAAAACTATATTATTATAAATTAATAATACTAATTAAAATAATTTTCATTTTGATTCAATTATAAAAAAACAATTTTGGAGTTATATTAAATAAATAATCGTTATAAATAAAAGGTCACACTCTCAAAATGTTTTTTTGGCCGAATAACAATCTACATCGGAATGTATAACTCAAACACAAAAATGGAACCATGCAATATGTACAACAGCGGGCGTTGATTTAGTTAAAGACCGCTGGTGTAGAAGGTTAATAGTCTCATAGTGACGGCCTAGAGTGTTATGCGTGCAGGGGGTATACCATGAACTTTTTTTTTTTTTTTTTTTTCTCTTTATTTTAGGAGTTTTAGCCCAACAGGTCTATGCCACTCCATACAAACAACACACAAAATACAACTTAAAAAAAAATTAACCCAAAAAAAAAATAAAAATTACAAATCAAAAAAAAGGGTTGTCTTAACAAAACACATTAACTACTACGTCTTTGCATATCCCCTCTGACCACTTTATATAGTATTTTAGCAGCTTCAGAAAGAGGGTATGCAAGGACTATATTGCAGCCTCCTGGTGTTTTAAAGTCTTGGGCGATTTGTAGCATTTCATTTCTAAGATCTTCGTTCCGAACACACTCCACCATAATATGCAACGCATCTTCTACAATACCACACTCAGAACACAGGGGCGATGGAACTTTTTTCATCATGTAGGCAAACTTATTAAGTGGAATGTGGCCGGAACGAAGTCTTAGTGCTGTGATTAATGTAATTCTATTCAGTTTGCACTTGTCAAACCACGGTACCTTCCAAGGCTCATACTGTAATGTTTTATACCATATGCCTTTGTTCACTGATTTCTCATCAAACTGAACCTTCCAACTTTCGTAACATAGTTTCCGAACCAAATGTATACAATCAGTGAAGAAAGGCAACGTGTTTATAATAATGCCATCGCTAGAGGCTTGTTTTGCCAATAAATCTGCTTGCTCATTTCCAGGCAATCCAATATGAGACGGGATCCATTGAATAATTACTTCTTTAGAGAGAGATTTAAATTCTAAAAGCGACTTCATTATGTCATAGGCTACTGGAGTACCTCTCACATAAGTACTACGGATCACATGCTGGATGGCACTTTTAGAGTCTGTTAAAATTATAAATTTAGAAAAATCTATTGACTTAATATAAGATAATGCTTCGGAAATGGCTATTAACTCTAGATAAGTGATGGATAAATTATGGCAACTTTTAAATTTTACACCTCTCTCAATTTGGGGATCAAAAAAAGCGATACCGCTGTTTAACATGTCATCCTTCGAGCCGTCTGTAAACACTTTATAATAATTAGTATAATTATTTTCTAAAAATTTGGAACATTCTCTTTGAAGCAATAAATTGTTATATTTTCTTTTGGGTTGGAATATGCAATCAATATTAGATCTAACATTATAGTTAAAATCATACCAATTTATCCAATAGTCAAATGAGTACAATCCTAAACATTCCCTTGTATCTATAATAATATTTTTATATTTTGTATGTATATCTACAATAATTGGGACTTTTTTACGTCTCCAATATCTATTCGTATCTGAAATAAGTGAACTTAATTCATTAATAGTATTAATTGTATTATTATTACACATTGATCTTGATTTTAACCAGAATTTGCCAGCAAGAAAAACCCGACGAGTATATAAAGGAACAATGCAAAGTTCACTCTCCATCACATGGATGGGAGTGCTCTTTACGAAGCCACCAATTAGACGCATAGCTTCGTTTTGAATTTTGTCTAACTTATATAAATTCGATTTGCAAGAATTGCCATACAGAAAACTACCATAATCTAACCGACTTCTTACATTCGAAAAATATATTTGTCTTAAATGTTTAGGATGTACACCCCACCCTCTACCCGATAGAGCTTTTAGTATATTTAAAAATGTATGTGCCTTTTGGTATAATTCGTTGATATGCTTATTCCATCTCAAGGAACGATCTAACCACATACCTAAATACTTAACGTTAGATACTTCTTGCAATGGAACATTATTTATCGTCAAATTAACATTATTTCTATTAATACCTTTTTTAAATACACAAATTTTAGTTTTAGAAGAAGAAATACTTAAACCTAAATTTTCTAAAGATTTTACTAAAAAGCATAAAGAACCTTGGAGAAGACTGCGGGTATTTTCCATGTTTTTTCCCGAAATATACAGAGCAAAATCATCAGCGTACTGAGCTACGAAAACATTATTAATTGATTTACAAATATTGTAAGTAGCAACGTTAAATAACAAAGGAGACAAAGGATCGCCTTGTGCTAAACCTTGACCTGTACTACGACTGAGAAAACTTTGATCGTGCTTGATTTTTAAATTTCTAAAACTAAGGAAATTCCAAAGATAATCACAGACTTTTACACCAACACCAATTTTGTCTAAAATTAGAAGTAATGCGTTTATATTTATGTTGTTGTAAGCGTTATCAATGTCAACGAAGCATGCTAATGTCATCAAATCTTTTGTGAAACCTGATTGAATCCTAGTAATTAAACGAGTTAAACTATCCAAGCTTGATTTTGTTTTCCTAAAGCCTACAGTCTCTTCAGAAAATAAGCCCTTTTTTTCAACAAACCATTCTAACCTTCTGCTTAAAATTAGGTGGAAAATTTTACAGACGCAAGACAATAAGCTAATAGGTCGGAGAGAAGAAATCAATTTGGGATCACAACCTGGTTTGGGGATTGGCACGATACAGATGTCTCGCCACTGACACGGAGTAAAACCGGTCGATAAAACTATATTGTATATTGCGAGTAAAATATTTTTTCCGCTACGTGGTAGATTTTTGATCATGGAAAAAGATATTTCATCACATCCTGGAGCTGTATCACTAGACTTGATACAAGTTTCTAATTCATGTAATGTGATAGCGGATTCTAATTTATCGTTAGTCGAGTTAAAATTAGGTTTAGGGGGAGATACAAACCCGGGACATAAATTTAATAATAAAGATTCGCTTTTAATACTATCTATATATGAAGGTTGGGGTCTATTTCCTTTCATGCATTTCAGCTTCTTCCACATTTCACTAGCGGAACAGGTTTCCTGTAAAGAGTCACAAAATCTGTGCCAACTATCATTTGATGCCTTCTTAATAAGTTTTTGGGACTCTTTAACACACTCGTTTAAGATATTCAAATTCGCAGGAGTAGGATTTTTTCTGAAGTTAGATAATGCACGTCTTCTTTTGGCTACGGAATGTGATAGTTGCGGAGTCCAGTAAGGTTTGGGAGTAAATCTAGAGGTTGGGTTTAAGTTAATTTTTTTAACAGGAATGAACTTATTTCCAGCTTCATTAATGCATTTAATAAATCTATTATATACAAATTGAGGTTCCCCAAGTATATTAAAGTTAGACATTGAACTTTCTAGAAAGGCTTTATAAGATTCCCAGTCGGCAGATTTAAAATTACGTTTGTTGGAAATATTTGGACTGTACGATATTGCGGTAGAGATGACAATTACAAGGTGATCACTTCCGAGCGATTCATTGGTCACCTTCCAGTTGAACAGACAAACAATATCGGACGAGACCAGTGAGATATCTGGAGAACTTTGCTGTACAGAACCAGCGACCATTTTAATGCGTGTATGACTCCCATCATTTTAAGGGACTAAACTACAATCACAAATCGAATCATAAATTTGAGAACCCCTGACTTCAGTTTTATAAGACCACGTAAAATGGTGTGCATTGTAATCTCCTAAAAATAAGGTTCTACTATTAAATTTCGAAAACAACATATCCCAATCATGACGACGAGTAACTACCCATTGAGGACAATAAACAGCAAATAAATTTTCAATATTCTTACAGTTGAAGACTTTGACATATAAAATCTGAATGTCCTCATTTGGGTGCTCTATGTGACATAATTGAGCTTGAATACTTCTATGCGTAATAATACAAACACCCCCATAATTATCTTCTCGATCTAATCTAAAAATTGTATAGTTGTTTATCTTAAAAGAGCTGTCAGGATTCAACCAGGTTTCACTAATAGCCGCAATATGAATTTTATTTTGTACTAGTAATTGCTCTAACTCTAACCGTTTTGGTTTGACACTCTGCGCGTTCCACTGCATGATATTTATTGTTATGTTCTTCTCAATATTGGAGTTAGTAGCCATTTCTAAACTCAGAAAACATTTCCAATATCTTTTTTAATACGGGCAACTCTGCAAAACTATGCATTACTGCTAATAAGCACCAGTCTACAAACATGCCACAAATTGTTTTAAGTTTTTCGACCCATCCTCCTCTCTTAGACAATATTATCTTCTTAACTTTATTAACTAATGTTTGAAATGAAACCTTTTTAGAATCCGACGATGGTGGTGGCTCGACATTCGCTCGTTTACTACCTTCATCCTCAGAAATGTTTGTGTTGTGTGCTTCCTGTGTGTGTACAAGAACCTCCTTCTCGCTTGTAGTTCTAGTTCGATGACGGCGGGCGCGACGCGGACGCGATGTAGTATCAATCATCATGCTTGTTCCAGCGCCTACGAACGTCTCATCCTCCGATTCGGCAATGACGTTACAATCGGATGACGATGATGATTCCGATACTGATTTTTTCCTTTTATATGCTTTCTGTATAGTTATATTTGGCTCATTTCCAATATCTAAGAAATCTGTGTATACATTATTTTGTAACTTTTCCGTAATATTAGCTAGTGATGTCGGGGGTGGGTTTGGTCGGGGTGAAAAAGGTGGAACGTACATACTTAATGCGCGGCGATAAGTGCAGTTAAACTCTGACATTAAAGATCTAATCTTCTTTTCTTTCAAATATACTGGGCAAGTTTTGGCTAATGACATATGATGCTCCTTACAGTTTACGCACTTAAAAGAAGTAGTCTCGCAATTGGCATGATTATTGCCACATTTAGGACAAATAACTTTAATTGACGGACAGAGCTTTACTATGTGGCCAAAGCGCCAGCATCTAGAACATTGAGTCACAGGAAATACAAAAGGTTCTACCCTTACTCTTAAGCTAAATATCTTGATATGTTCTGGACGAGAACTGCCTTTGAAACCTATTCGTACTGATTCACTAGGTAGCCACCCAAGCTCGGAAGTATTCCTCCTAGATAACCTCTTGACTGAAAGTATTTCACATCCATTGCTACTTTTAATATGTTTTAATAGCTCCACATCCGATAGCTCAGGTTCTATATCTCGTATAAGTCCGTAAGATGTTTCAACTTCCCATGTCTTATATACTTTCCAGCCATTATCTTTAATACGTTTACAAGTTATTAATTTTTCTGCATTAATTACGTTAACAAATCTAACTACTACCTTATAGGCATTTACATATTTCACTCTCGTTATTCCCAAAATGTTTTCTTCATCTAAAAGTTTGGCCAGTGCAAATTGTTTAGGTAGCTTCTCAGAATGGGAAATACACAAATCCACTTTTTCTATCTTACGTCTTTTTCAGCTCCACATAAAGTCCAACTTCCCTCTACGTTCAAATCATCCTCCTCATTATTGTATAAGTCTTCTTCATTATTTAATAATTGGGTTTCCCAGTTTGTGTAGTCTTCATCCTCCATATTACTATCTCCCATAACTAGATCATTATCAGCAACAAATAAATCCTCTTGGTTTGCCTTCTCACTCATAATGCATAAAGTTCATTTCACGTTACCGATCGGCTGCGCGTGAGCGCGCCGTATCACAAACCGGTTTTAAGCAGTGCGAAAGCGACAGCGAATATGCAACACTCAAACACGTCCTAACCACTCTGAGAGTGAATTGGCACTACCATGAACTTTAAGTAAGAATTCTATTACGACGCAATTCAATTCGGGTAGTAAAACGATTCATATTTGGACGCAAATAAGCAATACCATATCAACCCACAAAAGTGAAAAAAGTTAGTTATTTATGCAGAAGTGTTGGTAAATGGCTGAAGAACATTTTTCTTTAATATTTGTAGGGTTTTAAGCTTTAAAACTTCTAAAAAAGCCATTTTTTAATCATCCAATTTGTATTACGTTAAACGTTTTGGGTTATATTATATACGAAATATGCAGTTTGTATACTTATTTTTTGTGAAAATAACTAAAATAACTTACATAAATCTGAAATTGCCAAAAACTTGACCAATACATTAAAAAAAATCATATGCAAGTTGTTCAAAATTTTCAAACGCGTTTTTCTCGAAATGAAATTCGTGTGGGTTAACATGGTATTGCTTATTTGCGTCCATTTAACCATAACGTATATGCAATTATAATTTTATATCCGTGTTAAAAAATCGCGGCGCAGCTCAGTTTAGGTCGTAATTTGAATCCCAATAAAAGTTCATGTTAGTAAAACGATTCGGATTTGATATGGTACTGTCATGTCTTCTTCGTCCTAGCATTATTCCCGGTATTTTATATTTCCCAGGGTCTGCTTACCCGGATTACTCTTACCCGGATTTGACAGGCTATTAGTTATTGCTCGGAGCGATTGCCATCTGACCTCCGCAACATAATATACCTATATATTTTAGAGGCGTCGGGATGTGACGACCCCATCGCCCGCTGTTGGGATAACCTCTGTCACAACAGAGATTATTCCACCAGTGCAATCAGTCACACTGGTGGTAGGTCTTTTGTTGCAAGAGGCCGGCTAGGTAGGTACCACCGCAGTGTCCAATATTCTGCCGCCAAATAGTAGTGTTTAGGCACTACTGTGTTCCGGTTTGAAGGGCATTGTACGCTAGTGAAATTACTGGGCGAACGAGATTTAAGAACTAATATCTCGAGGTTGGCAACGCGTGAGTGGCACCTACTAATGGTACTGCAAGCGCTCATAGGCTGCGGCAGCCACTTACCATCAGGTGGGCCGTATGCTTGTTTGCCAACTTCTAACATGAAAAAAAAAAAAAAAAAAAAAAAAATATTGCTATTAGTAATAGCACGCGGAGGGATTCAAAGAAGCGCTTATTGTATGAGTTACATTTCTATGTATATTATTATTCGTTGTCCACATAAAATCGGCACATTTATTGACATTTAAATATTATCGTAAAAAATTAACTAAACCTTGGTTAAAAATTATTTCACTTTCTTTTTAAAAATTAAGATTAAGAGCGCCATTCTAATACCTAAATCGAATAATAAAAATTTAAAAGTTTCACTTGCGTCGTGGCTCTCTGAAACTAAAAAGTTTGTTTATTATTTCGAATGTTAGGTTAGGTGGGGTGCTGGGTCAGGTAACCTCCTCATGGTGCGCCTTGGGCACCGGGGAACAGCTCGTTACATTTCTGACGATTGACGAGCTGTGTCCGGTGGCGAATAATCTGACGTGAGACGAATAATTCCATAACATTTTTGGTAATAGTATGAAAATGTATAAATTATTTATATCATTCAAAGATTTTTCTCTTTAGCATGACGTCACTTTAACCCATTCAATTTATTAAATTAATTTTAATAATAATTAATTTCTATTTCGCTATCATCTGTCTTCTGTTTTGCCCGCGTCATATTATTGCATATAAAAAAACTTGGTTCCAAATACAAAAATCCATTTCCACTTTCACCCTCTTTAAGATTTTTTTCGCGACAAAAACTGGCCTTATCTTAAGTCTTAGCCGCTTGCCTAACTATTTGCAGCCGTTAGGCCTACAGGCACTTAATTCTATATAAGTATTTTCACATTACTTGCCGACATCGACCTTTATTGCCCGACATCGAAGGAGACAACTTAATTTTCCTCTAGCTTTATTAACAAAATCATAAAGTAATTTTGTTATGATATAAGTTTGAAATAATGTAGAAATGTATCCCTGCTGTTTGCTAAGAAGCAAAATTGAATTTAATTTTATTTTTATAATGTTTAATTGTTTAAAAGAGTACATAGTTATTTCCACATTTATTATAATTTATAATGTGTAACATGTTTACATTAGGTATAACAATATTCCGTTGTAACTCACTTTTCACCTGTAAGTTTATAAATTAAATTATATTGCATTGTATGAATATGCATTATTTTTTAAATAAATAATTCTATCAACATATCTTTGATCAATTAGGTTGTCAGTCACCTTTCCCTGTATTGGTTGTATTAACAAGACATGTTTAGTTGACCGACAACTTGACTGATCCAGCACCATCTAGCTACAGTGACTTGAAATATTGTGAAGAATGAAGAGAAAGAAGAAAACGAGTCAACGTTATTTAATGAATATTCAATTTAAATCTTCAGAAGCCTCATTAGCTCAGCTGTAGAAGAGATGACTCCACTCTGTTACAGCGATAGTCGCAGATTCGATCCTGACCCCCTTGGGCTATTGTCGTGCCCACACCCAGCGCAAGCTTCGAGCTTATTTGGAGAGGCAGTAGGAATATTAGTAATGCCTTGAAAAACCACTGGCAATATTCTTTATATAATTCGATTGCTTTTTGTATATTTTACGTAATATCTTGGACTTTTTTTGTTCGATTGGGCATTTATTTCCTTTGTTGTGAAAGAAATTATTGCGTAGTTGTAGAGCCACGCTTCTCCTAGCACAAAGAGGCCGGTTCGATCGGGAAAGTACTACACTGTCACGGAAAATTGACGTAAAGTAACAGTATCAGTAGATATTGAGTGCCGGAGGCCCAATCTCCTGAATGTCTGTTTCCTCCCTTTTTCCCCTTCTTATTTCTGCTTACCTAGCCCTTCCAACGCGCATGTAATACTTCAAGTAAGGCAAGCGTTCATATTTCAGCGTTCATTTGGGTTTTCACGTTGTCGGTTATATAGCTTTAATAATAATTCTAAAAGCAGCGTAGCCGATAACTCAGAATCCGACTGTACTTAACATCGTGATAAGAAGAAACATTATTGACTCGGCTTTCATTTAACTCCAATTTATTAATAATATCTTGATTTTTTAAAATGAAATTTGAATATGTGTATGCAAGATTTTTGTAGTCATTGTGGGGCAGCGGTAGCAAACTTGCCTTAAACGCCAAAAGTCACGCATTCGGTTCCCGCTTGGAGCAGATGCTTGTATGTACCATATAAGCATATGTTCCGATCTGGGTGTGTTTGTCCTTGTATATGTTTTCTGACCCTCGACACAGAATATAACTATCCCAATAGGGGCCGTTGAGTGTGTAGCATTTATTTATTTCTTATAAAATAACCTACTTATAAAAGTTTCACTTCACTTACTTTAGAAGTTGGTGAAAAAATGGAAACCACTGAACTAAAATTTTAAATTACTAAATATAATAATTTTAATTGTTTTGTATCAAAATGATAACTATGTATGTATATACTGTTAATACGATAATGTTGAAATCGAATCAACAGCCTAAAAAATAAGTATCAAGCTTCTAGCTCTAAAAATGGTGATATTTCCATAAAACTTGTCACCCCCCACTGAAACTCCAATGTCCCATCTAACGCCATAGTGGGATGTCGCGGAGTCGCCGAATACCACCGCATACAACCGCGACGCCCCGGCGCTTGCCCCGAGGGACCCACCAGTGGCGGCAACCTAGCTTGTCACCCCCCCTTTCAACCCTTTTTTTTTCATGAATAAGTACTCTGTGTGCTTTCTCAGGCTCTATACTATCTGTTTACCAAATTTAATTCGGTTCAAAAGTTTTCGCGTGAAAGCGCGACAGACAGTCAGAGTTACTTTCGCATTTATAATATTTAAAATTAATCTAGGATTGCGATATTGAAATTAATTCATAAAGAGATCGAATCATCTAAATAAATAAATAAATAGTAAGTCTTAGAAGATTAAAAAAATAGCCTTGATAATGATGCTAAGAACATTTCGAAATAATTTTACAAAATGCCGGAAACGGCATGTATTAAAAAAAATACAACACACATCATCACATCATTACTTAAATTAATAGATGTTAGTAGGATTTTCAACTCTGCTCTCCATTTTGACCCATAGGATTACTGGACACTGGCAACTGAACATCTTGGCTGGGATACGATTTAAGTGTGCTGGTGCTCATATGACATCGACTCCACGTGGGCTTTGGTTCGGTGAAGCTATAATACCTGTCAATTAATATAAATTTATTTTAGAAGACTAAGCTTATATAGCCGAAGGATTAGATTTGTCATATTATTCCAAAAAGTGGTGAAATTTGATTTTGAAGAGCATATTTGTGTTTAGAATTTAGTTATTTTTAGGGGTCTTGATGCTCTTGAAATAGATAAATATTATAATCGTACATCATTTTACAGGACCCACTATCATATCCATTGGCATTGGGTAAATCAGGAAGCATTATGCTAACGATAGCAAAAAATCTGCCTCATGCATATACATAATTTTTTTTTTCCGCGGGTAGGAGTAAATAAGTTAACACATCACGTTTTTGCTCTTCAATTTATATTTAAAAATAGTTTAATATATATCCTTAACTATTGAATGTAGCAACATACTTACATGTGATCAATAGTGCTCACCAGCGAATATTCTCCTAATAAAATTCACTTTACTTTGCACACAACATAACACACATTCAACATGGATTCTATAAAAGAGTCATTAGCGGCAATGACAGATATGTTTCATACGAAGATGAGCGAGTTCCAGCAGGATCTGCATAAGGCATCACCAGTTACTACTGCTTCCCTGGCATCAGATTTTACTGCATTTAAGAATTTCATTGTATCTGCACTTAGTACATTGCAGCGGCAAGTAGAATTTCTTGCAAAGGAAATAGATCGTCAGGAGATGAAACGAAGACGCAAGATGCTTCTTTTACATGGTGTCCCTGAGGAGAAATCTGAAGATGTCACTACGCAAGTCACAAGTGTTGTTGCAGAACATCTGTTGCTTCCAAATTTTTGCAGTACCAGCATTGAGACCTCTTATCGTTTGGGGCGTCCATCGGATAAGAAAACTAGGCCTATTGTGGTCAAATTCTTCGACAGCAATATTCGTGATAAGGTATGGTTCGCTAAATCCAAGTTTAAAGGGACAGGCATCACAGAGTCCGAATTTTTAACAAAAAGTCGGCACGATGTCTTCCTAGAAGCACGCTCTCGTTTTGGCATCAATAAGTGCCGGACTAGGGATGGTTGCATCTTCGTCATAGCTCACGATGATTCGAGACACAAAGTGGAATGTTTGTCAGAACTAAATAACATCTCGGAATCGACAAGTGCTAAATCTCCTTCTCAAGTAAAGGAAGTTGGGCTAAGGTTTCCATTATAGCCTACTCGAAAATTAAACTTTTTATGTTATTTAGTCATGCATCCTATAGCTACCACTTACCCGGGTGGGGGATATCACTTTCTATCGTCATAATACACTTAGTAATTGAAGAAAAAGCATTTTGAAATTTAAAATATTTATGGTAAAATTCAATTCAATGGCAGTATTTCGGCGGAATTAGTGCTCATATTACGTAAAGGGTTATCTTATCAAGGGTATTCTGAAACTATCACTCCTATGGCATGAAAACATTTAGTTAACGAGAAATTCTACTTTGAAAATTTAAAATATTATAATATAAAAATACGTCATTAAAGATTACAAATTTTGACAACTAACTAGTAAGAGTATGAATAAATATGGCGACGACGTAACGTTAACGTTTTAAAATTTGTTAGTGTTTTTTATTTTGTCTTTTTTTGTTTTAATTAATTATCTTATTATAATATAATTGAATATGTTTACAAAATATAATATATTAATATATAAATATTAAAATAGATTTTTATTTTAACCTTACCCGATTTAGAAAAAACTAGTTCTACTTAAAATCGTATTATATAAAAATCCGTTGGTTAGGTTAGGTTCTTGTTAGAACATGCCAGAAAAAACTAGTTCTACTTAAAATCTAATTTTTTGTAAGTTCATAACTACTCATCATTATCATTAACTAAATAAAACATATTTATTTTGACTGTAAATTTTTGTTTCGTGACTAAGAAGTATGTTAGTTTTTTTAAACAGAAACTTATCTGTAACATTTATAATCTGTATTATATTATAAAACTTAGATAAATGGCAGATGTAATGATTTAATGTTGTTTCTCAAAATCTGAAATTCATTTTCATCATTAATAATTTTGTGATTAAGACAAAGTTATTATATTTTATGTCAAAAGGTTCTAGTTATCTATTTTAATCTTTGGTGACACCATAAGTTTGAGAAATTGTACGAATTTGCGATCATTTAGATGTTTATATTTAAAATTTTAAAATGTTGTTTTTTCAATTACTTAGTGTATTACGACGTTAGAAAGTGATATCCCCAGCTTGGATAAGTGGTAGCTATAAGACACATTACTAAAAACCATAAAAAGTTTGATATTCGAGTAGGCTATAGTGTAAACCCTTTCCGTGTGCAGTGTTCCTTGTGCCTTTGCCAATGTAGAATCGAAATGATCCATACGAGATGCAAACATTTTTACAATGTCATCCATGTTCTTGCTGAGCTCAGAGTGTAAGTCCATGTTTAGCTTTCAAAGTGTTAATTTTTAACAAAAATAAACTTAAGAGCGAAAATCTAAGGTGTTGCTAATTCAACCTACCCACCTTAGGTTTTCTTTAGGTTTGAAAAGAAACGACTTTATGATTAAAATTTAATCATCTTTATTATAGGTAATAAATAGGCTTAACATTTTTATCATAACTAGTTTTCCTATCACCTTTACTTTGTAGCAAATTGCTTCTGGCATCCCTGAAAGCAATTTGCAATCTATACTTAAGTTCATTACAATAATTTTCGGGATTGTAAAGAGGTTCTACAGCACTACACAACCTATTGGGTATTGGGTCTGCCAAACACAAGTTCAAACGGTTGATATTTTGTAGCGGTATGGACCGTGGTATTGAAACTTAAACACCGAAACGGCAACCAATAAGACCAAGATTGCTTGTCTTTGTCACAATAAGTTCGTAAAAACGAGCCTAAATTTTTTGAGCATTCTCTAATGCCCCTATGGATTGATGATGGTATGCGGTTGATGTAATGTTATCTATATTTAATAATTTACATACCTGTGCTATAGTAGAAGATGTAAATTCAGCTCCTCTGTCAGTAGCTATTATCCTAGGTATACCAAATCTTAAAATAAAATTAACTAACGACCTTGCTACGCTAATGGAATCCTTATTAGTCAGTGGATAAGCTTCTATGAATTTGCTTAGCTCACACTGAACTGTTAACATATATACATTACCGTCATAATCTCTAGTTAGCGGGCCCACTATATCCATAAATATCTTTTCGAACGCATATGATGCTGTTGTTGTTATTGTCATAGGTTCTTTAATGTATTTAAAATGCTTAGATTTTTGGCATTTAGAACATTTCCTAACAAAATTTCTTACGTCAGCTTCGAGACCTGGCCAGTAAAATCGTCTCTTTATATTATTAACCATTCTACGCACACCAGCGTGGCCACTGGTTGGTAGTGAAATGAAAATCATTTAATATGAATGATTTTTCTTCATCATTTTCTATTCTTTTTACACTCTTTAAATCATAAACGCGTGTTTCGTTCGGCTCGCGAGATTTGCGCTCTAAAGTTGAGGTTAATGTATATAATTTTTTTACTTGAACAAAAAGAAAAACATTCATACTCTACATTAATTAAATTCTTCTTTCGCAATTTATCTAATTCATATCCTTCTATTAATCTCATTTCTACCGAACCGCACGGCTTTCTTAATAGCTCTACGACTCTAGGTTGATCAGGCCTTTTGTCTTCAGAGTTACTAAGGAAGGGTGTATCCTTTTCTACCTTGTTCTCGTTTGCTTCATCCATTGCCTTCTTTTGCTTTCTTGTTAACACAGCCATAACTTGTTCATTCATCCCTTTTAACATATCCGAAGTAATATCAATTCTTGATAAAGCATCTGCTCCTACATTTTCTTTACCTTTTACATACTCAATTTTAAAATCATATTCATCTAAAGCTAATCTAAATTTCATTAAACGACTGGAAGGATCTTTCATCCAGAATAAATATAGTAAAGGTTTATGATCTGTTTTAATAGTGAAATGCCTGCCATATAAGTACGGTCTGAAATACTTCACACTCCACACTATAGCTAAAAGCTTTAAAGGTCTACTAGTGTACGCAATAGGTCTTAAATCTTTATTACTTAAAACTGCACCAATAGCTATTCCTGAAGTATCTGTTTGAAGAAAAAAAATTAATTTTGAGGGGAAAAATCTGGGTATTGTAAAATAAGGGGAGAGATCATATCCTCTTTAAAAATATTAAATGAAGTCTGACACTCATTGGTCCAAATAAATATTTAATTTTTCCGAGTAAGTTTATTATCATATATTTAAAAGGGTTTGATCATAAACTTTGATTATGCCACCCTTATAAAGTTTACTTATATACTATACAAAATTATTACTATTGTCTACGTTTTAAACCTAAGTTAACTAACTTATATAAACATTTTGCTTCGTTTGAGACAGGATTCGCTAAAATACTGTTGCAGACTCCAACACCAAAGTGTAAATTAAATATACTTCGAAACTGTTTTCGTTTCGGGCACATTCCATTGCAATATGAGTGACATCCTCTCAACAAAAGGTATTCCGTCGGTTAGAGCCTCTTTAGCAAGTTTATCGACATCTTCGTATCCGCATATTCCGATATGAGAAGGAATCCATTGTAAGATTGTAAATTTATTTGATATTCTCAGTTTATGAATCATATCTAAAATTAAATAAGCTCGGTGCCCCGAGGAACAGCGAGCTAAATGTTGGAGTGCGTAAAAATAACAAATTTTCTGCTATCTATTGTAGATATATAAGACAAAGCCTCTTTAATAGCAATTAATTCTGTATGCATGATGGAAATTTTAGCATTAGTATTTAATTTGATGAAATCTTTTGTTTCAAAATCCAAAAAGGCTACTCCACTGACTTGGATACTTTTTGCCCCATCTGTAAATATTTTATAAAATTCGGAATAGTTTTGATTCATAAACTCATAACATAATGATTTTAAGTTAGGTATATTATAATATTTTTTATAGTTTGTAATGGAATCTACATCAGATTTTATAACATTCGAGAAATTCATATTAGTGATCCATGTATTCAAAGTAAACATTTCATTATCACAACTAGAGTGAACGGGATGTAATTTTAAATTATTATAAATTGAAGCTAATAAAGGTTTACGTTTAGATTGCCAAAAATGGTTATCAAGCTCTCTGCATAGATTATTAAGTAAATTTATGGTAGTATTATTTTGCCATGACATGCATTTGAGAATAAATTTCCCTCTTAATATAATTTATAAAGAATGCAATAAATGAAAACATAATAAAAAATCTTTCAAAAACAGCGAAATAGGAATATACAATTTATTATTAATTTTAAATAAAAATAAATTATTTTTATTTAATGTTAATACCACCGGTAAATATCGTCTTGTGGACTTCTTTATCGGTTTTTTTTGTCGTAGGAACATCGCTACCGATATCCGCCTATTATGGAACAATGGCGTCAGCCGAGTTTTTAGATCAAGCTTTGTCTACTGTCTACAGACGTTGATGAGAATGCAGTAAACGCGATCGTGGGCTCTCTTGAAACCAATTGGTGACGTTCGTTCCGTCAATATCGTCACAGAACAGTTTTGTAAATGTAATTCCTAATCAATTTAACGTCGCTTCAAGTGCTAATACCTTTATTGGACATAAATATAGTAAAGACCAGTGTGATGGTGATATAGGTAGTGGTAATTTTCTGCCTTCAATAGTTTCAAGTGCATCGTTTCGCTTACCGACATCGTTTTTCGCACAATCAAACTTATCTCAGATCCCTGCTGATGAAACTCTGAATGTTTTAAGTACCCATGCGCAGGGTTATTCCGTGCCAGAAAGTGGTGCACCATTTTCAATTCACTCTCTCTCGAGCAATTGTCTTAGTTTGACTTCATCTCAGCCGCAAATACACGGAAATAGTGTATTGTCACAGTCTGAGAATAAAACTATCACTATGCAACAAAATCCTTTAGTTTTAAAACAGGGGACATCTTCCGGTCAAGTTGGAATGCAACCTGGTATGGTTACAGTGCCTATGACAGTGAATTCTAGCATGCCAGGAGGTATGCAAAATGTTATGACCCTTAATAAGCCAGGAGGGCAAAATGTTGTTGTGACAACACAGAATTTGGGCACAGCAGAACCGGCAATGTTGCCAAATGTTCAGATTTTGAATATGAGACCAGGCACTCCTACAGTTGCTGCTCAAAAATCTGTTGCAACGGTGTCACCGCGGGTTGTTATCGGAACTCCTCAGGTGGTGGGAACAAGAGCAGCTGCTCCTGGAGTAAGTGATTTTTCAATTGATGTTGTACTACCAGCACTCCATGCCTCATAATTAAATATGTATTGTATCTGGAGACTCATAATTAAAATTGATGATTTTACAAGTGGTATTCATATTTTTTAAAAATACATTAGCCAAGTATCCTAAAATTTATTAAATAATATAATTCCTTTCAGATTTTGTTGAATTAAAAAGATTTTAAAATAAAAATTTAAAAAGAAAGATTTTAGCTTCTCTTGTACATAGGAAAACAGAATCTTGTAAAATATCAATACACTCGGGATAAAACTACACACTTATACTAGAGTTAGGCTTATAATATAACTTCATTCTGTCAAACAAATTGTTAAAAATGAGAACATGTTTAAAATTCTTACATCTAGCATTTTTTAAAGAATATATAGTTATTTATATAGGGCGAATATAAAAATATATATATACAGGGGACATAAAAAAGTATGCTCCAATTAATGTCCGTTGTATGTGCAATTGATATCATAATTATCATAAATAAACCAGACCCTAAGCAGTGTTGATGAAAATGTAAAATATAAGCTTTATGCTGGCGTTAATTCAAAGTTTCAAACACAAGAAATCAGGAATAGAATTATTTTATCGTAAAAGTACCTGTTCTATACTGGACAAAAAAGTGTGCACCCGACTCTTACATATTGGCAATAGTGACTGCAAAGCGATTTTCGCCCGACGAAGCAATAGAAATGACCCTAAAAATGGCATTTCTAAAAGACAAATAGGTCAAAAATATGATATAAGTGAAGGTAAGAAAAATATGCAAGAAATTCAAGGAAAAGACAAGGTAGTAAAAGAAAAGCCACAGTTTTTAACGATCGCAAAATAATCAGGAACTTAATTTTTAAGCATACTTTTTTTGTCCAGCCTAAAATGGGCATTCGGCATGTTAAAATTGTTTTCGGCACATTAAAATCATTCAGCTTTCGAAATATGTAAACGTGAGTAACTCCATGGTTTCCTTGTCTCTGAATATTTACAGCCTAAATACATCATTTTGAATAATTATCAAATTTGGTATTACTATGTATAAAATATCCAACTTTGTATGTTGGAAAGAGAGTATTTTAAATATTATCTAAGATGAATTTCCTAAAAATATGAGTATCACTTGTTTTAAATGTGACTGCAATGTTAGTAAGTATGAGTTTGACAGAGTCTATTGCTCAAAACATCTTTACAGCTTCCAAGCATAAATACTTAAAATGTTTACAGCTAATATATTAAGTTTTCGTAACACACGGTATGATAAATTAAATCATACATTGTGCAATATACAAATACCCTGTATTGCTTTTGTATACTGCATTCTTCATGTTGACCAATGTTTTCTACTGCAGTGTTAGATTTATGTTACATCACAAATAAGAAACTGGTGTTAGCATCTAGACTTGTACAATTTGCAATCAATATTATGCATGAGATGCATTTATGTTCTTGTAAATATTTCATGTCTCGCTATAACATATCATTCATATGGAAAATTTAATATGGGCTTCATAATCATTAATAACTAATATTTCAGATTAATGTTGGTACTGCTAAAGGAACTATAATATACTTGTTTAGGTATTATATATCAACATAAATTTGGTTTATAACATAATAAATATTATTAATTTCCTACATGGCAGAAATACTTGTTGTTGATATTTAGACAAATTTGTTCCATCATATTTACTGCATATTAAAGCTATTACATTTGCCTCAAAAATGTTTGTATAATCTCATATTAAATAAAACAATACCCATTTGACAGAGATCATTGCACCTTTTGCCTTTGATTGCTACAAAAAACTTTGTAATTGGTTGAGCTTACTAAAAATTTTTTTTTACTATTGTCTGTGTTTTTATCCTTCCTATATATTATTATTTTTTAAAATAGTAACCAAATTTAATTTTTAATAACATGTTTGTCAAATTTTTTTGTTGCGAAATCGCCTAAATTAGTTCTTTTGTAATGTCTATAAAAATACACAACAACCTAACCTAACCTAACAACCTAATAAAACAAATAACAAAGTATTCATAAATAAACAAATATTTATTATGTTCATACCAAATTTCCAATTCAGACTGGTAGGCGAAATTTATTTATAGTTTTAATTAATAATTTTTATCAAATTTAAAGTTTTCGTTTCACTTAGAACATTGCATTGCATTGGCAGTTGTGCATGTCAGGGAATGTACTTAGGCATAATATAAGAACAAGAAAGATCACTGAAGCCACATTTCTGTGCCAAAAGAGAGGTTCCAAATGGTAGCTTTGTCCTTATCTAATCGATACATCATATTTTTTAATAATTGAGGACAAAATATAAACTTAGAATTATCTCGATTTCTGCATACTATTAATATATTTAAATTAGCATTAGTTTAATATAATAAAATTATATTTATTTTTATCCATTCTGTTTTTCTTTCCTCATCACCAGGAAAACTTAAAATTACATTTTAATACTAAAATAAAGATAACTTAACTTTATTTTTAAATTTTAAATTAATTATAATCGATAAAAAATTCAAGAATCGTCTTTGAACTTAACATAGCTGAGTCACCCTAGTTCTTATAAAACAAAATTACTTACAGGTGGAAAGATTTACCACTACCTGGATGAGATTCATTCTTACAACCAGGTATAACACATTTGTTCACCATTTTTCTAAGAAAAATCAATTTAAAAGGCTTTGAAGAGCCCAATCTATGATTTGAAAATTTGACGTTACTATACTAACCAAAATAACGCCAACTTGTTGGTAAATTTTGAACTGTGTTGTCAGAATAGTATTAATATTTCCTTTATTTGAAGTCATTTACCCGAATTTGGTATATTTAAAGGCTTATTGTATTACAATCAAAACTAATATTTTAGTAAAAATTGTTATTAATTATAAAATACATTCGTTAAGCCACGAAATTTATAAATATATTCGGAAGTTGTGTAACTACCACCTTATCAAATTATTTTTTGTAAGGGCAACCTGTGGTAAAGGGACACAGCTACTTTTTTGTGTGACTCTTTCTCGAACAAATTTTCGTTTTAGTATGAAGTATTGAAAATTGAACTTAAATATTTAGCTATAATGTACGAGTTTATTTAACACTAAATTACAAGTGATTGTTCTTGTTCTTATAGTAATTCTATGACTCAGGCACACATTGGTTGTCATTTGGTCTACGTTTTGTAGGAAAATTTCATTTTGTTTGATAGTGAGCTTCTAAATGTTATACTTCTATGGTATATATGTTAAAATCTAAATTGAGTTAAACAGTTCTAGGAGTCATGACCCCTTTAGATAATTATGTGCTTTTATCTTATCAACTATACTTAAAACCAATTCTGTTTTATAGTTACAACAATATTTCTATTATAACAATTCCAATGACAGGCATTTATGTTTACACTAAAAAACAAGAGAAAATTGAAATTGGTTTACTTTCTAACCATTAAAACTTGGTTGTACAATTCAGGCTAAGCCGGCTAAAAAAGTTAGCTAAATTAACTAGCTAGCTAGCTGGTCAGCTTAGCTAATTTAGCTGCGGTGCGGTCAGTATGGTTTTGTATATTTGTCCACTAACACGAAAATATTGCACTTTTAAAAAATACTTTTGAGCGGGTAAGCCGTTAGCTGGCTAAGTTAGGTTAGCTACCTAATCTGGATAATTAGCCAAACTTATCTAGCTAACTGATTAAATTATCTAAGCTGATCAGCTAGCGATATAGCTAAGTTTTTTAGCCAGCTTCATTGTACAGCCCTAATAAAACATTTTTAGCATAAATATTGTTTATATAACATCTTACAGAATTATAACTGCAAGAGATTGGATATGTAGTCCTACAATATGAATAATAGGTATTTAGTTAGATCAGATTCTCAAACTAAAATTTTTGAGTAATTAATAAAATCACTCAAAAATTTCATAGCTATTATACAAACATGTTATTAAAAATTCAATTTGGTTACTATTTTAAAAAATAATAATATATAGGAAGGATAAAAACACAGAAAATAGTAAAAAAAACATTTTTAGTAAGCTCAACCAATTACAAAGTTTTTTTGTAGCAATCAAAGGCAAAAGGTGCAATGATCTCTGTCAAATGGGTATTGTTTTATTTAATATGAGATTATACAAACATTTTTGAGGCAAATGTAATAGCTTTAATATGCAGTAAATATGATGGAACAAATTTGTCTAAATATCAACAACAAGTATTTCTGCCATGTAGGAAATTAATAATATTTATTATGTTATAAACCAAATTTATGTTGATATATAATACCTAAACAAGTATATTATAGTTCCTTTAGCAGTACCAACATTAATCTGAAATATTAGTTATTAATGATTATGAAGCCCATATTAAATTTTCCATATGAATGATATGTTATAGCGAGACATGAAATATTTACAAGAACATAAATGCATCTCATGCATAATATTGATTGCAAATTGTACAAGTCTAGATGCTAACACCAGTTTCTTATTTGTGATGTAACATAAATCTAACACTGCAGTAGAAAACATTGGTCAACATGAAGAATGCAGTATACAAAAGCAATACATGGGTATTTGTATATTGCACAATGTATGATTTAATTTATCATACCGTGTGTTACGAAAACTTAATATATTAGCTGTAAACATTTTAAGTATTTATGCTTGGAAGCTGTAAAGATGTTTTGAGCAATAGACTCTGTCAAACTCATACTTACTAACATTGCAGTCACATTTAAAACAAGTGATACTCATATTTTTAGGAAATTCATCTTAGATAATATTTAAAATACTCTCTTTCCAACATACAAAGTTGGATATTTTATACATAGTAATACCAAATTTGATAATTATTCAAAATGATGTATTTAGGCTGTAAATATTCAGAGACAAGGAAACCATGGAGTTACTCACGTTTACATATTTCGAAAGCTGAATGATTTTAATGTGCCGAAAACAATTTTAACATGCCGAATGCCCATTTTAGGCTGGACAAAAAAAGTATGCTTAAAAATTAAGTTCCTGATTATTTTGCGATCGTTAAAAACTGTGGCTTTTCTTTTACTACCTTGTCTTTTCCTTGAATTTCTTGCATATTTTTCTTACCTTCACTTATATCATATTTTTGACCTATTTGTCTTTTAGAAATGCCATTTTTAGGGTCATTTCTATTGCTTCGTCGGGCGAAAATCGCTTTGCAGTCACTATTGCCAATATGTAAGAGTCGGGTGCACACTTTTTTGTCCAGTATAGAACAGGTACTTTTTACGATAAAATAATTCTATTCCTGATTTCTTGTGTTTGAAACTTTGAATTAACGCCAGCATAAAGCTTATATTTTACATTTTCATCAACACTGCTTAGGGTCTGGTTTATTTATGATAATTATGATATCAATTGCACATACAACGGACATTAATTGGAGCATACTTTTTTATGTCCCCTGTATATATAAATAACTATATATTCTTTAAAAAATGCTAGATGTAAGAATTTTAAACATGTTCTCATTTTTAACAATTTGTTTGACAGAATGAAGTTATATTATAAGCCTAACTCTAGTATAGTGTGTAGTTTTATCCCGAGTGTATTGATATTTTACAAGATTCTGTTTTCCTATGTACAAGAGAAGCTAAAATCTTTCTTTTTAAATTTTTATTTTAAAATCTTTTTAATTCAACAAAATCTGAAAGGAATTATATTATTTAATAAATTTTAGGATACTTGGCTAATGTATTTTTAAAAAATATGAATACCACTTGTAAAATCATCAATTTTAATTATGAGTCTCCAGATACAATACATATTTAATTATGAGGCATGGAGTGCTGGTAGTACAACATCAATTGAAAAATCACTTACTCCAGGAGCAGCTGCTCTTGTTCCCACCACCTGAGGAGTTCCGATAACAACCCGCGGTGACACCGTTGCAACAGATTTTTGAGCAGCAACTGTAGGAGTGCCTGGTCTCATATTCAAAATCTGAACATTTGGCAACATTGCCGGTTCTGCTGTGCCCAAATTCTGTGTTGTCACAACAACATTTTGCCCTCCTGGCTTATTAAGGGTCATAACATTTTGCATACCTCCTGGCATGCTAGAATTCACTGTCATAGGCACTGTAACCATACCAGGTTGCATTCCAACTTGACCGGAAGATGTCCCCTGTTTTAAAACTAAAGGATTTTGTTGCATAGTGATAGTTTTATTCTCAGACTGTGACAATACACTATTTCCGTGTATTTGCGGCTGAGATGAAGTCAAACTAAGACAATTGCTCGAGAGAGAGTGAATTGAAAATGGTGCACCACTTTCTGGCACGGAATAACCCTGCGCATGGGTACTTAAAACATTAATAATAATAATAATAATAATAATAATTCTTTATTTGCTAGAATATGGTTCTCAAGTTGTACACAGAATTTTACATCGATATAGTCCAACATATTCTACCTTGCGGTGTGCAAATATACAATTTTTGGTGAACAATATAACTAATTATGAACCTATATTATTTACCAACATTATCCAAAAATAAAACTATCATATTTCCTTAATTAAATTAATTCCTTAAATTATTTTATAATGTAATAGTAGAATAATAATTATTGAAATATTAAATACATGTCCCAATTTTCATTAAGTTTAAAATTATTAATATTCTAAATACCATACAATAAAAAATCATTTACATCATAATACATTTTTTGTAATAGTAATTCAAACAATTTTTTTTAAACATTGGAATAGTGAGATCTTTTAAGTTATCAGGTAATGTATTGTATATCTTGATTGCCATACAGTATATATTTTTTTTATAAAGTGCTAATTTTTGAAACGGCACATATAACTTCTGTGGATATCTTGTTGTTCGTGATATCATTTCCGAATTAGTTTTGAAAAGGTATAAATGTTTTCTTACAAAAACACATACTTCAAAAATATAGAGTGACGGAAGTGGTAGTATCTTTAAAGATTTAAACAAAGGCTTACAACTGTCCAAGTAACCGACACCGCATAATGATCTTATACATTTTTTTTGAATTTTAAAGGCTCGGTGTGCGTCTACAGAATTACCCCAGAAGATTAGGCCATATCTAAGATTTGAGGCCACATATCCATGATAAGCCAATACACCTGTTTCAACAGTTGCTATTTGATACATGCGTTTTAATACATAGATAAATTTATCCAATTTATTGCACAACTTAGAGATATGCTCTTTCCAGTTACAGTTTTTGTCTAAAGTTATACCTAAAAATACAGTTGAGTCCACGTTATTAATGGTCGAGTTATCGTAAGTAATGTCAATTTTCGAAACAGTGCTATTTGCAGTTTGAAATTGTATGAAATTCGTTTTAGATAAATTTATTTTTAAGTTGTTTTGCAAGAGCCATTCTACGATTTTTGTTAACGTTAAAGTAGCTTCAATTTTTGTATCATTGACATTTTTCTGGCTGATAGTTATTGTGGTGTCATCGGCGAATAAGATACAGTCATGATTAGTAACATCAGGCATATCATTTATATACATAAGAAATAATAAAGGGCCCAAGATACTGCCTTGAGGTACTCCATATGCATTATGTTGATAGGTAGATTGGAATATCTTTTTTTCATTTTTAACAACTTTTACAATTTCGACACATTGAGTGCGATTGGACAAGTAACTTTTTAACCATTCGAGAGCCTCTCCTCTAATACCGTATCTATTCATTTTATCTAGTAAAATTGGATGAGAGACAAAGTCAAATGCCTTAGTCATATCTAAAAAAAAGGATAGAGGGTAGATTTGTTTATTTAAGCATTCAGTAATATGTTTAATAAGTGAAAAACATGCTAAAACTGTTGAGCTTCCTCTTTTAAAGCCAAATTGTGATTTTTTTAGTATATTAAATGAACAAAGAAAGCTATATATTTTATTATACATTACCTTTTCAAATATTTTGGAAAGTATAGGCAGAAGTGTTATGGGCCTATAATTTTCAACATTTTTACTATCACCTTTTTTGAATATTGGTTTTACGATTGATTTCTTTAAAAGCGACGGGAACTTTCCTTCTGTTAATGAGGTGTTAATTAGATGAGTTAGAGGAACTGTCAATAGAGGAGCACATAACTTTATGAGTTTCGTATTTAAAAAATCATATCCTGTTGAATTAGTATTTTTTAATGAAGCTATTATTTTCAAAATGTCAAATTCATTTATCGGCGATAAGAAGATACTATTATTATTAAATGGAATTTTATTATTATATGTCAAATTACTTATATTACAATTAGTCAATTTTATAAAAAAGTCATTGAAATATTCACAAATTACGATAGGGTCACTACAATTCTTATTATTTATTCTAATGTCAGTTATTTCGTTTTTTTTTGTCACTGTGGCAAATGTATTTTTTATAACATTCCATGATGCTTGACATTTGTTATAAGAATCTTTAATATATTTAACTGAGCCAATTTTTTGAACCTGCAGTATACATCTTTTTAGTATGTTACAATATTTTTGATATTTGTTTTTGTTATATCTTTTATTTATAGGATTAAGGCGGTATGTTAGATACATTTGCCGTTTTATTATGCAGCTTCTTTTTATACCTTTTGTTAGCCATTTATTTTTTAACGGCTTTCGAGTTATTTTATATCGTATTAGTGGAAAGCATAGTTTAAAAAATAAAGTAAGTAATTCATGAAATTCTTTAAATGCAGTATCTAATTCAGATTCTTTTAAAACATTGCTAAAAGAAAGTGCTGATAGACAATCACGGAATTTCCTTATATTATCAGGACTGAAGTCTCTTTTAAATTCGAACCAGTATGTCGGTGGTGGTATACATTTTGAATTGACATCGATATTAATCGTTAAGCTTTGAGCCGTTTCATGATCAGATAATGACAACGCATGTATATCGGCATTTACGAAATTAAAGTTGCTAATAATTAGGTCTAAGCACCCGTTTTTTCTTGTAGGCTTATTAATATGATTTTTAAGATTGTTGTTAATTAGTAATGCAGTTAGTTCATTGGAATGTTTGTTGGCTTTTAGCATATCAATATTCATGTCACCACATATAATGATTTTTTTTATATTTTCGGGTAATAGTTTCTATTAAGTTTTCGAGATGATCTAGAAAGACGCTTACGTTCGACGATGGGGTTCTATAGATAACAAAAATTAAAACGTTAAGGTTTAGAATTTCTACTCCACAGCATTCGAAAACATATGGTTTCGCATTTTTTATTTCAAGGGTTTTATAGTAGAGAGTTTCATCAGCAGGGATCTGAGATAAGTTTGATTGTGCGAAAAACGATGTCGGTAAGCGAAACGATGCACTTGAAACTATTGAAGGCAGAAAATTACCACTACCTATATCACCATCACACTGGTCTTTACTATATTTATGTCCAATAAAGGTATTAGCACTTGAAGCGACGTTAAATTGATTAGGAATTACATTTACAAAACTGTTCTGTGACGATATTGACGGAACGAACGTCACCAATTGGTTTCAAGAGAGCCCACGATCGCGTTTACTGCATTCTCATCAACGTCTGTAGACACTAGACAAAGCTTGATCTAAAAACTCGGCTGACGCCATTGTTCCATAATAGGCGGATATCGGTAGCGATGTTCCTACGACAAAAAAAACCGATAAAGAAGTCCACAAGACGATATTTACCGGTGGTATTAACATTAAATAAAAATAATTTATTTTTATTTAAAATTAATAATAAATTGTATATTCCTATTTCGCTGTTTTTAAAAGATTTTTTATTATTTTTTCATTTATTGCATTCTTTATAAATTATATTAACCCTTTGATACATGACAAATGTCATTGTCACTTTTGCATAAACGCGCGAGATTATTCGGTTTGGATTCGCATTTCAGATCACAGAGCATATAAGTAAGAGACTCAACTCCCATAGATTGACGTGACCATAGTAAAATATAAATTCTTGTGGCACGTTCTCTACCAACTATTAAAAAAACATTCAATTCTACCAACATTACAATATAGCAGATTAGTGACGTGCTATGTCGATAAAATATATCGATAAATAATACGATCGATAGTGGTGTCCACTCTGCTATTATTGTATATTAGGGTTACTGGATTATTATTTATTACTGATCTTTGGTAGTGGTTAATGTGTATAAAAATTTTGGATGTTATTTTGTTTTCAATTTACCACTAAACCAAACTCAGTAACAAATTGTTATGTTGATAAATAAATCGAATCGAATCAAGCTATAATTTTATTAAAATATAATTAGACGAAAATGTAACAATAGTCTCAAGATAACTAAGAATTAATATGGATTAGAACAAAATATTTTGCGATTATTATTTATATACAAATGTGTATATATCATGAGATCTAATTGAATTTCTCTTTTATCCATCGATTTCTGGAATCTGAAAGAAAATGGAAAAATGTAAGAAAACACCTTACTAATAATAAAAAGAGGAAATACATATGATACATTATTATATATTTTTCTCTGTAACCCTTTTATACCTCTTCTTCTTTATCATGACTGGAGTGAAGACTAACAAAATTAACAGAAAAAAATAGTCGAACAGTTGTATCATAATTTGCTTATTATATATCTTATATATTCTTATTATATCTTTTTTGTCAAATTTGGTTACATATCAAAAGGGAAATTATTTTATTATAAATGTTTAATATGAAAGTTATATCAAAGTATACAAGGTATTTTTAAATAAATGTTCACCTTTTTGTTATATATAGCCTTTCTTTAAATTCAAGAAACTATATGTTTAATTCAAAGAGATTTAGGTATAATATGAATTGGCTATTCAGCCATAATCTCATCTGTAACCCTTTGATATCTGATTATGGTGGAACATTGAGTAACAGATATGGTTTAGCATTCTTTTTTTAAAATCAGTCTTTAAAATGTTTAACACACATTAACTTATTTTGGTGCACTCTCTGCATCTGGAAAAAAGCATTGATTATTGTATTTTTACAGTTAAACCTTTTTTTGTATGGTTGCAGAATTTTCCTAAAAAAATGTTGTTTTTATTAAAAAATCATCTACTATACAAACAGACACATATATCATAATATAATAAATTACTATTACAATTTATAAGTATTTTATGTTTTAAGTATATTAGTACAGTAAAATTAATGTAAGTAATTAATGTAATATTAGAACTATTTGAAACTTACATGTTATCCAGAGATTTATGTTTAATATGTATAAAACAAAGCAAAGGTTTTTATTTAAAATTACTTTTAAATTTAAGTTTTTGGTAAGCCTTTGAATTTAATTAACAATTCCTAATGCCAGCTCACTAATTTAAGATGTCTAATACATAATGCAAAAATAACGTTTTTAATTTTAGTTATTACCTATATTTTCGTAAAAATATTTTAGTTATTACCTATATTTTCGTTTTTTTAAATATTCTTTGTTACGTAGATTTGTTATTTTTATTTTTACAACCTGAAGTGCTTTACGAGGGCGTAATTATAATGTGAAGTGGTTATTTCAGTTGAAGTAAAGGGAATGTATAATAATGTGTATAGAAATACAACTCAAGCTCAAAAATAGTACCACGCAAGGCAAGCGTTACTACGCGACGTTAATCTCTTAAATATTAAAATTAAAAAATACAGTGATTTATTACAAGTCGATTTTTAAGTACAATAGTGAGGAATGGCTCTAGGGTGCAGCATTAATCGAACTTGTTGGATAAATTACGATCCACAGATCTAACGATTTGCTATACATACAAAGATTCTTCTATTTTTCGGTAGTTGTTAGAATTTTAATTGGCACTTGCACTTGTTTTTCCCTGAAAGTTGTTTCTTATGATCTTACCATTATCACTGATAATGGGGAGATCGAATATTGAGACTTGACCATTAAAAAAAACGTCCTTTGCCAGTCTATGTTAAGGAAGCACTTTTACGAAGATGAACCATGGCTTAAGACGTTACTAAGATGAAGAAGGCCCTTCAAAGGCATACTAACCGAAGGAATTGTCTCAGATCAGGTCAGTTTGTCGCCTCTCAATATTTAAATACAGCTTGCATAAACGATGCTTTATAGCGCGCCTTTCGGATTTAAACTTCATTCTATTGTAGTGGGTACGACTTACATAGTACAATCTACAACTGAATGTATTTTATTCTTAGGTCTAATTTTTGCACGAGAAAAGACATACTAATGAATTGATATCTCCACGTGGACTAGATCTTCAATACTCCTGGATGGATCAGACGTCTATGCACGGCGATCGGTATTGTTCGCGTCATTGGACAACATGTAGCCACTGTTGGTAAATAAATAAGTTAAAATATTATGATTCATAAGGCTATGATATATGAAATTATGTTGAAACAACGGAAAGGATGTGCAGATCGTTATTGGTCTCGATTCTGAGTCTTACTTTCAACCAATTCGCGTCCGATATTTTGTATTAGGCCTTACCTCTTGCCATCTTGCTGTTAGTTGCTATACGTTTAAGGCTCAAAAGGAGAGGTATCAAATACCGTACAAGCTTTTGTTGATGGGATCAGGGATCTAGAAGTAAGAGCTGCCGTCAGGCTTCGTCACCATGCTTCATTGAAGGAAGCATTGGTGCATGCCTTAGAAGTCGAAGCAGTCCGACATGACATTCGGCAGACTCACAAAATTCGTGAAGTATCGGAGGAGGTAAAAGAGGTTAAGGCCCACTTTAAAAAGACCTCTGGGGCAGTATGCTATAAATGTGGTGAAAGGGGCCATCTACAGCTTAATTGCTCACAGAAAGAGTCATCTGTGGCCAGATTAAGAAAGTTGGAGGACCGTTAGGAAGAATTGATAAAGAGGAGTGAGGCTTCAACCTCTCCTCGACATCAGGGAAACGAGTAACAGCCAGGACAGAGGGGCGAGTACTGGCTGGCACGGAGGAAGCCCCAACAATAGTTATATCACAGGCATGCAACAAAAATAGTCTTACAGTACTTGACAGTAGTATTAACGGATCGGACTGCAGAATTACGATAGATACGGGAGCCTCTAGGACAATAGTTCGGAAGGACTTTGTGAAAGCAGCGATGAGACACAAAAATCAAATCACCTGTCGACTACTTTCTGCCTCCGGCCAGCCAATACCCGTCCTGGGGGAAATATCAGTTACGATATACATAGGGGAAGCATCGTACACGCACAACGTAATCGTAGCTGAAATCATGGACGACTGCATCATGGGTTTGGACTTCATGCAAAAGTATAACTGCAAAAATCGACGTTGCCGATGGAGTTTTTAAATGTGGTAAAGAGGAAATCTTCATACTCGGTGGCGCCAACGGGAAAGTAGCATGCTTAAAGGAAATTGTTATTCCTGGGCGAGCGGAAGCTCAAGTGTTTGTCAAGTTGCCATGTTCTAGAAAAACCAAGGAGGGCAGATGCGTGCTGATTGAAGACATACCCCAAAGGACAGCAACGCAAAGATTCATGACAGCAAGAACTCTTGTCAAGGGAAATGACAAAGCTATAGTAAGAGTTTTGAACCTGGATGATCGCGAGGTTAACTTGAATGAGGGGGATGTCATCGGAAAGTGCGAAGAAGTTGTCTGGCTGAAGAAGTGCACTTCAATGCCAAGCACGGATGAATCAGGTTCCTGGAATAACGCTACCGTCAATGGGCTCCTTGAAGACTGCAAAAGTAACCTGACTTATTCACAAAGTGTCAAGGCTAAAAAGTTTCTATTACGCTTCACCGACATCTTTTCTAGCCAAGAAAGAAACCTTGGAAGAACGTCGTTAGTACAACACAGGATCGATACCGGGAATGAAAGACCAATCCGCGAGCGTCAGCGAGCAAGACGGATACCCATGGCTAAGGAAAAAGAAGTGAAGGATTTACTGGAGGAGATGGAAAAGAATAAAATCATTGAACCGTCCTCAAGCTCATGGTGTTCACCCGTTGTGCTTGTGAAAAAGAAAGATGGAAGCACGCGGTTTTGTGTGGACTATAGACGACTCAATGACATCACAAGGAAGGACAGCTACCCGCTACCTCGAATCGACGACACATTGGATACTTTGAGTGGTATGAAATGGTTTTCAACTTTAGATCTAAAATCCGGTTACTGGCAAGTAGAGATCCATCCTAAAGACAAAGAGAAGACGGCATTTTCAACGGGAAAAGGCTTATGGCAGTTTAATGTAATGCCTTTTGGATTATGTAATGCACCTGCCACATTCGAACGACTCATGGAGTGTGTACTAGCAGGTTTAGTGGGAGAAGCCTGCTTAGTGTACTTGGATGATGTCATCATCGTAGGCCGTGATTTTGAGGACCAAATGAGAAACTTAGAGCAAGTCTTCACTAAAATACATGCAGCAAAGTTAAAGCTGAATCCGAAAAAGTGCCATCTATTCAAAAATGAAGTTAATTATCTCGGCCACATCATCACTAATGAGGGCATCCGGACTGACCCAGAGAAAGTAGAAGCTGTTCAAAAATGGCCTGTCCCTAAAGATAAGACAGAGGTGCGGGCGTTTTTAGGCCTTTGCTCATACTACAGACGTTTCGTCAAGGGATTCTCTGAGGTCGCCAAACCGTTACATCGACTGACGGAAGAGAAAAGACCATTTTGTTGGGATGAGACCTGTCAGGATTCTTTTCAAAAACTGAAAAAGTATTTGTGTGAAACGCCAGGGTAACGTTAGGGTATCCACAATCGGAAGGCCAGTTTATCGTCGACACCGACGCGAGCAATACAGCGATCGGAGGAGTATTATTTCAGAAACAGGGCGATACAGAAGTCGTTATTGGTTACTTCAGCAAGTCACTATCGAGACCTGAAAGGAACTACTGTGTAACAAGAAGAGAACTCTTGGCTGTGGTAAAAACGCTACAACACTTTAGTAAATATCTCATCGGCAGAAGATTTTTACTACGTACCGATCACGCAGCATAGGAATGGCTTCTACAATTCAAGAATCCTGAAGGTCAAGTCGCTGATGACTTCGAGACTCAACATCGTAGTGGAAAGTCTCACGGCAATGCAGATGCACTTTCACGGAGACCCTGCCCTGAAGACTGTAAGCATTGCATCAAACAAGAGTCAAAAGAGTTAGTGGTGAAACTAACAAGGACGAGTTCTTTAGGACCCTGGGAGGATGATGCGATGAAGACGGCTCAGAATGGTGACGATGATCTTCGGCACATCATCACATGAAAGACTCGGGGTGATGCTAGACCAGCATGGAGTGAAGTCGCACCTATGAGCGCTGTCATTAAGGCGTATTGGGCACAATGGGACAGTTTTATTTTGCAAAACGGGATACTCTACCGGAAATGGGAGAAAACCAGTGGCAAAGAGTTCCATCTTCAAATAGTTGTTCCGAGGGGCAGAGTACCAGATGTTCTCCGTGAAGTACATGACGGTGTTTCAGGAGGTTATCTTGGCGTCAAGAGGACACTAACGAAGGTACGGGAGAGGTTCTACTGGCTCCACTGTCGTGAAGATGTGCAGGACTGGTGCCGTAAATGTACGTCATGCGCTGCCGTGAAGGGACCACAGACAAGGAGTAAGGGGAAGTTGCGGTTGTACAACGTTGGTGCACCCTGGGAACGCATAGCAGTTGATGTAGCTGGTCCATTCCCTGTGACCGATTCGGGAAACAAATACTTCATGGTTGTTATGGACTACTTTAGTAAGTGGCCAGAAGTATTCGCCATCCCTAATCAGGAAGCTACAACCGTTGCAACTAAATTAGTCGAGGAAGTCATATGTCGCTTTGGTGTACCCTTAGAAATCCACTCTGATCAGGGTGTGATGTGAGTCCCAAGTGTTTCAAGAAGTATGCAGAATTTTGGGTCTGCATAAAACGCGAACCACTGCATACCGCCCGCAGTCGGATGGAATGGTTGAAAGATTTAACCAAACACTTGAAAAACATTTGGCCAAACTAGTGGATTCCCACCAGAGAGACTGGGACAAGTACATTCCACTCTTCCTCCTTGCCTACCGGACAGCGGAGCACGAAAGTACACAGGCGACTCCGGCGTTTGTCAATTTTGGTAGGGAACTACGGCTACCACTAGACTTATTGACGGGAGGATCACCGGAGGAACCTGATAATGTAAATAAAATGCGGAAAATACAGTACGGGAACACGGATTGCTGTCGAGCGAGAACATGAAAACCAGATACGACCGGAAATCGAACACAAACGGATTCGAGGAAGGCACATTAGTCTGGCTGCATAATCCAACTCGGCGGAAAGGGAAGTCTCCGAAATTGCAATCCAGATGGGAGGGCCCATACAAAGTGGTTACCCGTATGAATGATGTGACGTATAGAATCCAACGTCAACCAAGGGGAAAATTTAAAATTGTTCACATCGACCGCTTGGCGAGATATCACGGCAGCAACAGTGATGCTCGGGACGAACATCTCTAAGAAGGGGGCAGTGTTACGGAGAACCTTATCACAGGGGCATAAGGTTCAAAATCGCTTGCTACTCCTTTTGTTTATTTCTACGACCGCCGCGCGGGTTCGAGAAAGATGTATTCTCGAAACATGTAGAATAGCGTTCCGCGGACGGAGCTCTCTCGAACCCGTGTCCGCGTATATAAGCGGCCCGGCGCGTCGACTGAGTCATTCAGTTCTGAGCAACAAGCGAAGACACTACAAGTGATACCAGTGAACAAGTGCGATAATTAGTGACCTCGGCTATTCTTTTGGACTGTGATTGACCTGCGTTTTGGACCTGTGATTTGTGAATTTCTGTGTGAAATCTAGACCTCAATAAAGTCTTATTTAGAGCCATCAGGTGTTTGTTTCGAAATCACCGAACCCCAGCCCGTAACAATATTTACCTATATTTCTCAAACTACATCCCTTTATTAAAACGATATTACTATAACATTTGGAAGGAGTATTTTGATAAGAGGTCTAGGGATAAGGGAATATGGTACCGAACAATACAACCGCATCCATTAACTTCTCCGTGGATTGATAACAAAATTTTGAACAGAAGAGAAACTGTAATAGCTTTAAGATTGCGTTCAGGACATACTCCATGCAATAAATTCTCCTTTTTAATGCGCAAAAGTAATACTGAATACTGTTTGAAATGCAATACAATAGATGATACATATCATATATTGGTGGAATGTGTCCTGAAGTCTAATGTAAGAAATAGTTTAGATTTTAATTTAAGGGTGGTGGGTAGCTGTAATAGTATACTGGCTGAGCCTCTGTCAGATAAAGCTCGGTCATTATACAAATTAGTAGCTAAGCGAGCGGAATATTCATAGATATATATATATGTAGTTATAATATTCATAGATATATATATGTAGTTGCTTAGTATTCTATTAAATGTAATCTACAATTATTATACCAGGGCGACGTTATCGCGTATGCAACAAAGCCCTTTTTTATGAATAAAAAAAAAGTAATGGAAGCCTCCTCAAGTAAGCCCCGTCATAGAACCGAGAATATCACTTGCTTTAATTGTAAAGAAAATGGTCATCCCAGTTTCAAGTGCCCTAGACCATTAATTAAGTGCACAAATTGTAACCTTATTGGGCATGCCTCAATTAATTGTCCAAGAATAAACAAAACTGTCACTTCCACCCAATCAAATAATAATATAAAGAATGTTTTAGAAATATCAGTTAAGTCGACGCCAAACGATAAATACAGATTTATGATAAAAATCAATAAAACGGCAATAATGTGTCAACTTGATTTAGGAAGTGAAGCAACACTCATTCGCGAAAAAGATGCTAAGGCAATAGGATTTTCTTGGCAGCCAGTTAATGGCCCCTACCTTCGGGGGTTAAGAAATATACCTTATTTACCGCTTGGTCATGCATTCGTTGAAATAGAAGTGCAAGGTATATTAGAACCGCAAGTAGAAATATATGTAGTCGAAAACAATCTTATTAATATGCCAGTTTTGTTAGGGCATAGTTTTACTGAACGTCCAACCTTAAAAATTATGAAAACCGCAACTGACTTACAATTTGATCGCTTAGATATGGAATTAGAATTTAAAATAACTCTTTCGGCTATAACAGACATAATAATTGAGGTACGTGAGTTGAAAGCCTTATCCGTAAAATCTGACAAATATTGCAGTGGTACTAGTTATGTTAGAGATTCTGTTAGGGGTCGCCCTGGTAGAGAACATTATATATTGCCCGGGGAATACGAACTTATTAATGGGGAATGTAATTTATTAGTCCAAAACGTAGGTACACGATCTATCTTCTACAAAGCTAATATTTTGGTAACGCGGGCACGATTCTTAGGCACAAGTAAAAACGTCTACTGTATTAATTATGATCAATCTATTTCTAGTTTTACTACTCAAATTAACTATGGTCAACAACTCACAAAAAATGAAATACAACAACGCATAGATCTATTACAAAAAATACAAAAGTTGTTTTTCTACCGGTATGCACGACCTTGGTTACACCACCGTAGCAGAAATGCATATTCATTTAAAAGATTCTAATCCCGTTGTTTATAGGTCCTACAGGTTATCACAATCAGAACGAAAATACGTCCAAAATTTAGTAGAAGAGATGCTTAAATACGACATAATACGTGAATCCAGTTCACCTTACGGCAGCCCTATTGTACTGGTAAAAAAGAAATCTGGCGAGAAGCGCCTCTGCGTAGATTACCGGACCCTTAACAGTCGCACTAAAAGAGACCATTATCCCCTCTCTAGAATAGATGATCTTTTAGATCAACTTTTAGGTCAGCCTTTATTTATTTCACTTGATTTGGCGTCCGGGTGTGGTACCCCCAAATTCCCATATGTGAAGAATCTAAGGACAAAACGGCGTTTGTTACCCCGGATGGTCAATACGAGTATAATCGAATGCCATTTGGGCTAGCAAACGCACCCGCTGTTTTTCAGAGGGCTATTCATAAAATATTAAACAGAAGTAAGGTAGGCTATGTTATAATATACATGGACGACATATTAATTCCCGCTAAAACTTTTAAAGAGGGCTTAAAACGTTTAGAAGAAGTATTTAATTTACTACGCGAAGGGGGACTTATGTTAAAACTAGAAAAATGTTTTTTCTTTTATGAACGTATAGAATTTTTAGGATTTGAAGTTGATAAAAATGGGATAAGACCAGGTATTCAGAAAACTGAAGCCGTCTCTAAATTTCCGGTACCACGCAATTAGCATGAGGTTCGTCGTTTTCTCAGATTAGCTAGTTTTTTTAGACGATTTATAAAGATTTTGCCATAATAGCTAGGCCATTAACAAATCTGTTAAAAAAAGATGTTCCCTGGCGTTGGGGTGATCTTGAAACAGAATCATTTAAAAAACTACAAGGCTTACTTATAGAACGACCAGTGTTAGGCTTATATGACCACGAAGCTGAAACCCAACTTCACACAGATGCAAGCAAATTAGGGCTAGCGGGTATATTGTTGCAAAGAAATGGCTTAAATCCTTGGCATCCGGTTGCATATTATAGCCGCCAAACTACACCCGATGAGCAAAAACTCCACGCTTTTGAATTAGAGACACTGGCCGTAGTTTGTTCGTTAAATAAATTTCGCTTTTATTTAATTGGAATAAAATTTACAATACTTACAGACTGCAATGCGCTACGATCGACGTTTATCAAAAGAGATTTAATTCCTAGAATATCCCGATGGTGGATACAGTTCTTAGAGTATGTTGAGTATCGCCCTGGCTATAGTATGTCTCACGTTGATGCACTTAGTCGAGGACCAGTTTCAGTAGCGTCTGAACACGCGCACAATATAGATATTCTTTCGATAAATGTAGAAGATTGGCTTTCTACAGCCCAGTTGGCTGCCGAAGAGATACAACGTATAAAAACCATTTTAGAAGACCCTCAAACTGCGAAAATAGTAGCAAATTATAATGACTACAAAATTAAGAATGGACGTGTTTACAGAATTGTTGATGAAAATACATTACGATGGGTAGTACCGAGCGGAGTTCGTTGGCATATTTTAAAAACAAATCATGATGACGTAGGCCACTTTGGTTTTGAAAAAACCCTTCGACGTATTAAATCTTCCTATTAGTTCCCTAAGATGCGTAAATTTATAAAAAAATATGTTTCTTCGTGTCTGGAATGTGCTAGTCATAAGTTGCCTTCTGGTAGAAAAGAAGGATCACTTCATCCTATTGAAAAATTTGATATCCCCTTTCACACGATCCATGCAGACTATCTTGGCCCATTTCCTCGGAGTAAGCGTGGCAATACATATATATTAGTTATTGTTGACGGTTTTACCAAGTATGTACATCTATCTGCAACCCAGAGCACTAAAACGAAAGCCGCTATCAAAATATTTAAAATTTTTATTAGTTTGTTCGGTACCCCAGCACGTTTGATAACTGACAGGGGAACTACTTTTACGAGCAACAAATTTAAATTATTTACGCAGTCTGTAGGGATTAAGCATATACTAAATTCAGTTGCTACCCCTCGCGCTAATGGTCAAGTTGAACGCTATAACCGCACGACTTTAGCATCTCTTGGTGCACTGAATCACCTACAAAGTAATGATTCTTGGGATTTAAAACTACCCGAAGTTCAGTTAGGAATAAATACCTCTGTTCATGACGTGACTAAAAAGACACCCACCGAAATGCTATTTGGCAGAAAAGTTAACAACCCTTCGCAGGGCATCTTTAAATAATATTTGTGATGATATAGGGAATGGGACTACTGATAAAAATTTGGATGAGATTAGGTCAGAAGCTACAAAATCTATAGAAAAAAAAAAAAAAACTATTTGATGCTAAAAGAAAAGTAGCTAGAGATTATAAAGTAGGTGATCTAGTAAGAATCGTTAGAAAAATAGTAACAAATTCAGATCAGTCAAAAAAGTTAGAACCAAAGTGTCAGGGACCCTATAGAATAAAAGAGGTTTTGCCTCATACGAAAGCGTAGTTTCGGTTGACAAAATGTTTCCATGGTTGAGCTTTAAAGCGCCAGCTAGCTCCTCCAGTGATGATAGTGACTAGTAAAATTTAAACGTTAGCAAAAAATATTATATTATGTAATATAGAAAATGAGATACAATATACATAAAAAATAATAATTACTGATGAATGATTTAGGATATAATGATTATAGATATAAGATTATAACTTACAACATAGATGCATTACATTGAGAGTATTATTATATTTGAGATTAAATACTGATTGTTATATGGTGTATTATGCCACTTTTACTTATTTTATTTATTGTCAGTAACTTGTAGAATTAAATGTAATTAATATGATTTGTTAAAATAAAATAGAATGTTGCAAATGAATTAAAATTATTATATCATACTTGAATTTCGTTTTTCTTGATAAAAAAAAAAATATATATATTTATTTAAAGCATGATGGGCAGGAATTGGCATAAGAATTCGCCGCCCAAACAAAAAAACAGGCTCTTAAGAGGATTGATTACAAGCAATATGTGTGTTGGGCAGGAATTGACGTAGGAATTCGTCGCCCATATGAGAAGCACACTTATTGCTAGTGACTAATTAGTGTGTTGGGCAGGAACTGGCATTGGAATCGCCGCCCAAAAGAAAAGCACACTAATTAGATAAATGTTAATGACTATGGTTGATTCGTGTATTGGGCAGGAATTGGAGTTGAATCGCCGCCTAAAGGAGATGCACACTTAGGTAAATGTAATATTTATGATGATGTAATGAATTTTGTTAAGTTTATGGTTCTAACTGCAAAACGAGAGTACTCGTTTGTATATAGGATGGCCGACTGTAACAGGCATGTACATAGTCTGTACGTCACATGGTTAATTTAATGGCTTTTAGTTAATTGTTAATGACTTAGTCAAGTGTCAATATTGCTACAGATAGTTTTTGATTTGACTGTAATAAATTATTCATATACCCACATTTCAATTGACATTTGACTATGTCACGTTTTCTTGGTAAATCGATTTGTTCTAAGGTGTTAAGCTCAGCGCTACGACCATCGCGTGTATAATGTTAAACTCAGCGCTACGACCATCGCGTCTATAATTTAGAATAACATATTTGTAATCATTATTTTGATTGTTATTAATTTGGTTTCAATGTTGTTTAATTTCGTAAAATAATTTGTATAACTACCTACATTAATATTATTTGACTTTGTTATAAATAGTGATGCATTTTAAAATAAACCGTCATTATTATTGTGAAGTTTGAACCGGGCGGTTACTCTGTCCGTCTAATAAATATTGTCAAATCGAGTGTCGTTCGCTTCTTTCGCTGTCCTGACCCACCTACTGTTTTATCTCAGAAGTGGGATCGGCCTAAAAATTATGTCTGGACCCTACATAAATGGACTTGGGAATCACAAAAGAAGCAGGAATTCGTCTATAACATCTGAGGAAGAGGTCGAAAATGAAAATTTTTTTTCTTCTTCAATCGACGCAGTACCCGCCAAAAGAAGACGCGTGGCTCCAGCAGATGCAGAAGTGATACCGAAATTTTGTCCCGATGAAAAAACGAGTAACGTCTCCGGTTGGCTGCATAAAATCGATCAGCTTGGTGACGTTTATGACTGGGACTCTAAGGATCGGCAATTCATTATGCAAATCCGGCTTAGAGGGTCTGCTCGAGAATGGTATGAAGACTTGGATGACTACAATCTTTCCTGGGATGAATGGAAGGAAGCACTGAAGACCGCGTTTCCACGATCTACGGACTACGTTGATAGACTTGAAGAAATGTTGGCGAGAAAAAAAATGAATCTGAGACCATGACTAAATACTTTCATGGAAAAATGTCACTACTTAAGAAGTGCAAGATTAGCGGGGAAGATGCAATATCATGCATTATAAGGGGCTTACCAGCTGAATTACGACCAAATGCAAAAGCCTATAATTGTACGACACCTGAACAGTTATACTTCGGATATTTATCATCATTAGAAAACTACAGGCGAATTGAAATGGTGAATACCGCTAAAAGAACATTTTGGAGACGAGGTCGTGCTGAAGGTGGGTCGTCGACTACGTTTTCAAGTACACAAGAATTCGCGGATACAAGACGCTGCTATACGTGTCGTCGAACGGGGCACGAGGCGAAGGACTGCAAGGCGACGACGCGCTGCGACAACTGTCATCGTTTGGGGCACAGCATCGCGACGTGCTGGTTTTCTTCAAGCGGATCGAGCCAGCCTACACAAAAGGTCAGCAACATTTTACATATTACCTACGATATTTTATCTGACTTATATAAAAAAATTGTTTATGTGGGAGGTCACGAACTAGTCGCATATATAGATACAGGCAGCAAATTAAATTTACTTACCCTCACAATAGCAAAGAAATTAAAATTAAAAGTTCAACCGTCTAATATAATAATAAGAGGCTTCGGGGGTAGTCAATTACATTCGTTAGGTAAATGTGAGATACAAGTGAATATTGATAATATTGTTCTAAGTGGACAAGTTGAGATAACAGACTATCATCTACCTGACATAGAATTAATAGTTGGTCAAACAATGATTAATCAAAAACATGTTAGCTTAGTGACCACTACAACTTCTGTGACATTTTGCCCCACAAATGAATTGAACATTAACTTTTTAGGTATTAATTTAGACTCAAATGACTTTATAAATAGTTTCCCTGTACTATTAACTGAAAATATTAACATTACTAAATTTAATTATGCATTCGTTGCCGTTAGAGTTGTCGATTACTTATGTTCAGAAAACAAACCGTATATAATACACGAAGTCTATTATGAGTTAGGAGGAACATCTTATTACATACCAGAATGTATAATTAATTCTAAAGATTGTTTTATAAAAATAATTAATGTAGGAGATGACGAAATATCATGGAAAAAGATAGATTGGTGGCTAGAGCGGAAGTGTTTAATGAGTTTAAGTCTAATAGTAATATATTAATGATAGAATCAGAAATTCAGAAAAATAATATAATTCGATTAACGGATATTGATGTAGGTGAACTTAGCGATAAACAAAGTGAGAGTTTACTAAATTTATTAAACCGACATAGTAGTTCATTTGCTAAAAATACAAAAGAGTTAGGATGTACAAATTTAATCGAAATGAATATACATACCACTACCAATCAGCCAGTATGTTTTAAGCCTTATCGTCTTTCATATAAAGAACTAGAAATTGTTGATGAAAAAGTTCAAGATTTAATAGATGCTGGTATTGTACGGGAGTCTATTTCGGACTATGCAAGCCCAGTTGTATTAGTTAAAAAGAAAGGTGGTGATTATCGCCTCTGTGTTGATTATCGTGCACTAAATGCTCTCACTATAAAAGATCGTTTTCCACTACCTCATATAGAGTATCAGGTAACTAGGTTAGGTGGCAAAGCGTATTTTACGGCATTAGATCTTTCACAAGGCTATTATCAGGTGCCTATGGCCGCGGAATCTGTTAAAAAAACTGCTTTTGTGACACCTTCCGGGCAGTACGAGTTTACGAAAATGCCATTTGGGTTAGCTAACGCTCCCGCTGTTTTTTCGCGCTTAATTAAAATGGCTCTGGGCAATATCAGTCAGGATATTGCTTTATATTTAGACGACGTAATGATACCATCAGTCACGGTAGAAGCTGGTATTTTACTTTTACAAAAAATATTACAAGCACTTGATAAAGCTAATTTAAAATTAAATCTTGATAAATGTAGCTTTCTGAAACAAAGTACTAATTATCTCGGCCACGAGATTAGAGCTGGCATTATACAACCAGGACAAATAAAAATTGATTGTGTAGCTCGATATAAACGTCCTCGTAATGTTCATGAAATTAGGCAGTTTATAGGACTTACTTCATATTTTAGAAAATTTATACGCGGATTTGCTGAGATAGCACAGCCTTTAACGATGTTAACCAAAAAGGGTATTACATGGGAATGGGGTCAAAGGCAGGAAAATGCTTTCCATTTATTGAAACAGAGACTAGTTGAGAAGCCTGTTCTAGCCATTTATGATAGGAATGCAAAAACAGAGCTTCATACTGATGCTAGTAGTATTGGTTTGGGGGGAATATTAATGCAATACCAAACAGACTGTACTCTGAAACCTATTGCATATTATAGTAGAGTAACAAGTAAGGAAGAACAATTTTATCATAGCTATGAACTAGAAACCCTGGCTGTGGTAGAATCTCTTAAACGGTTTCGTATTTATCTTACGGGGATTCCGGTAAAAGTAGTAACTGATTGCGCAGCTTTACGTACCACACTTGTAAAAAAGGACCTGGTGCCACGTATAGCACGTTGGTGGCTTACCATACAAGATTTTGATTTGCAAATAGAGTATAGGCCCGGGGATAGAATGCGACACGTTGATGCTTTAAGCAGAAATCCTGTAGAAAATTTAGTCCTTATAATAGAAGAATCTGATTGGTTATTAACATTGCAAATGCAGGATGAAAATTTACAGAATATATTAAAACAACTTCGCGAAGGTACTACGAATAACGATATAACCTCTAATTACATAATTAAAGACGGTCTTCTTTACAGAAAAGTTTTAGCCGGTGATAAATTTGTTGTCCCAAAATTAGCTAAATATGGTTTGTTACGAAAATATCACGACCAAATCGGCCACCCGGGTTTTGACAGATGCGAACAAATTATAAAGACTCAATTTTGGTTTCCTAAAATGACTCGGTTCATTCGGAAATACATAAACTCGTGTATGGAATGCGCCTATAGAAAAGGAAATTATGGTCGCAAGGAGGGTGTATTATATCCTATTAATAAGGAACCCATCCCTATGCACACAATACATGTTGACCATTTAGGTCCATTTGTTAAAACGCGAAATGGAAATAAGTTTGTTCTCGTGGTTATCGATGCTTTTACAAAATTTGTTTTTGCAAGGCCGGCCAAAAATTGCAGTTCTATTGAAACTATCAAAATTTTAAAAGATATCATTAACCAGTTTGGTAACCCCACTAGAATTATAACTGATAGGGGCAAAGCTTTTACCAGCCGATACTTTAAGCAATATTCTGAAGAGGCTCAGTTTAAACATATTCTCAATGCTATAGCCAGCCCGAGGTCAAATGGCCAAGTAGAACGTGTAAACCGAACTATACTTGACGGACTTAACACTATGTCTGAAAGTGAATGTACGTGGGACATTAAATTGCCAGATATTATTTGGGGAATTAATAATACACGTAATAATACAACAGGGTATTCTCCATTTCAATTAATGTTTGGACATAGTAACACCCGTTTCCCAGCTTATCCTACAGCAGGACCCAATAGCCATACCTCCCAACAACAGCACTTACAGACACGTAGGGAGAAAGCAAAGTTTCGTATTGATAGAAACATGACAATTATGCAGAAGAGATTCAATAAAAATCGTAAAATCTGTAATAAGTATGTAGTAGGTCAACTTGTTTTATGGAGAGGAGGTTCGGCTAGGGTTACAGGGGCAAAACTTACAAAAAAATTAGATGGAACTTATACTGGCCCTTATAAAATTATCAAAGCTGATCAATCTTTAGATCGTTACGTAATATGTAGTATAAAGGGAATGAAAGGTTACAAGAGATTTCAAGCGGTTGTAAGAGGGGAACAACTTCGCCCCTATAAATCCTCTATGTCTGCAGATGATAGTTCTGGAAGTGACCATGAGATAGATAGAGATGATTTAATAGATTTACTAGAAAGTTAATTTGTGTAATAAAAATAAGAAATTTAATTATGGCTTGTATATACTTAATATTGTGTTAAAATGTTTATTAAAATTGGTTGTCAGAAATGCGTGTTTGAATTACTTCAATGTCTCATCTGAGTACTTAAAATGTGTGACACAGAGCGAGTCTGTGTGACAAAGAGGGTCTGTGTGACAAGGAGCTTCTTGTGACAACGTGACCAAAACGTCTGTGTGTAAAGACGTCAGTTAACAATAACAAAAGAAAATATTATGAATTAGTTGAAATACATACATTTGTGTTATATTGAAAACGGAATATTTCTTGCCCTGTATTTTTGCAGATATCTGACGCTGGTGAAAACTCTACCAGCCGTGGGGCACGGCAGATTCAGGATGGCCGAATGTTAAGCTCAGCGCTACGACCATCGCGTGTATAATGTTAAACTCAGCGCTACGACCATCGCGTCTATAATTTAGAATAACATATTTGTAATCATTATTTTGATTGTTATTAATTTGGTTTCAATGTTGTTTAATTTCGTAAAATAATTTGTATAACTACCTACATTAATATTATTTGACTTTGTTATAAATAGTGATGCATTTTAAAATAAACCGTCATTATTATTGTGAAGTTTGAACCGGGCGGTTACTCTGTCCGTCTAATAAATATTGTCAAATCGAGTGTCGTTCGCTTCTTTCGCTGTCCTGACCCACCTACTGTTTTAAAGGATTCATTCGATCCCTAACCGTAGTGGAGTGCACATTAAAGTGAAACTGGTTTAAATGTTATTTTATTTTCAAACCGACATTCCTGGTAGCTGTTACAGTAGCAACATCAAATAATAATGCTGATATTAGTTTACCATCCGAGTCGCCACCTAAGTTAATGTGCCAAGTATCTAGTGAAAAAGCTGAACCAGTTCGGATTTCTTTACAGAACGAACAAAGTACAAGTAAGACCAAAGCGAGCCTGCGTATTTACTGGCAAATATGGTAAATAATATCATATTATGTACAACACAAATGTTTTGTTATCGGCTTGCATTGAAAATGATAATTATAACTTTTTAAATAATGTTTTATTTATTATTTATTTACAATTAATCTCCTTATAATTTTGTAATACAAATTGTAATGGTAGATAACTATAGTGGTTGTTATATTTTATTATTTTTTTGTTTTTTTATATCATTTAAAATGTATTACCTACTTTTTTTTTAAGAGGGGACGTGTTGTATGTGGATAATTTAATAAATCAGTTATGTCACTGACGCGGTCTTTGATTGTTACTGCCGTATTAAAATACTCTAAATAATATAAATATCTAACTGAAAAGAGAAAAAAAACGAAACAGACGTAGATTGGCATCAGTGGGTAGTTCATCAGATAGTAAAAGTAGTGCAGCTGGCTCTACCAAACTGACGTATGCAGTAGACATTGAAATGGCCACTTCTTCAGAAATACCGAGATGTAGTTCACTAGTAGACCTACCTACATATATGACTAAAGGTGAAGGAATTTCAACTGAAACCTTCGAATTGATATCTAATAAAGGTCGAGCGTACGCTATGTTAGCACGTAATAAATCCCCAGGAGTGATGCCGTCGAGAAGCTTCAGTGACAATGGAAGATTACATGAAAAAGCTCTACTAAAAACAATTACAAACTTCACAGCAAGATACCATTTCTCCTGGTTCTCTGTCGTCGGTATCTTTGCCGAGCCCTGTACGATCGAATGCTATTGAAACCTTGTCGCCGAAGTCTATTACCAGTGCTCCGAATTTAATTCCAGACCCAGCAAAGAAAAAAGCATATCTGCCCCTTTGGTTAAGAATACAAGCAGCTGCATCACGAAAGAAACCAGAAAATGTCACAAGAGATCAAAACGCATACGAGCAGTCATTGACATATAGAGGTGCGATGGCCAATATAAGACTACCTAGACCACGTGCGACTTCATGTCCCAATATATATACAGATGCAACGGCAACTAATGAAACGTATAAGGTAAATTGTGAATTTTTGGTCATTTTGCAATTTTATTTGTAATTATTAAAATATCATATTATTACATAATTTAAATATCTCGTGTAATTTTTTATATAGAATAATGATTGCAATATTAACGACAGATCTTGTCAATTATGATAATTATGCATACTATATTTGTTTTAGGAAAAATGGTACTCGGCTCTTTGGGACATATGGGATATGATACTTGATATTTTGGATTTCTCTCACTTGAAAAATATCAATTTCCTCTATTTCTCAATATCAAATTTCTTGCTATACTTGTGGTACGACGTACCTTATGTATATATCGCTGATAACGGGATGAACTTGGGATACAATGAATCGCAGTCTACGATGTTAATATCTATCATTGGAATCTTAAGTATGTTTGGAGAGGTGAGTAATCGGACAAACTATTATGAATTCCAAGCCTTTACCATACCTGTTTCATTTGATTGGCCTGTTCGAAGTACTAGCCCTCATAAAGAACTGAAATAACAGTATCTGTATAACAATACATGCATGTCTTTTGATAACTGTGAAGAACAGACGCCCAAAACCCTACTTTCTAATCCTTGTAGTGTATGTATGCCTACCACCAACAATTGTATGTTTAAACAGTTATAATAAAGACGTCAAAGAAACAACTCGTCTCCTCACTGAGTACGTTCCTTACATGGCGACCCTGCCAGTGCGGTGTACGTGTGACCTACACTGCACGTACACCGCCACACATATAATATAATAATATAATAAAATATATTGAAAAAAAAACTACCGGATAAGAAGAATTAAAGGTAATACACGGAGACGATATAAATATTAATCTAGAAATGAAAAACTATTTTCTTATAATTATGCCACATAATAGTGGAAGAAGAAGAACAAGAAAAAGAAAACGATAAAATAAAAGAAATAAAAAATAAGAAGCTTCAGATTTAAATTGAGATCGTTTAAGAAATATTTAAGAAAAAAAATATGGCGAAGAAATATTAAAATAGGTATCGGTATACCAAGTTCAATTTATTCGTGAGAAATAGTGTATCATCAGGTGAAAGAAGAAATTTTATTAATAAATAGAAGCAGTCATGAAAAGCAGAAGAAAAATTTTGTGAAATTAATGTGTTAATTGTGAAACAGTGCTTTGGACAATGTGGTAATTACTATTCGTATAGTATTATTAATGTATTTCATAGCAAATATTGTAATAATTCCACATTTTAAAAATTGTTTTCTTAATGTTATATTTTTTCTCGTCTTCTGAACATAAACACTTGTGATATGGAAATAAAGGTGCTTGGCTTGTCAGTTATTAACTTGGCCATCGATGATCGGCCTGGCCAACCGAGAATTGTGGAAATTTTAATAAACTGAAAAATGCAGTTAACCGAAGTAAAGCTATTATGCAATGGAATTTTCGTTAAAAATGTAAAACTTTGTTAAAAAAATATTGTAACTTTCAGTATTCAGTATTACGATATACAATAGCTGATATTATATAACACAAATAATAAATCATTATCAAACTCAAAATACTGTGTTCATATATTATGTAAAAAATATAAAATATATATAAATTATTTTTCAGAGAATACCTAAAATGATAATGTAACATTCTCAGGAATATGATCACTGCAATATGAAGCATCGCAAAGTTGCTGTGTACGATATTTTGCAATTCAAATGATGTAATTGAAGTACTTTTTATTAAAAAGCTTAAAGAATGTTCTCTTATATTAACATTCAAACGTTAATTTCATATAGATATAATTTATAACAATATCTTTTAAAAGTTACTTAATCAGCTTAAAATGGCTTATTTTATTATTTAATGTAACGTAAATAAATAGTTTATTATGAACTTTCATAAAATATTATATAATGCGTATAAATAAACTGTGGCAGAATATAGCTATACAGTAATCTTATTTTTTTTTTGCAGAAATTTTAACGTAAAAAAAAAAAAAAAACTCATCATTGTAATAAGATACAAAAATAATAATTGTTTGTTACAATTAAATTGACTTATAATTTGTTGCAACATCAAAAACATAAACTCTCATGTATGGTTTTGTTTTCATGGAAATCAAGTTTTGCTGATCACAACGAATATGATGTTATTAGTTATAATGCACTGATGCAATCGTTTCTTATTACTGTGTTCTTAGTATTTACATAAATGGAAATGGAATTTTTAAACAATATGTCACAACGATCTTATATTACATAAGGATCAGTAGAAACATGACTGAATGTGATTTATATTGAATGGTAATCTTAGGATATGGTTTTGTTTATTTGACAAAGTGTTGTTTTGTATGAGGTAATGCAAGCTATAGTAAGAAGGATATGGCAAGATGAAGTATGGTCTTTAGTACAGTAGTGTGACTGATATGATAAATTTTATCAAATATTTTAGCTTTTCCAGCTATGATCGGGCAGATCAACCGAAAATTGGGGAAATGACTATAATTTTGATATAAATTTAATGATAGTTTGTTATTGAATGGTGACTTGGCTAGGCTTATGAATGAGAAGTAAGAGAAATATATATGTTAGAAAAGAAAAAAGAAATTATGTATAATATGTCTGCCCATTTCTTGATCATGTTGCACGCGAGTTCGTCTACGTGAAAGCTTTGGAGCGTAATAGACATTAAAATATATAAATAAATAAAATAAATATCTAAATGGTTATAAACCAAATGATATAAAAAAAATTAAGGACTGAAGATTTCCTTAGAAATAAAATATTAATATGAAGAATAAAAATGAATATTTAAAAGAGATGAAGAGTATATTGTATGAAATTGAAAAAGTTTATAAAAGTATTGTAATGACTGTCGACAAAACTATGGCCGAATAATTTATGAAAAATAATGTGCACGGATAAGACTAATTTAAAAAAATGGATTAGACTAATACAACAAAGGAATACGTACGTAAGAACTATAAGAATAACAAGGATGTGACTTTTTTATTTTAGCATTTATTATTCTTTATTACCTAAGTTTTATTATTAGTTTTTTTTTAAATAATTTTTTTGTATTGTATTTTTAGTTGCTATAATTATTCTTTTTAATAATAAAAAATAATGGGTGTCATAGCATTTTAAAAAATGATAAAAACAATAATTCATTTTTCAAAAAAAAAATTGTAAACCTATTTTTTTTTAAATTACCATGGGAGGTGTAGTGTATGTATGCCTCCCACCAACAATTGTATGTTTAAACAGTTATAATAAAGACGTCAAGGAACCAAGTCGTCTCCTCACTGAGTACGTTCCTTACATCCTTTTCTTTTCCTCTCTTATCTGAGCGCAATGAATTTCAATTCAGCACAATGAGTCTGCCTCGGTTGGGTGGGCGATTGGGAGTGTGTGAATCCAGGACTGATATATGGCGGTGGCATGATATTATGCGGCCTTGTTACCTTAACCATGCCATTTCTATCTGCGTATAGTTCGATGCCTACTGCTGCTGGAGCCTTCGGATACCTCATCTCTACTAACTACTCCCTCACAAGCATCATCCTTGTAAAACAGATAACGCTTCAAAAATTCACAAATGCATATGGACTTTTGCTAATGACTCGGGGTTTGGCAAATCTAGTTGGGCCGTCTTTTGCCGGTGAGTTATATATTTCAAAAGCTTTACTTATTATTGTAAATCTCTATAGCTTTCAACTCCTTACCACCTTCATTCTTGGAGAATAGATCACACTATGGACTATTGCTGCGTGAGCGACGTATTTTATTTACTTTTCATTAGATCAAAATCGTTCTACTAGAATAGATTTTATCGGAGAAGCTTGCCAATGCGTATGGAGTGGGTTTTTATCATTTAAGGTTTGATTTACAATATCTTTGGGCCACAATTAAATGTGTCTGAAAGTTCGTTTTTCTGAACAACTAATATTGGAGAAGCACACCTGCGCTTATGCTGCTGCTAACTTGGGGTTGGGCGGATGTAGCTGTTGAGTTACTTTTTCTGATTAAAAAGGTTAAATAATGCTTTAATAGAGTAGCGGAGATGCGTGGCTTACCATACATAAAAATTATTTTTACAATCTGTTATGAACAAGAATTGACCATAAAAAAATTTAATTGTCAATTTTGCATCATAATAAGAATTTATAATATCATGCACTCATTACATTTTTTTTTCGTTTATTTTTAAAACGGCCTCGATTATTTCTTCACATAATTCGTCCATCTTTTTAGCTAGATAGTAGGTAGCCAACGACTGAAAAATTCTGTAAGTGCGTTCAGGAACTACTACGCCACTCCACTGTGTTGATACGCCTCGCTGATAAAGTGTCGTTTAATCTTATTATAAAGTTAGTTTCTGCCCACGGCTTCGCTTGCGTTTAATTCGAGGGAATAATAACATTCTTTGTATATAAAGCTTAAAATGTTTTACACTTTCTGGGGTGTAATTTTAGCAAATGCTAAAACATTTGTTTCTTTATCTTTGATTGTTGGTTAAAAAAGCAAGTTCTGTGGTTCCTGTATCAAAACTAACGGACTTCTATGCATACCTTCAACATCCTTTTACCAGTTAATAAGGGTTCTACTTCGAAAAATACTTTTTTTCTTCGCCTACGTTTTAAAAACATCACTTATAAAAAATCAGCGTTCTAGCTCCAAGGAATTAGGCAGGGCATTGGTGAGTCAGTGAGTCCGGTCTTGTCTTTTTATACATAGCATAGATATTATTACTAATAAACTTAGAAACGATAATTTTTTAATTCATTTTTAGAATAATGCACTTAATTATTCTCTTTAGTCATGTTTAGATATGTATAAAAAGGTATGTTAATATATTCTTTTAAATTTCAGGTTGGCTCTATGATCTGACAAATTCATATGATTTATTAGCCGGTGTATTTATTTCATTATCAGGTTTCCTCTTATTAATCCTGCCGATTCAGGATTTTATAAAAGAAAAGAGGGTGCCTAGTAACGCCATAACGCAAGCCAATATAGAATCACAACTGAACGGGAACGCTATAGAGAAAGGCAAATCTGACGATGAGTCCGATGAAATCTATATTTATTGATTTTAGACAAACCTATATGTTATTGCTAAGTAATTATATTCCGTATGGAAACAATATATTTAAACAGTATTATTATAATAATACTATAACTTATCAAGTCTAAACATCATAATCGTAGAAATATCAATGTTTGTGAAATCGATGTCAAAGATATCGATAATTCTAGAAAGTAAATGTAGGCATAAAGATTATATAATTGAAAGATAAAATTTGAAATATAATATACAAGTATGAAGGGGTTTATCTACAAAAGGAACAAATACACCAATAAATGTTAATTACTAAGCATCAATAAAACAACGATAGAAAAATGGAAAAATACAACGAAGGTAGCATTAATATTTTGGACATCTTTGGGCTTCTAATTTAAAACAAATCGAGTGCAGATGAAGATAAATAAGAGCAAAAGTCTGTTGACAAAAGTAAGATGCAAACAATTTCTAATAATATATTTAAAGAAACTACAATTTATATATATAACATGTTAAGACTTATAACCTTAAATTAATTGGAAAAGAAAAATATAATTGCACATATTTATATTGTACACTCGCAGGTTATAGGTTTGAAGTAGAAAAATTAAAACAAATCTCTAAATTTCGTTTTGGGCAATAATATTGTGCAATACTAGTGATTTCAAATATTGAACGTACAATGTTTTAATACATGTTTTCAGCAGGCATAAATATATAGCTCAATAATATTGTACAATAAAATTGACGGTCGCCTTACGTATTTCAATTTAGATATTTTCTATACATTTGATTTGCCTTAAATTCTAGTCCCGCTATAGATTACTGATCGTTACTTAAATTTTGTAGAGAAAAAAAAATTGCAGAAAACTTGATGTTGACAACCCGATATGTGAATTCAAGATCATATAATGAGAGATTCAGTCAAAAACTTCTAAGAGACCCATCTTCGTAAGCAATTATTGTACTGATAACTGCAGGATAAAAGGTAATAGATTTATGGTAACCAAAAATTTTGAGATCCTCTGAACCCGAGAAAAGTGTTTTATTAACTAAATATTATTATTTTAATAATTGTTATCTTAGCTATTATAGTGAAATTATTAGATATAACAATAAAACTACTTAATTTAATAACTGTTTTATTCTTTTTTTTGCGATAAGATGGCAGAAAAGCTGACGGCCCAATTTTGACAAGCAACGTAATATCGTCAGGCGTTACTATGTGAGGCGAGAGAGAAATAGAATCTTGAAACTTGTAGGCTTCGAAAGTTCAGACTGGATGCGAATAAAAACGAAAATCGCGATTAGAATGTAGTAATAAAAATGTTTTCCGATAGATAACACCTGCAAGTTCGACATGTTAAGACGAGATATAGTATTATAACATTAGAACTGTTAGTCTTGTCACATACAAGCTACTCGCAACAACCAAAAGACGTCGCCAGATGAAACTGGTTACTAAGAAGTTGCCTGTTACTAAATAGATATGAAGTTTTGTATCTCTGGCAAGTGGCTCGTGTGTGGCAAGCCTTATTTTAATTAAAGTATTAGTGTTACGTGGTGTTAGCCCGTGGGAAGGAGTCTTTTAGACTAGACTATACAGGACTAGTCCTGTGTCCATGTGCTAACCGCAATATATAATAAGAAAATAGTTTTCAAAATAGCAGTGCAATTAACACTTGGAAATATTTCAATTCATTGATTAGTAGATTTTTAGATGTCTTAACTTCTATGTGTCTAATTCCATTTTCCTAATTGGATGTGTTTTGAAAATCTAAATGTTAGAAGTTTAATCATTATACTACGGACACTTGTGTCTAAATTATTAATAGGGAGTAATAAAATGATTACAATAATTGACGGTATTGTTAAAACAAATCTAACTAGACAGGACGTAGTAGTAAACAACGAATTTTTGAAATACAACGATCATTTGTCTCCATTGTCCTTTTTTTTTTTTTTTTTACTTTGAGAAATGCAGTTACGCACTCGAGCGCCGGGACGGGTGCAATGGCGCAGGAGGTGTGTGGACTCGGAGCCGAGCCTCCCTACTCAATAAAACTCCAAGGTCCCATCTAGCGCCATAGTGGGACGTCGCGGGATCGCCGAAGCATACCACCGCGACGCCCCGGCGCTTGCCCCGAGGGAACCACCGGTGGCGGCAACCTACTGCCGCCATACATACATAATAATACATACTATACATAAATAAAATATATATATACACCTTGGCGCGCGAACACACTCAGGCCGTAAGCCTCCGTCTGGGGCGGCAACCTACTGCCGCCATAAATACATACTAATACATATAATACATAAATAAAATACACCACGGCGCTTTCGCGCCCCACCGACCGAGACCAGAAGGCCCCGGCAAACCCAACCAAGGGAGCCCTGGGTCCTAGGGCTCCGCCGAGACTAACTTTTTATGAGGTTGTTTCCCTCTACGACCGACCGTCGTTATTTTCTAAAAAGGTTTTCTTCCTCTACCGCCCGACCGGGGCTGAAGGCCCCGGCTAAGCACACCTCCGGTGTCGCAGGAGCCGCTCGCAGTCCATTTTGATAAGCAGAAAAGTACCGGAGCGACCCATACGACACCACCCTCCTAGGCGCGGTCTAGCATAAAACGCCCCACGCCCGAACCGTCTGACCCTGTTAGCTTCACCGGGCAGTCGAAGGTGCCACCTGCACAATCGACTCCCGGCTACTGAGCCCCCGGCACGACAAGCCCAGGGTACCGCAGAGTTTGACCTCTGCGGTTGGGGGAGTGTCTCCATTGTCCTGTGTCAATTGTATTGACTGCAAAATATAATTATATTACAAAATAGTTTTTAAAATTACAGTTCAATTAACACTTAGATTTAATTAAACTAATTAATAAGTAGATTTTGAGATGTCTTAACTTCTATGCATATGTGTCTATGCATTTGTCTACTTCGGTATCATTTTAAAATCAAAATTTTAGAAGTTTAATAATTATATTACTACACTTGTGTCTGAAAACATGTAGTAATAAACTAATTAAACTAATTGTGCGTTTTATTTATAAAACTCTAATTTAAGTTTAATAATCATGAAATATAATTCTGAAGACAGGTATAGTAATTATATTGTGAATCAGTTATTTTGAAGTTATATAAAATTAATTTTAATTTTTTTATGTTAGAAGTTGGCAAACAAGCATACGGCCCACCTGATGGTAAGTGGTTGCTGTAGCCTATGAGCGCTTGCAGCACCATTAGTAGGTGCCACTCACGCGTTGCCAATCTCGAGATATTAGTTCTTAAATCTCGTTCGCACAGTAATTTCACTAGCGTACAATGTCCTTCAAACCGGAACACAGTAGTGCCTAAGCACTACTATTTGGCGGCAAAAATTAAGTATATTAAGCCCCATTATATTAAACGATCTTTAAAATAAATTTTGTTGTTACTGCCTTGTTCGGAGTACAGTGCCGGTCTCGAGCCCAGCATGGCCCCGCATCGCGGGCTACCGGCGCGTTTGGCACTACAGGTCGGCAGACTGGGATGGGATGCGTTCTTTCTTTGCGTCCTACCCATGGGGTCAGATTTGCTTCTCGCCGCATGATCCGGGCGTCGTTGCCAACTCTGTCGCCGATGTGGTACTCCAGGGCATGGAACTCTTTGCTCCGGCTTCTGCAGTGCCCATCGGAGGCAAGTCTCAGCCTTGGTTTGGTCGCTCCTGTAAAACGGCGTTTCGCCGAAAACGGGAATACTACCAAGCCTGGGCTAAAGCGTCGACGTCTCGTGATGTAAATACCAGCGCACTTGGAAAGGAGTACAACTCTGCCTCCAGGTCCTTCAAAAGAGTTATTGCCAAAGCAAAGTCGGAGCACATCGGCAGAATTGGCGAGACGTCGACGAGTAGTGCGTCTTCCTTCGGGTACACGTGCATTCTGGTCCCTCACCAAGTCTGTCTTAGGGAATTTCTGTAAGCCATAATTTCCACCTCTGCATAGGGACGATGATTCGGTGGCCCATGCCGCGAAAGAGAAAGCTGATCTTCTGTGTTCTCTCTTCGCGTCCAACTCGACTGTGGATGACCAAGGAAAGTCACCACCGGCAATCCAGCGGTGTGATACCACGATGCCGGAGGTTAAATTCCGGCAAAGTGTAGTTCGCAAAGCACTTCTTTCCTTGGACATTCTTAAGTCGAGTGGGCCCGATGGAATCCCCCTGATCGTGTTGCGGACATGTGCTCTTGAGTTGGCGCCGGTTTTAACGCGTCTTTTCCAGTACTCCTACTCATCAGGCGTCGTCCCAAACTCATGGAAGACGGCTTTAGTGCACCCGATCCCTAAAAAGGCAACCGCTCGGATCCGTCCAATTATAGGCCAATTGCCATTACCTCCTTGTTCTCAAAGATAATGGAGTCCATTATCAACTGCCAGCTGCTGCGGTATCTAGAGGAGCACCAGCTGATTAGCGACCGCCAGTACGGTTTTCGTCGTGGTCGTTCAGCTGGTGATCTTCTAGTTTACCTGACACATAAATGGGCGGAAACAGTTGAGTCCAAGGGCAAAATAATAAAAGTTCTAAGTTAGTTCGTGACGTTGCCGAGTTGCGAGTGAGTGATAGTAGTAGCATTGTTTTATAACATTCTTTTGTTCTTGAACTTGTTTACGTAGTTTATACAAGAAATATATTTCGTTCATTTAAACTGCAATGCGATTCGTTTGAATGATAAAGTTTTATCATATTTGGTTTAGCCTTTGTTTCGCAAACTAAATATTAGTTTTTTATTTTATTCTCTTTTTCTTTAATATAGTTTCTTTCGTTTTTTATACTTGTTTTATTTCTATAAAATGGCAGAATCAGGAAATTTAACGGTTTTATGCCATAAAAGAAATTGTTTAGAACAGAAGTTATAGATTCGTATCGTAAGTTTATGGTATCTTGTATGGGGTTTTCGCGTATACAAGATCAATTTGAAACTATTCAAACATCGAACGAGAATTTAGAACTTCACGAAACTAATGAGTTAAATCCCGATCACAGTAATATTCGTTTAGCATTTCATGATTTAGTTCGTGAAATATTATCAATTAAATATAGTTTAGATGAAGAAAATTCTAAAATATCGACTCATTCGACTAATTCTTATAATAAAATAGAAAATAGTTCAGTGCAACTTCCTCGTTTGTCAATTCCTTCGTTATTTATTATCGTATGTTCGTGAGGATACTAGTTACGTTAGCTGCAGTCCGAAGATTTAAAAAAAACCAAAATCTATTTAAAAATATAACTTTAATATTATTTTTTATTACAATATAAACTTAATCCTAATCTACGTTATATCCTACTCGATGTAAGAAATATAATAATAAATTTTATGTTAAAAAGAATATAAATCTAAAAATGCAAGTCTGCATTCCTATCCAGAATGACGTCAATGTAATTGTATCATCGCGGGACCCGCAACGTAAGCGACCCCTTGATGCATGTGTATGTAACTCCTCCACCCTTAGAACAGCAACTATTTTAGCACGTTGAGATAAAATGTGGCTGGCATCTTCCTCCGCGCATCCGATGTCTCACCTTCATCTGAATTTTCAATAGATTGTTCAGTTGAACTCGAAGTTGTAGCTTTGTTGAGTTGTACGCATCTTCGTGATTTATAGCGATGCCATATGATGAGGATAATAAGTGCACTTGCACTTAATATGAAGATGTATAGAGGTATTGTCGTATGATATATAATGTTTGAATCCAGTTTTTCAAGTTGTAAGGGCTTCTCTTGAATGATTTGATCTTGAATACTGTGAAGTCCTTGCAAATCTATGGAGTTCAGGTTGATGTGGGTTAGGGTGATATCTTGCTTTACTTGATTAAAGGGTATCTGTATTATCTTTAAAGGCTGGCCCTTTATTTCTTCACTATCATTAATAATGGTGAATTCTGGAGTCTTCAGACGACATTTCGCAGGAATGGTGATTAAGTAGCTGCCCAGGAGCGATGTAAAATCTTCTCTGTCGCAGACTAACTGTACTTTTGTGAGATGAGGAAAGGAGAATACGTAATGTTGGTCATCTAGTTTTTCCATTGCTTCCTTTGCTAAATTTACTGTTGTGAATTGACAGTCTTCTTCAAGCACTTGGTGGACGATGAGTTGCTGTATGCAGTCAGATTTAGTAAGAACACGTTGGCTCATTTCCTTTTCACAGAGATACCAGTCATTAAGCTTCGGGCATTCTGCCTCCATGTACACAAACGAATTCTCGTTAATTGCTATAAAGGATATGGGGAATGAGGGCCTGTTGGTTTTTATTAGGTACTATGGACAGTTGGTAGAGATCATAGATATTTTCAGAGACTATTGGAAATTTGAAAATTATAACTATTTGCTTATCTGTATAATAGCACCCTGGCTTTATAATATCGTAATATTCTCTTAATTCTAAACTTAATATCTGATCCTTATTATATATGTTTCTTAATCTATCTATCATAAATCTTAAAGTATCGACATCTATCATAGAATGATGTGTAGTCGAAACACGAATAAAAGCTAAACTATTTTCTATCCTTATTAATTCGGCCATTAAATCCTCTACATTTTCACCTATAATTACTAAGAGCTGAGCAAATTTCGCATATTTAAGTAAACTATTTTCTCTATAAGCATTTGAATTTAAAATAATCTGTAAAGTACTATTAATTTTACTTTGGTTCTCGACTAATTGAAGTAAGACACTGCTGTGTTTCGAAATCCATTCTTTACTAAAGCTGATATGATTATTAAACTCGGATACTATTTTTTCTTCATTATTTTGTAATAATTTTATTGCGTCATTATACTTTAAAGCATCCTGATAATCTAAATTTCCGGTTATACTTTTGATAATGGAACCCAAGCCATCTACAAGACCTCTTTTTACACGATTTGGTTCTAAAGACCTTAACTGATTTGATACCTTTTCAAGCTTTTCAGTCAGATAATTTATTTGAAGTTCATACAATAAGTAAGTATCGTTTTTAAGTAAATTTTTAAAGTCATTGAGTTGAGTTAATAGTAATTCAATTTTATTCTCTATAACATCTAATTGAACGTATTGTAGAAAGGTATGGTAGTGAGTGGTAAGTCGTATCTGTCCAAGTTTGTAAGGTAACAGTCCAGGTCCGTCGTCCATACTCTCAAGTTTTATCTCGTGAGGTTTCGTCAGGTGGATGCTCGTCATTAGTAGTAGTACCCTGTAACAAATTAGCTCCTTTAGGAACTCGTTTCAGGCGAGACTTTGCTACAGGACCACGTTTTTTAGAGGTATAAATATGGATGGGTAAGTCAGCTATGACAGTGTCCTGAGTATAGCGTGGTGCTGTTTTCTGACGACTAGCAAGGGGATTTCTAATAAAGATTTGTTGTTGGGGTGCATACTCTACTTCCGGTTCACGATTTTGGTTTCGGTTCTCTATTAAAGCAGTGCGATTTTGAAGGGAGTTATTATTAATGATTTCATAAACCTTTTTCATGCTTTCTCTATGGTTTTGTAGATATTGTTGTAATAGGTGTTGCGTAAGGTCAATGTCGAGACAGTCTCTTGGGTCAAGGTGTCCGTTCAGTAAATCAAAGGGTCTGCATCTGGTAAAACTGTGTATAGAACTATTATAAGCTATGATAGCATAAGGCATGAGATTTACTATGGGCTCGTCTTTACGTTGTAGCTTTAGAATTCGCAAGTGTTCTAGTAACGTTGAATGAAAACGTTCTATGTTGCCGTTATCATTAGGCGAGTGAGCTAGGGTTCTATGGTGATTTATTTTATGTAAACGTGTAAACTCAGAAAATAATTGGTTAGTAAATTCCGTTCCATTGTCGGTTATGATGGTCATAGGTACGCCATGGTGAGTACAGTATTTTAAAAGTGCTTGTAAGATGCTGATGGCAGTTCCGTCTCGTAAGTAGTATGCTTGTCCATATTTCGTAAAAACGTCTATAAAGGTTATGTATTTTTCAGTTTGTGCTGTGAATAAATCTATGTGAACAATTTCAAATGGTTTAGTAGCTGGAGGAACGATATTAAATTGCGGTCTTATGGGATTCCTATCATACTTAGCCTGGCCGCATATAGTACATTCATTTATAAATTTGGAAACCTGCTCTTTCATTTTTGGCCAAAAGTATCTCCGGGATAAAGCTAAGTAACACTCGTTTATTCCGCGGTGATTAGTCTTTCCGTCATGATAGTGGGAAATAATTTCCTGTTGCCGTAAATATTCTTTAACATTTTCAATTTCAAATTTGGTTAGGACGAGGTTCATAGATGAACTTTTAAACTTGTCTTGTATAATAGGGATGATGGAATACATTGCGAGGGGTGGATCTATAAGGATACCGGTTTTTACTTTCGGATTTACAAATTCTTTTACAGCGTTAATTACGTCTTCTTCTAAATTAGATTCTAATAGTTGTATTGATGTTCGCGTATGGTTGTCAAATGGTTTAGTCACTGTTGGTTTTCGTTTAGTGTCTTTAACTATAGTAAAAATTATTTGCTTATTATATTTATTAAGGGGGTCATCGCTAATTGGAATTTCTAAGATGGGATTTTCTTTGTCTGTATGTGCAGTGTTAGTAGAGGAATTTGATAGGGGTGGTTGATGTTCAGAAGGATTTCCTAGGAGGGAGTTCAATTCGTCAATTTCTTCTATCAAAGTCTTAGTCTCTTCGTTATGTATTTGTATACGGGACAGGGCGTCAGCATTGGTATTTAGTTTTCCTTTTTTATATATTACGGTAAAGTCATATTCACTCAGTTTCAGTCGCCATCTAGTGAGACGAGAATTTGGCTCTTTCAAATTCATCATCCACTGTAAGGGTTTGTGGTCAGTTAGTATTTTAAATTTTCGTCCAAATAAGTATGGTCTAAAGTATTTAGTCGCCCAGACTATAGCAAGAAGCTCTTTCTCGATAGTACTATAATTGATTTCACTATCATTTAATGTACGGGACGCATAGCATACAGGTTTATCGGCCCCTATTGGTCCTTGAGATAAGATGGCTCCAATAGCTACGTTTGAAGCGTCAGTTGTCAAGTTAAAGTCCTTTGTGAAGTCCGGATATTGTAAAATTGGGTCATTAGTCAAAAGTGTTTTACATTTCTCAAAGCTACTGATGTATTCGGAATCTAGTATTATCTTTTTGCCTTTTTTTAAACATTGAGTAAGAGGTTTAGTGATACGAGCGAAATCTGGAATAAATTTCCGGTAGTAACCAAGAAGACCTAAAAATTGTTTAATTTCTTTTGCTGTTTTTGGAATGGGGTATTTTTTAATAGCAGAGATCTTTTCAGGATTTGGTTTTATACCGTCTTTGCCAATAATGTGTCCGAGATAAGCTGTTTCGAGTTTAAGGAATTCGGACTTGTCCATTTGGATCTTAAAATTTGATTCTCGAAGTCTTTGGAAGACCTTTTCTAAATTTACTATATGCTCTTGTAAAGATGTGCTAAAAACAATGATATCGTCCAGGTATACAAGACATATTTCGTTTTGTAGACCTCGTAGTACATTATCCATTACCCTTTGGAAGGTTGAGGGTGAGTTCTTTAGTCCCATAGGCATCCGAAGGAACTCAAAATGGCCGTGTTCCACATTAAACGCGGTTTTAGAAATGTCTTGAGGGTCCATCTCTACTTGATAAAACCCGCTTGCCAAGTCAAGGGTGGTAAAGTAATGACACTTCCCTAACTTGTCGAGTACGTCATGAATATTTGGTATGGGGTACTTGTCGTCTATAGTTTTTTCATTTAATTTACGAAAGTCGACTACGAGTCTCCATTTCTGCTTGCCGGAAGCATCGACCTTTTTTGGTACTACCCAAATCGGTGAGCTCCAAGCAGAGTCAGATGGCCTTATTATACCCTGGTCTAACATTTTTGTTATTTGGTCTCTAACTTCTTGTCTGTGTATGAAAGGATAACGATAGTTTTTAGCATGTACGGGGATTTCGTCAGTAGTCTTAATTCGATGCTTAATCCTATTCGTAAATGTAAGTGGTTCGCCATCAATGTAAAAAACGTCTGAGTATTTAGAACAAAGAGCATTAAGGTTAGCCTTTTCTTCGTCATTTAAATGATCTGTCCTTAATCGTGAAATTACGTCTTGTCTGCGTGTCATATTATATCGAGTACATTTATTCTCTATATTAAATAAGTCACAGCATACCGCCGGTCGGTCGAGTGAAAAAATGATATCGTTAGGTGTCGGGTTCTCCACTTCTAAGTAACCGCGGTTGTTGATAACAGAAGTCAGACATTCGTGAATAATGCAATTACAAATTATTTGCTTTTTAATAAAAACTTCACCGTCACGGGAATCTATAGGAATGCGAATTAATTTTTTTGATTTAGCCGGTATAATATCCTCATAAAGATTTACATTATAAGAATTATACATACTAATTGGGTTTGAAGCAGTGCGAGTAATTAAATATCCGTCTTTCAAATCAATTTTAGCTTCCCATTTTGTTAATAAATCTAACCCTATGAGTCCGTCGAAATAATCATGAAATTTATATATAAATAATTTAATATTTTCCGGGTCCATAAATTCTTCAAAGCAAGGTAAAGTTATAGAATAGTTATTCCTAGTAGTTGTATATACATTTGTAACTTCGAATGGATCATAATTCAAAGGAAAATTAGAGAAATATTTTTTTATTGCATCGGGGCTAATAAAAGACTGATTTGCACCGGTGTCAATTAAAAGTTTAAGCGGGGGGTATTTTATTTGAATATATGGAAGCTGTCTTTGAGTCTGTAAGTTTAATTCTATTTTGGTTTGAGTAATTTCGGGTCCGTCTGAAAATCCTGATCATTAGAATTCGGCTGCGGTACAATCTCATTTGTCACCTGCTCGTCATTCGTTTCATGATAAGAATTAAAGTCGGGTCCGTAACTGTTATAGTCATCGTAATCATTATAGTAATTTAAGTCCGGTTCGTAACAATACTCCGAATAATTATAATACATATCGTCATAAGGCAAACACTCATTCACATTCATTTCTCTAGATTTAAAATAATTTGTAGGAGGCGGGTTACCCGATTTACGCCAGTCATGTCCAGTCATTAAAGTATGAGGCAAGGGTCTGGGGTTGAAACCTTGAATTCCACTCATTGGTTTTGGAGTAGAATTTTGAGATAAATTATTATTTGGTGGTAAGCGGAAAACGTTACTTCGCGGGTTGTAATTTGGTGGGGGTGCACTAAACATTCGCTGCGTACGGGAAGGAATATTATGTTGAGGCTGATTACGATTAAAATTAAATTTAAATGGCTGTGGGGGTTGCATAGGGCGTTGTCCTACAGGGGCTGGCCAATTAGGCATAGGTGGTTGAAAATTCTGAAATCGAGGGGGTACAAACTGCACTGGGTTTATAATTTTAGGGGTTGATTGGGGTTTCAGTCCGTCTGTACGTAGCTGTAGGTATGTAACATTTAATTCTTCTTGAACATATTCGAGAGCTTTTTCAATAGTTTCGGGACGCATGCATCGAATCCGCGACCCTAAGGGTTCCTTTAAACCACGCACAAATGCTTGCTTCGTTACCTTTTTATAAAGATTACGTTTTGCCTCAATCGTAGTCGGTAAATTCTCATGTAATGTAATATAAGTCATTATCGTACTGAATAGCGTTTGACAATGGCTATAAAATTCTTGAGGTGTCTTATTACCTTGTACGGCTAATGAGAGGTCGTTGTATAAAGCTATTTCATCACGTTGGTCGGAAAAATTATTGATTAAAGAATTTCTTATGCCTAGCCAATTATCCGGTATACCATTCGAATTAATAGTAGCAGCGGCGGTTCCCGTAATTTTATTTAGTATCCCGTTTAATAAACATAAATTAGATAATTCACTACCCGGCACGTTATTTAAATATTGAGTAACTATTTGATCGCATATATTAATAAATCTTGTGAGCACATTAGGATTTCCGTCGAATTCGGGCACAATCCTAAGGATTTTATAAATAGTGTCCGGATCTTGAGCCATAATTAAATTATTAAAATTACTACAATTATAATCGACTTCTAAATTTAAATCTCTATTATTATCTAAACTACGGTTACGGGCCTGCTGCGATACAGGTTCCCGATATCTATGAACTCTAGGATGATAAATCTTGGAGTGGAATTAAAACTAGGAAAAAGAAAGCAACACGAGAACAGTTCAAGTGTACTTACATATAATTCATTTCTGGTCTCTTTTGTGAATCGAAGTCTTGATCCTCCTCTGGGTCTGCAGCTGGTCCGTAGGTTCAGGATACTAGCGGTGATCTAACTAAGTCCCTATTCTAGTATCCTACCGACTGCGCCAGTTACGTTAGCTGCAGTCCGAAGATTTAAAAAAAACCAAAATCTATTTAAAAATATAACTTTAATATTATTTTTTATTACAATATAAACTTAATCCTAATCTACGTTATATCCTACTCGATGTAAGAAATATAATAATAAATTTTATGTTAAAAAGAATATAAATCTAAAAATGCAAGTCTGCATTCCTATCCAGAATGACGTCAATGTAATTGTATCATCGCGGGACCCGCAACGTAAGCGATCCCCTTGATGCATGTGTATGTAACTTACTAGTAAACGTTTAAAGTGTTTACCCATAACAGGTAGTAATTATAAAAAGGCGTGGGCTATTTTGGAATATAATTATAAAAATGAGCGGCTTATAGCGATGCAACATTCTGTTAAGTATATAAAAAACACAAACACTCACACGTAAGTCCAGTATTTTTTTTTTTTTAATGTTAGAAGTTGGCAAACAAGCATACGGCCCACCTGATGGTAAGTGGCTGCCGCAGCCTATGAGCGCTTGCAGCACCATTAGTAGGTGCCACTCGCGCGTTGCCAACCTCGAGATATTAGTTCTTAAATCTCGTTCGCCCAGTAATTTCACTAGCGTACAGTGCCCTTCAAACTGGAACACAGTAGTGCCTAAGCACTACTATTTGGCGGCAGAATATTGGACACTGCGGTGGTACCTACCTAGCCGGCCTCTTGCAATGAAAGACCTACCACCAGTGTGACTGATTGCACTGGTGGAATAATCTCTGTTGTGACAGAGGTTATTCCAACAGCGGGCGATGGGGTCTTCACATCCCGACGCCTTACAGTTACAGTATCAATCATTTATTGGAAACAGTACAATTTATGAAGAACAATGAACATTCTCCTTATGCATATCCTTCGTTCGCGCGCAACCGTACCGTAAAGTGCGCGGGAGAGTTCGCCCGTAGTGATGTCCCACGCATCTAGTGATGGACATACTGTATCGGTTTATCAGTTTGGCCATCCTGCACAGCTCCTTCGGCCCCGAAGGAGAGAGACCCGTAACATCTTGAGAGTCAGTCACACACTTCCTTTGAACAGCGTATCGTAGCAGGCTTGACTTAGGATTCAGTTGATCTAACGGAAAAGGAATCTACGAGGCAACATAAGTTAGTTAGCCCTGATGGCTTGTGAGTGAGCCTCAAAAGCATTTCATTAAGTCCCGAAGACAAGTTACTGAGCCCCGAAGGCAAGTAACTTCGTTCCATAGGCATATTCCTTAGCCCTAAAGGCAGTTAAATGCGCCCCACATGCAGTTTGGTAAGCCCCACAGGCAGTTTGGTAAGCCCCACAGGCAGTTTGGTACGCCCCGCAGGCGGTTAGGCACGCTGCACAGGCAGTTAGGAACGCCCCATAGGCAGATAGGTACGCCCCACAGGCAATCAGGTACGCCCTGTAGGCAGGTAGGTACGCCCTGTAGGCAGATAGATACGCCCTGTAGGCAGATAGATACGCCCTGTAGGCAGATAGGTACGCCCCGTAGGCAGATAGATACGCCCCGTAGGCAGATAGATAAAAGAACACTACATCCTAATGTTTCGCCCCAGAGGCTTGATCTTGTTCATCATCACCATGATGATGAACTATCACTTCTCGCATTCCACAGTTTCATTTTGTTACGAGCAACAATACTTTTGTAACTTCGTTTGCCCTTAAAGGCAGATGTAACCTCATACCTGTCATTGGGTAACGCAGCCGTTACACGATACGGTCCACTGTATCGAGGTACTAACTTACCACTGGATAACCCAGGTCTTAAAATTCTTCTTTCGACCATTACTAAGGTTCCAACTAATATAGGTTTTGTCACCTGCCTCTTACTGTTAAAACGAGTTCTCATCTTAGAAGCAGATTCAGCAATTATTTTGGCAGCATCAGCGCTCAACTTAGGTAACTCTACGTTTGCGCATAATGGCCCGTGTATGTCACCAGCCACACGTGGTCTTAAACCACATAAGAGCTCTAGAGGTGATTTACCAGTCCCTTGACTGACCGTTGAATTAATGCCCAATTGGACCTTAGATAAATAAACATCCCAGCCCTTGTGTTTCACCCATATGCGCGGTCAGAAGCCAAAATGGTTCTATTTAATCGTTCTACCTGTCCGTTAGCCTTTGGCGACGCAACTGCATTTAAAATATGCTTAATGCCAAGACCTTCACAATATTTCTTAAATTCTTTTCCAGTAAAAGCAGTAGCTCTGTCACTTATTATTCTAACTGGGTGGCCAAATACTTGTCCCAATTTATTTAAAGCTGTGATAGCCCCCTTTGAATTAGAACTGGCTACGGCTTCTAACCAAACAAACTTTATAAATCCATCAATAATTGCAAAAATGAAGGTCTTACCATTACTTTTACAAAATGGCCCTAGATGATCAATATGTAGTGTATGGAACAGGAACCCGCTCTATTGGATGTAGTAGTCCTGGTTGTTTGCCAGTCGGCTTCTTAGTAAACTGACAACCTATGCAACTGGATACACATTTACTAACGAACGTCCACATTTTTGGAAACCAATACTTAGATTTTATGGCTTCAAAACACTTCTCTTCACCTAAATGTCCATTGTCATCATGATACACTTTCATAATATACCATCTTGCACTCTTAGGCAACACATATCTTACATTACCGTTTTCTAATCGAAACAACCGTCCATTAACTACTTTGTAATATTTAGATAAGCCATTTATTTGTGTTTATGTGCCTCTTGCTCGAGTCTTAAGTTTGTAATTAAAGCTTGAACTTTTTCATCGCCTTCTTGAAGTACATCAATCAAATCTTTTTCTTCTATGTGTTGTACCATAACAGGATTACGACTTAGTGCATCCACATGCGACATGGTCGTTCCCGGTCGGTGCTCAACTGATAAACGAAATGATATGTCTGAAGATCCAGTCACCACCGTGCTATACGAGGAGATAAATCCCTTTTCGTCCAAGCTAATCGCAATGCTGAACAATTAGTTACTACCTTAAAATTAATTCCGGTGACATAAACTTTAAATTTTTGGATGCTGAATACAACAGCTAAGGCTTCTAATTCAAAGCTATGGTATTTGCACTCCGTAGCTGTTGTTTGTCTACTTGCGTAAGCCACAACTTTTAGAGCTCCATCGTCTTGTCTCTGTAACAGGACACCTCCTAGCCCAATCTTTGAGACATCAGTATGTACTTGAGTCTCGCGATCAACATTGTAGATTGTCAGAACGGGGTCTGAAGTTAATATAAGCTTAAGGGTTTCTGCAGCTTCTTCCTGCTCTTGGCCCCAACACCAGTCTACACTTTTTTTTGTCAATTTGGTAAGTGGTTGTGCGATTGTAGCGAAACCGTTAATAAACTTTCGAAAATAGCTTGCAAGTCCTAGGAACTGCCGGACTTCATGAACATTAGTAGGGGTCTTGAAGTTTGTGACTGCAGCTACCTTATTTGAGCATGGACGAATTTCACCTCTTGAGATCTGATGTCCTAAATATTCTACGTTATTTGTTAAAAATGAACATTTCTTTAACTTTAATTTTACACCTGCAACTTCAATTAATCTAAGAACTTTTCTGAGATTATCAAGGCAATTCTCAACATCAGTTCCCCAAATAATAACATCGTCAATGTAAACTTCAGCACATTGGTGAATAACATCAGCAAGGATTTCATTCATTGCCCGCTGAAAAACTGCTGGTGCATTGCAGAGCCCAAAACTCATCATACGGTACTGATAATGGCCATCAGGCGTGACGAACGCTGTCAATGGCCTGCAATGTTTAGCAATCTTTATCTGATGATATCCATTTGCTAGGTCTAAGCAACAAAAGACTGTTTTATCCACCAGCGTATCAAGTAAATCCTGGATTACGGGTAATGGATATCTTTCTTTTTGAGTAATCTTATTTAAAGCCCTGTAATCAACACACATGCGAAGATCACCATCTTTCTTCCTCACCAATATGACTGGACTTGCATAAAAAGATCTAGAAGGTTCTACGATGCCTGCCTCTAAGAGATCAGCAATAATTCTTCTGACCACTTCTCTTTCATAGAACGACATTCTGTATGGCTTATAGTTTATAACTTTTTCTTCGGTTAGTTTGATACTCATTTCAACACTACAATTGCCTAATTCCATAGCATTACCTGTAAAGCAATGACTATATTCTTGCAGCAGTTCATCCAAGTTACCTTTATGTTCTTCAGTCAAATTTTCTCCTATTTTTGGAGCATTTATTTCATCACTCAGTTGTAATATTTTAGCACGTGCAATACAGTCACTCTCTTTTAGTTTAATAATTCCTTCTGTTTTGTTAATAATTTTAATTAACACATTGCCATCTTGGCATTCCACTGTTGGCGCTCCTCCTGTCCGTTCGCGCGGCGCATGCGCCGGCGCGGGCGGGGGCTCGACCCGGCTGCGCGGGCGCAACACAGCGGCGACCGACACTTGGCCTACCTGCGCGCTAGCATACGGACATTTCGTTTTTTACATTGAATTCGTCATAAATATATCGTTTATACAATCCACTGCATTTCATTTAATATTAATTTAAAGTCCACTTAAGGCCTAAACATATGGTCCTTCGATCGGTCTACAATACGCCGGTTCTTGAAGAAGAAATTTAAAACTTCGACGTCATCGGTCGACAGCCGTTGGACATTGACCGTGACAAGTAGATTTTTGAAAAGAAATCGTTGCCGTATCTGCAAGCAGCGTCATCAAAGGAGGCTGAAGTCAACCAAGGGAGTATTGTTACAGTATTTGAGTGAGTCGTTCCAATTATTTTAATTCCTTTTTTCTTTTTATGCCGAAAAAATAATTTTAATTTTTTTCCCGTCTTTGTTAACGAAGTGTTAATTTTTTTCAAATTATTTATTACTGTTAAATCCTTTTACATCATTCTTTTATTACTTTATTACTATTGCCAATAACAAGGTTTAACGTAATAATATAGTTGTGTCCCTGCTGACCTTGAAGCGCTTGACCACGCGCTCGGCTTATCAGCGGGTCTTTTGTTCTCGCACAGCTGTTTCATTTTTTATTCATTCCTTTTTATATACGTATTTATTGTTTGATTTGTTTATTTAAAATGGCAGATAGTTTTAAAACATTGATTAAAAACGTAGCTCAATTAAATCAAAGGTTACAGTTTTCAGTAATTATTTAAATTTAATTAAAAGTAGCCCTGAGATTTCTGCATTACAACGTTCAGACTTACAAGAGCGTTTGATAAAATTCGAGTCCCTCTATGATGTTTTCGATGATTTACAGACCCAGATCGAAGTGCTTGCCGACGATGACGAGTCTGCGTTAACTGAGCGTGAGGACTTTGACCGCCTGTTCTTCAACCTCGTGGCACTCACGCGCAGCCTGCTCGGTTCTTCGTCCAACGGTGCTGGGTCGGACGCGGGCTTCAAAGATGCTGACTCAGGTGCACGTAATTCTGATTTTGTTCGCTTGCCAAAAATTAATTTGCCTCATTTCGATGGGAACTACCAATGCTGGCTTGAATTTAGAGAAACATTTACGTCGCTTGTTCATGACAATAATTGCATTAACGACATTACAAAATTTCATTATTTGCGAGCCTCATTGCATGGAAATGCAGTTCTTATCATAGAAAATATTGATTTTAAGGGTGACCATTACGCAATTGCTTGGGACTTGCTATGTGAAAGATACAACAACAACCGTATTCTTATAAATAATCATATTCAAGCAAATTTTTGATATCGAGCCAATAGTAAAGCAATCAAGTATTCCTATCAGAAATTTAGTAGACATTGTAAACAAAAACATTAGAGCTTTAACAAAACTTAAGCAGCCCGTACAATATTGGGACACATTACTTTTATACATTTTAGTTAAAAAATTAGATTACACTACTAGTCGTGACTGGGAAGAACACAGGAATCTTACTATTGAGGATGATCCTACCTTAAAACAATTTTGTCTATTTTTATCTAAGAAAGCAGACTGGTTAGAATCTGTCGAAGGAGATATCAAGCAAAATACTAACTCAAATAACATAACTTCACACAATAATCACACAAATTTAAACACCACTCAAACCAATAAAAAATTTAAAAACTGTAATAATTACATAAATAAATGTCCCCTTTGCTCCCAATCTCATTCGTTATATAAATGTGAAAAGTTTAGAGACTTATCTATAGAAAATCGCATTAAAAAAGTCAATGACTATAATGTTTGCCATAATTGCTTACGCTTTGGTCATTCTGCTAAACAATGCAAGCTTTCGCATTGTAAATATTGCAAAACAAAACATAATACTCTATTACATTTAGCATCTTTTGAGCCTAAATCAGCTCTCATTTCACAGCCTTTTCCTTCGCCTTCTGCGTCAAATGTTGTGCTTTCAGCTAATTCTATGCAGCTTGCTAGTTCTGCGCATGTTTTACTGTCCACAGCTATGGTGGACGTCATCAGCGCGACGGGTAAGAAGTATGCAGCGCGTCTATTGCTGGACAACGGTAGTACGGCGAATTTTATAACGCAGAGCTTATCGCAGAAACTGGGTTTGTCTTTAGGCGGTACGAGCACAAAGGTAACAGGTTTAAATAATCATATATCCACCAGTACGCAGTCTTGTCACCTCACAGTAGAATCATTATGCTGCGCTTTTACTGTAGATATCGAGTGTCATATTTTGCCTGAAATAACAAAGCTTTTACCATCATCATTCATACATATCAATAATGTTTCTATTCCTTCAGGTCTTAAATTAGCAGACCCGAACTTTAACGTTCCGTCGGTCGTTGATATCCTGGTAGGGGCTGAAATATTCTGGAATGTCTTAGGCAAAAACTCAATAGACTTAGGAAAAAATCTACCTAAATTATACGAAACTAAATTCGGATGGCTAGTTTCAGGTAGTATTTTAAACCAAAGTTTATCTTTTTCTCATTTTTGCCACCATTCCAGTGTCACTCCAGACTTAAGTAAATTCTGGGAGCTTGACAATGTATCATCAAAACATTTGCATTCACTAGAAGAACGAATGTGTCAACAAATCTTTGATCAAACCACTGTCCGAAACAATGATGGTAGGTTTGTTGTTACGATGCCATTAAAGGGGGATCCAAGCACTCTAGGTCATTCGTATGAAAACGCTAAAAACGGTTTTTATCCCTAGAGCGGCGATTTGAGCGTGATCCTTCCTTTAAACTTAAATACAACGAGTTCATGCGTGAATATGAACGGCTTGGTCATTAGATACCTTTTCTGATCATATTTCCTCACCTGAAGACTCAGTGGTTAAAAATTATATACCACACCATGGAGTCATTCAAACCAGTAGTACCACTACAAAACTACGCGTAGTATTCGACGCATCAGCCCCTACTAGTACGGGAGTGTCTCTTAACGACATTCAGATGGTCGGCCCCGTAGTTCAAGACGATCTGTTTAGCATATTAACACGTTTTCGTCAACATAAATATGTGGTCTCAGGTGACGTTGAAAAAATGTACAGAGCCATAGAGCTCACTCCTAATCAAAGAAGTCTTCAAAAAATAATTTTCCGTTATGATACATCAGAACCTCTTAAGACTTATACTTTAAACACAGTTACCTACGGCACCGCATCTGCTCCCTATTTAGCCACGAAGTGTCTAGTAAGTCTGGCTGATGACGTGGAGGATCATCGTGTCCAATGCGCCATAAGGCGAGATTTTTATATAGACGACTTTCTTAGTGGGGGAATACCATAGCCGAGACTGTTGAATCATCAAAAAAGGTACAGTCAGTTCTTTCATTTGCTAAATTTAATTTGCGTAAATGGCGATCTAATCATCAAGATATTCTTAAGCAAATTACTCATTGTAATGATACAAATAATATTTTGAAAAAAGTTATAAAATATAAAAATGATTGAAAGCGCCCATATATAATTGGTGATTTTTGCACTATTTTATGCACGTGAGATATTATATAAAAGTCTCATAGTTAGTTTTGAGAAAAATAATTGAATATATAAGTAAAATAAAATAAATATTGGTCCTTGTCATTGTGTATGTTTCTGGACCCAGGACACTGGATATAACTATCCTCATGGGGCCGTTTAGTGTGTAGCGTTTATTATAATTATAAAATTTATTTATTGATTGGTTTTCTAGCGATTTTTACATTTTAAGTACATTCAAATATAAGGTTTCAGTTTATGTATACATAATTATGTAAAATCAGTTTAAAGCAAACACCACATGCACATTATTAATATGAATTTACAAAATATATAAAAAAAAAGTTAAATACAATTTATCGAAAAATCATAAACACAAATTTAAAAAAAAATTAAATAAGAGCAATAGATATAAAAAATTAAATAAGTTATCAAATAATAATTAATACAATAAGTTAATTTAAATAAGCTTATTCATTTAAAAATATATTAAATTAAAATTCGTACACTATAAAATAATCAATTTAAGGCAATTACTGATATTAAATAAACAAATTCAGCTTATTTTTTTAAATTGAAAAAAAAACAAATAATAATAAATAATCTCACTCATTCAACTAAAATTTAAATTATAATTGTTACATTGTAAACTACAAAACTACTAAAAATACAAATACATTTGAGAAAAAAATATATTTAATATAATTATAATACTATTTTTTTATTTAATATAGTTTTTTATTATCAAAAATAAAAAAAGCCTAAAATACAATCTACCAATTAAAATTTTAATTAAAAAATAATTTATGTAATAAGTTATTACATTGAAAAATCATTTTATGACAATATTTTTAAGTAAAACCAATCAATGAAGTTTTATATCGTTTTATTTTTATTCAGCAAAACTATGGCTAAGATTATTGACATTGAAAAGGTTAACTTTTGTTCAAACTTGAACTGTTACGGTGTTTTAAACACAGAAGTTTGTGGGATAAGGGCTGAGGAAAATGGTGTTAGATTGAGACTATTTCGAAATGAGTGCGACTTGTTGAAATACGGTTGCAGTGTTGACGAAAGACTTGGTAAATATTGCAAATTTTAACAAAGCCCTCAGCGCAAGGACTTTAAGACAGACGTTTTTCTTTTGTTTTCTTTCTTACTTAAGGACTTTTTCTTACTGACACACATGCTCATTACTAGCACGAAAGCAAGCTACTTATAAGCAATTGCTACTTAGTAGCATGTGTGTCTAAGCGTTGCTAGTAATAAGCGCGCTTATTCCGAGGTTGCTCAAAAATCAACAGTCGTTTGATTTTCGAGTTCCTTGAGGTGCGCGTGGAAGGGGACGTCCATCAAGCGCGTCTGAATACGTTTGCTTATGAGAATTCTAGTAAGTAGTAGGTAGTATCGATATTATCAATGTGTATGCTGAAAACTAGTATGCTTTTTGATAGATAATGTGAACAGATGCTGAGCATGCTACTTTTAAGCATACTTGCAAGCGTACTTAAATATGAGCATGTGTGTCAGTACCTTAAGGCATAGGCAAAGTCTTATCTTATATGGATAGGCTCTTCCATACAAACAAAACGTCAAAGACTCGCTGGTACTCATTCGTAAAACATCAGCGCAACGAAGCGAAGTTAGTTACAAGCTTGTAACATAATCGTATAAAGACAGCGTGTAACTAATTTCGATTTGTTGCGTTGATGTTGAATTTACGAAGGAGCACCAGCAAATCTTTGGATCTTTTTCCTGTATGGAACAGCCGGTCCATAATTTATAGTAAGTCAATGGGCATAAGATACCTTAACGGTCGAAAGAACTTTTCTTATTTTTTTATAGTGATAATCAAGAACAACTTTACGTATTTAAGATTTTAGAAGTAGTAAGTTTATTTTTGAAGTAGCTCTAATTATATGTTGGTATGTCAAAATGCTATGATACTAGTATTGCAAACATGTATACAACGATACATACATACATGCATAGTGTTTTTATTAATATCTTAAGATAATAAATAATCTTTAAAACTGTGGAATAATATTTAGAAAAGAAAGTTTAGAAACAAATTTTTGAGTGAAATAGTGTAATAACTATGATAGAAGTGACTTTTATTAACTGTTCATTAATTTTGGTGTATTCATTATTACGATAATTATTGTTGTTAATGATTATGTTACTTTATTGGATAATTTGTTACGATGTCCTATCACTGTACCATTTTTCCCCTTTGTGATGTAAAAAAGAGACATACGTTTCACAGCGCACCGATTATAGATACGAGCAAAAAATCAACGCTGCTACAAAATGACGTCGCACCCCTTTTCCATTTAGCTAATATTTTTTGCTAACATAGACGTATCATAATCTGTACTTTTTTATAACATCAGTAATTAATAACATGTATCTAGCCACTATGATTTCTATAAACTATTGTTAGGCAGCCCATAAACTTTCATAATATTGTGCAGTATTATTTTATTTATTAGGAAAACAAACAATTTTAAGATGATAACATTTTGATACAATAAATAGAAACAGTAAAATAATAATAATAATAATAATAAAATTCTTTATTGTACACCATAAAAAATTTACAAGACATTACAAAACCAGATAAATTGGTACAACCAGGCGGTCTTATTGCTAAAAAGCAATTTCTGCCAGACTACCTGTGGGTATAGGAGAATTTTTGTGAAACATAAGTAGGTGGCGTAAAAGATGAGCAGAACAAAATTATCTATATAATATTAAATCAAATATCTTCAGTATACACAAATAAAATAGGTAAATAAATACTTAAATATATAAATAGTATATGATATAATTATTAATAAACATACAAATATATATATTAATAAATACACCGTTGTGGCGTTGTGGGTAGCGAGTCTGCCTTAAGCCTCGACGGTTGCGGGTTCGATTCCCGCTCGGAGCAGATGTTTGTATTAATCGTACAGGCATGTTTTCCGGTCTGGTTGTGTTTGTCCTTGTCATTGTGAATGTTTCCGGACCCCGACACAGGATATAATTATCCTAATGGGGGCCGTTGAGTGTGTAGCGTTTAAAAAAAAAAAAAAAAATATATATAAACAAATAACTATATACATATCGTTATATATATATACAAATAAAATATTACAAATACCAGTAAAGTTTCCACAGTAAATCATGCGCATACAATAGAATACAAAGTAGATAAAAAATAGGTAGTTAGGGTTCAGATAATAGTAATATCGCAATAAAAAATCGAATCGAAGTAAAATATCTAAAGATTAAAACATTCCATTCATTTTTAAATTTAACAAGTGTGCTAGATCAATAGTTCTGAATTTATTGTTATAAGATTTGCAAGAACGGAAAATAAAGGTGTTTTAAATGTATTTAGTTCTTATGAGGTAAATCAAAAAGGTTCTGAGATCGTGTAATTACTGTAGGCTTTCTGAATCGTAATCGACTTAACAGATAGGGATCGATATTAACGACCAATAATATTTCAATTTGCTCAAACTTTAATTCAATTATTGCATCCTTTCAATAAGATTGCACATTCAAGAGTATTGCACAATATTATTGCTGGTGTAGAGACATTTTCAGTGCTAATAAATATATTAATTAATACAACACACTCAACGGCTCCCATTAGAATACATGTTGGGGGTCCGAAGACACACACAAATATAAGTACAACCTCGAAAACCGAAAACCATTCTTGTATGTTCGACACAAACATCTGTCACGAGCGGGAATCGAACCCGCAACCATTGGCACTTATAATTATGAGCTTATCCTGTATAAGGATCATTTTTCCGAGTAATTCATAATTCCTTCTGATCTAAGAATTTACTTAAATTATTATAATCGACGTTCCACATAAGAAAAACCTTTCTTTCTTTTTCGACCCAGGCTTTTTTATAAGTTATATTAGCACTTTCTTATTTCGGGCACGAGGTAATTAAACATGAGTAGAATAGCAGTAGTCATAAAGATCTATTCCTGACATATCATACCTTTCACTATCCATTAAGTTGGAATAAATCACATATAAATAAAAAAGACGTGAAGATTGTTTCGGACAATATCGCATCATGGGAATTACACAATTTATACATAATTTACTAAGATTATGATTATCAATTATTGGAATATTAATTCCAGTCTAAAAAAAACTTTATAATATATTTAAGTAAATATTATAATATTTTTAGGACCAGTACTTCAACACTCTTGAAAGTATCTAAAAAAAAGAAAAATTAAAATTGGTTTACCAAAATACCTTCACAGACAAAAACATTTTAATTGATAGCTTCCTTTTGAAGTCGAAATCATCTCGCATGTTAACAGCATGTTCATTTAATAATAATTTGATAAACGTGAAACCCTTTCGAAAAAGCTTCCCAATTAGGTCCCTCCATTAATTAATGGTGTACGAATAACTGTATTTTATACGTTACGCTAATGGACTATTGAATGTTACAGCCTACGGATTAATTAACACAGAGTATTGTGGCCAGACATTTTCAGACGACGGCTCAAAAAATAACATTGAAAAATTGAACAGCGTTTTATTCGACGGAAATGCAACAGGCAAATGCATAGTCCGAGTATGTGATAACGATGCAACAAGCGAAGTATGTGGGATTAGGAAACTTGGCGCTGGCTATTTTATAAGTCTGTTCCGTAATAAATGTGAAATGGATAAATATAATTGCGAGAACATAGAAAAATATAATGCTACTGATCTTTTTATATGTAAAGAATCAGATATGAAAAGAATTGATGTTAACAATGAAATTGAAAATGTTACTAACTTGGTCGTTGTTAATGGAAAAATGTTGGGACAATATGGTGACATAAATGATACAATTGATACATTCTTTGCCGCGTCACATGTTTTTGATTTGCCGATGAAAGAAATCGAACCACTGAATACTAGGAGAAGATTGTTAAAGTACGCAGGACCTGTTAAAGTCTTCGTACCTTGGATTGTTAAACCGCAGAACATTAGTAACGACACATTCCATCGACCTACCCTTTCTTCATGCTACCACAAATGTCCAATAGTAAGTTCATTCAACATATTTTGTCTCTTATAACCATAAACTCTGAAAAAGGATTTTGGAGCAAATCTTTGCTGTTAAGAATGAAAAGTACCCGGTCCAATAAAGGAAGTTCTATCTTCACACAGAATACAGTAAAGTAGCAGATGAGACTGAACGCTGGAGGTTTTAAATCTCACTATCATCCTCAATATCTTTGTCCTTTCCATTTCTATATCTTTCCCTTTCTTCCTACTCTTTCTCATCGTAATTTGAAAAGACGAAAAAAGTTATTAAAAAAACTACTAGAATTGGAATTACGTTCAAGTTTTAAATGAATACCAATTTTTAATGAGACTAATTTATTAACCATTGTTTTCATTTAATAGAAATGCCCAGACACCTACGCACCAGTATGCGGAGTTCCTGGTATAGTGGCACGAGAACCTTCCATAATGTTCCAGAATCACTGTTTTATGGATGTCGCTCAGTGTAAGATGTTTTGGGAAGGAAAAAGTAGCACAGCTCACAGCTCTTGTTAGTATATTAGTCGATATTATATAATTAGAAATCAAGTCAAGAATAGAGATTTCGAATTCAACGTAACAAACAAACTTCTTTCAGACATAATATTAGTAGAATATACCCACTAGGAACAGTGTAAACTACACATTTATATAAGCATAATTTGTATTTTTCGAATGTCAGTATATGTAATGTATGTAATTTATAATTATATACTTTACTCAAGATTTTACTAGTTATATATATATATGTGTATGTATGTAGCCATGTATGTATATATGTGTGTGATTGTAGATTGTTTGAACTTTAATGATTAAAATATATATATATTAACATTTTTTAATTCTTTTTTCTTTCGATATTGCTTGTTCTATGTACCGCATTATCTGTGGACAACTGTTATTGGCTTACCATTAATGTAATTCCAAATATTTATTCCTAGTATTTAGGCTGTTGTTGTCCTGAATAAAATTAAAAAAATTAAACAAAAAAATAGATTTTAAATTTTAAATCTATTTTTTATGGCTACATTACATTTTAGATCGACATATATATAAATTACTATAAATAAATATATAGAATAAAAACATGATACTTACAATAAAAACCAATCGGAGGTTCTGAAACATTTGCACAAACGCCCAGAACAATTTTTTTGTTCTGTAAAAATCTGCCTGTAGCGGTAACCCAACCAGCGCACACCAAGGCTTAAGTCCAGTTTACGACCTTTGTGGCATAACGGCTTACTAATATAGTACTACCGTACCAAATCTTAATAATAATCTTGTCATATAATAAAATATTTTGCCGCCGCAATTTTGACTTGCGAGCAACAAGGGGTGCGAGCAGGCAGTGTCGTTTATTCACTTCGCTTACCACTGCTGTTAATCTATTCAATCTTCAGAGCGATACAAACGCAAGTGGTAATGTAATGTGAAGCTTACGATATTGACGTACTCTGCGTATATAGTAGTGACAGCGTGGGGAGAGAAATCTAGCGTCAAGGTGGAGACATGTGCTTAGTAATTAATAAGCGTATTTCAACATTACTGCCTTAGATTTCTGTAAGTACTACCTACCTTCATTACAACAACACGGGTACAAATTATCAGTTTTCTTCACATTTTTTGGACAGATCTTACAACTGAAAGTCACTAAGCCACACAATTTGCTAAAAACAAAGATAAGACATTATCAAACTAATATCAACCCTCATTGTTAATATTTAAATGTCTTTTTTTACAGCCTATTTACAATTCAAAACTAAATGTAATTAAAAATAATTAGCCCTGTACAAATCATGTCCACGGGGAATTAAGTAAAGACTCAATAGCTCAACGGTAGATGGGCCGACTCCGGTCTGTTAACGCGAGAGTCACGAGTTCGATCCTGACCCCATTGGGCTATTGTCGTACCCACTTTTAGCGCAAGCTTCGAGCTTATTTGGAGGGGCAATAGGAATTTTTATAAATGCCTGGAAAAAGTGGCAGGTGGCAGGTATGCGAGCTGCATTTCCGCAATGAATCATAATCCCGATTCTTTGGGTGAAAAATGATCAGCTTCGGTACTAAACAATTTCTAAAAGGTATCACACCCCGACGCATTACTTTCACGAACAGGAGGGCTGGTTTTTTTTATTAAATAACAAATAAACGCTGCACACTCAACGGCCCCCATTAGGATAGTGATATCCTGTGTCGGGGGTCCGGAAACACATACAAGAGACAAGAACAAATACACCTAGACCGGAAAATATGGTTGCATGGTAATACAAACATATTATTCTCCGAGCGGGAATCGAACGCGTGTTCTGTGACGTTTAAGGTAGGTTCGCTACCGCTGCGCCACAAAGTCGTTACAACATTTTAAATCTGGTACGTTTGTAAATGGTACATCAAAATAATTATTTGTATAGCTGTGTATTAGTGTTTATATTTCCGTCTGTGGAACATCAAAGGGTTGCGGTTGACAGGACGTTCAATCAATACTGCATGTTGACGACCGCCCAAGGGTGTTGTAAACGTTTGTACCGTCCACAGCTAAATCGAAATCTGTTCCATCTATTCTATATAACGGTATACTGTTACGAGTGTAATTAATATGAGTGATTGAGAGGGAATATCTGGTTATTATACATTCGGTATACTTCATTATAGTAGAGTGAAATATATTTTGGTACTCTATACTATGGTTTTTTCTTTACTACGGTTTTTTCTTTGTGTCAATCACATGAAAAATTTTGGTATAGATAGAAGTAGAAAGTCAAAGGCTACTTTTTTTTTTTGAAAAACAAAATACTTGGAGGGCCTAAACTAGGAGATAATTTTTTTATTTAATCATTTCGATTGCAATACAGCTGCCCTATTCATGTGAGCGAAGCCGCGGGAAAATGCTAGTAGTATACAAATTATAAAATCATATTTTTTTTCATGACGGTTTTTCAACACATGAACGTGTGGTACTTGAAGTAACAAGATGTGGGCTGCCAACCTGGATATGAGGGGAAAAAGGAAGGTAGCAGGGGGCGGTGGACTAGGACTCCGGCGCTCTCCTACATTGCACGAAATGCAACAGTACCTACTGATACTGTTACTTTATGCTGATTTTCTGTGAGAGGGTAGTACTTTCCCAGTCGAACCGGCACTTATTTGCTGGGAGGAGCTTGGGTCTACTACTACTAAATAAAATACTTCAAATGTATTTTAGTAATTATTTATTAAACTTAATGTAAAATGTCGCGACCCGTCTCGCACTGAAACGTCCGATGAGTCCGAAACTAGTCAGTAGGTACTTAAACCGATTAAGCGGAGTTTGAGCCGTTTAAAATTTACATTAAGTTTAATAATGTCTCACGATAGTTTTAGTAATTGAATTATTTTTTAATTGTCTTGTACTTATTTTAATACTTTTACTTATTTTTAGCTTATGTAGAAGCATCTTTTCTTTTCTGTATGGGAGATGAAATGAACGCAGTATATCGATTCCTACCAGCGATCAGAACGTTACAGCATATGGGACGACTCAAGAAGAAAGGAAAATTTAGAGCAAAACTGAGGAATTTCAGATTCCTCAGCGACTTTAGATCTGGTCATCCTAAATTTATGGGTTAAATAAATGGAATTACGTTGATTTGTATAGTTAAGATATTTTATTGAAACCACAATCTGACAATCTGACAATCCAAAATCTCATCGAATCTCATTATTTAAGAGCTGGGGGCTTACTATGAACTCTTATTTCGATTCAAATGACGACCAAATCAATCCAATTCAATTCAGATAGTAAAATGATTAAAAATTTATATGTATGACGTATAAATATATAATATGCCATGGTATGTTGGTTTCGGTCGTCATTTGAATCGCAATAATAGTATGCTTAGTTGTACCACATATGTTAAAGTTAAGGAAAATAAAATAAATAAAAAATTTAAAACAACCATATATGCAGGATAAGGGTAGTATATTGTGTAATATAAGCTGCTTATATTTACAAAAGAAAATTTCTTCGAATCTCTCAGATGAAATTTGAAGACGAATTTTGTTATTTATCAGACTACGACGTAGATGCGTGGTAGTATCATATTGTTGAGTAATTTTCCTTCTAAGAAATGTTTATCAGAAAATCTATTTATAAAGATTCGCTCACTTATTTTATTGATTTTATTTGCCACGTTCACCTTGCTACGATGTTAAAGGTGATGTAATTTGAATGTATCATAATGTAGTACACATTATGAATGTTAAATAAAATAGCTTTTGTCATGACGGTTGGCAAACAAGCATAAGGTCCGCCTGATGGTAAGCAGTTACCGCAATCTATTAACGCTTGCGACACTTGAAGTATCACCAGCGCGTTGCCAACCCGAGGAAGGGGATGAGAAGGGAAAAAGAGGGGATCAGAGGGGGTGAAACATTGGTCCTCTGGTTCTCTCACTCATCATGGATGGAGACTCCGGCGCTTTCCTACATTGCAAGAAACACAACAGTACCTAATGATACTGCCACTTGACGCCGATTTTCTGTAAGAGGGTAGTACTTCCTCGGTCGAGCGGGCCCCTTTTGTGCTGAGAGGAGCATGCCTCTACTACCGTAAAATCTTTTAAGTTACCCTTATACCATTTACCCACAGCTAATACTAAAGCTTAGAGCATGTGCTCTAATGAATTTGAAATTTTAGCGATAATAATTGCTTGAAACACGGCATGATTGTATCAGTGTAATTTCAATTTTATTCTTATGTTTTTAACTTTTATTTCTATTTGTTACTTAAAAATCCCGTGCCGTGCCTTAGCCAAGCACAGAGCCTTATTCGGATGAGAAATAGGAATATCATACGTAATGAAATGATCATGTCAGTGTAGGTGGACGCTCATAGCTGGGTGCGCTCACTCATCGGTGGGTTTGGAGGACACGTAAAAATTGTCCAGGCTGCTATCAATTTGATAATAGTCAGAAAGTCAAGTCAATGCCTATACAGGCGACCTAAACAACTCTAACACTAGGTTGGCCACTAACAACTCGATAAGAAGAAGAAGTTTTCAGCCACGAGTTGAGATGCACATAACTTTAAGTATCTTACTAAGTATCTTTATGCGTTTATATAGGTGTCCTATCACCAATTAAACAATAACATAAAGTAATTGTAACTACGGAAAGAAGCGGCATCTAAGCGTGTTGGTAAAAGTACCTATAGCTGTGAGAGCGATGTGTGCGTTTCAGAGACTAAGCGCTTTGAGTGTGGAGCGGAAAGCCTTTAGGCTCCCTAAATTCAAGGGATATCGAATCACCGGTTCTTTACACCGGATGCTGTAATTAGTTAGTCATGCGCAAGACCTGAAGTTAGGTGTGATGTCAAAGCCGGCGAAGCGAAATGACAAATTACAGGAATGAATATGTATAACAATTAAGTTTTTTTATTAAAATGTATTTATAATATTATAATTCTCTTATTATATAATACTAATCTTCTATATATATATATATATATATATATAGATAAGCAACTTTTGTTTTTCGCTACCGATAAACTTGAAAACTACTGGACCGATCGGAATGAGCCCATGACCATTCGACGCGGAATTAATTGTAGAAGGTGTTAGGCTATTAATTCGTATATAAATTCGAATAATATATATCCAAAGCGATATCTCACTCTACTTTCACATGCTGGACTTTGTGTGTATCTTTATATATATATATATATTTACTGTACGTGTGTATGTCACTGAACTCCTCCTAAGGGCTGGACTTTGATGATTTTCTTGTGTGTATTCCGGTGTATTCGGGAATGGTTTAGATTAACAATTTGACCCAGTAGGGGCACTGCTATCGGGTCTCACTTTTTTTCATTTTCGTGGCAGGACAACGTCTGCCGGGCCCGCTAGTGTAATATAATATTAAATTTCTTGGAGCCTCAATAGCACAACGGTAGAAAAGGGCCAACTCCATTGCGTTAACTTTATTAAAATATATATAATAGTTTAAAACCTCTCAATAATTATACAATATAAAACGAAAAAAAAAGGTAATGACGGTCGAATTTCATATACACGAACGAAAAGTGGAAGCAATCAGAAGGTGAACTATGAAAGAGCGTCATATTATTACCTACCTATGTATCTGAAAAGAAAGTTGCAACATATTTAATTGCGTACTTATTCATATTTTAGCTCCTATAAATAAAGAGTCATAGAATGATTAATGATATCAAAACCCTTAAAATATTATACTGCACATTTGTAGTCATTTAGAATATGCATCCCAGATATGGAACCCGCAGTATCGTAAATATATTGACCGTATCGAAAACGTTTTATCAAATACCTTTGCTTTCACCAAAATGTTCCCTACCGTTCCCACGAATATCTTCAGCTCTGTAAGAAATACCATTTATTGCCACTTCACTACCGTCGTTATATAGCTGACTACATGTTCTTTTCGAAAATTTTAAATAATAGTGTTGACTGTCCCGAACTTTTAAGTAAAATATATTTTAATGTTCCATATAAATCAATTCGCTATAACCACTCTATAAAAGTGCCTAATACTTCGTCCAAGTACAGACAAAATAGTTATTTAGTTCGAGCAAGTAGAAATTTTAATAATCTTTGTAAACAGTATGAAATCGACCCTTTTGTATCAAATATTGCATTGGCTAGGCAGCGCTTAAGCCTAAGCTTTTTCAATTAATTTGTTTTAAAATTAGTTAATTTTTTTTTTTGAAAACGACAACTACATTTGTAGAGTGTTTGTTGCTCTCACCTAATTCTTTTAATCCGTTGTATATAAGCGAAAACTTGTTGTTGGCTTACTGTTATCTAATTAAGTTAATATATACCATATGTTTTTATAGCTGTAAGCTTTCCATGTAATAAATAAATAAATTAATTAATTAATTAATGATTATTATCCTAAACACAGGTACATTTATATGACGTGTGCAGGAAACAAGGAGGTATGTAGACTGAACGTCACTCTCGAACATCAGAAGTATATATAGGTCTTCTTAATATGAAAGCTTGAACTCGACCAAGTATCGAATATCTAATTACCGCCGTTTATGTGTAGTTTAGATCGAATATTATCCAAGTGCCGGTCCAAGTTTTAGTTTTGAATTGGCTAGAGAACTCTCGCTGACGGGAAGTGTCACCGGTGTGATAATAGTCAATTAATAATAATAAAACAAAATAGACTCTGATGGCGTACATATTTTTTGTATAAAGAAAATTTTGGTTCGGTCATATCTCTTCTTCTTAGTATTATTCTGGGTATTATATTTACCTAGGGTCTGCTTATTACTCTTATCCGGATAACAGTTTCTACACAGAGCGATTGCCATCTGACCTCCTACCTAAGGGCGCACTTTAATATTACAATTTTAATTTTACAACTCCAAACATTTTTACGGTCAAAATCACAGCAAAAGCGAACCGAATAAAATATTGTGACAGTTGAATTACTACAAAACAAGTCAAATTAATATCCATTTGGGCGGCGTGCAATCATTTTGTAATACACGTGCAATTAGTTCGAAATGTTTTTCACGTTTAAGTGGTTACATTTCGCGTGTTTCATATTCCCCGAATTTCATACAAATAACAAGCCTGGATCAACGATCAAGCAGTTAGCCGCGAAACGTAATAAATGTAGTTAATTAAATTCCGATAGTAAATTGAAGCGGAATTTGCTTGTTTTAATATTGAGTGCATTTACGAAATAAAACATACAGGGTATTGCACAGTACATTATGCTTATTAAAAATGGTACAAATTAAGTAATTTTGTATATGTTCATTATTGACGTTTTTGTGTTCTATTAGAGTGCGTTTCGACTAACGCGGAGACCTTGTTGTCTAATCACAGTGCTCGAAAACTCCACTCAGTAATAGTGTAAATGGAGCAGCGCGGACTTTCAAAATTTATGCTGCTCTCCGCGCCCGACTCCGCCCAGCTCCGCGTCAGTGGAAACGCAGCATTATGCTGCATTTACATTAGTAAAGTAACTCGTACATTTAACTAGTAGATAACAAAACAACCCATTTTAATCGCGTATGGTTTCTAAACACTTTATTAGGTTATCTCATGGCATTTTAGTTTTTATTGCACGACGGTTGGCAAACAAGCATACAGTCCGCCTGATGGTAAGCAGTCACCACAACTTATGAACGTATGCGATACTTGAAGTATCATATGCGCGTTGCCAACCCAAGGAATAGGAGGACAGAGTTGAGAAGCGAAAAAAAGAAGGGACAGAGGGGGTGGGAGATTAGGCCTCTCTCATTGCACGAAACGCAGCAGTACCTACTGACATTGTTACTTTATGCCGATTTTCTGTGAGAGGGTAGTATTTCCCCGGTCAAACCAGCCCAGCGTGGCTCTGCTACCGTTAAAGTAGGTTGTCAAGTAGTACAAAAAACGGTAAACATAAAATGAAATTTATTAGATAAAATGATATAGAAGAGCTACTCCATCCTCTTAACTATAAACATCTTCAAGCTGAGATGTATTTTTACTGTGAAAATTCCCAATTAACCCAATTAATTATCCCATTTTGCTACGAATTACAAAGAACTCATTATAGAGGATTAAAAAATAAATTCTTAGGAAAAAATCTTTGTTTATTCTTGTACCTTTGTTTGTTTTATATACTAGCAGTTAGAAGTGGCGTTACTCATCTGAAGACATTAATCTATGATTTGATTTGATTCAAAAGACAGAATTTTTCACATTGGCATTATGAATGTGAATAATCGATGTCTTATTTTACTTAATTTCATGTAAAATATTTATTTATTTTAATACTTTATTGTACATAAAAAAATAATCAATATAACAACGACACTTAAAAAAGAAAACGAGCACAACATCGGTCGGTCTTATCGCTTAAAAGCGATCTCTTCCAGACAACCTTAAGGATAGGAAATTGTGGATGGTGTAGCAATAAAATAAACATACATGCAAATAACTATACACTAATACATAAAATTAATACACACAATATATTATAAAAAATATACACGTGAATATAATAAACTAATAAATATTAAACTATATATACATATAACATAAAAATGATTATGTAAATTAAATATAAGTCGTCTCAATAGATAGTTAATAGTTTAATTTATATTTATATTTACATTTTATATTTACATACATTTTAGCTGTCTGCACTGCGAAATATAAACTATGCCAAAGTTCATACTACTCTGCGCACGAAATATGTTCAGGACGAGGTACAAAGCTTTCCCTTCTCGTTTTATTATATATAAAACCACGCCTGTGGTTTTACCAGTATTCATTTTGAATCAAACTAAGCTAAGGATAGCCATAAGCTTTTATGAATTTCCTAATAGTAGGTTAACATTATGAACTACTTATTGTAACCAACATTGATTTTAATCCCTTTACTAGATAACACAATAAATTGCACAGCACTGTAACTACTACGTCGGATTTCAACGATTCGTTCTTCGTCTTTCGAAACATTGAAGTAACCATCCATGTGACGCTTCGTTAGAATGACATCTTTTTTCAAATAGTTTCTTCTAATCCAACGTATTAAATAGGTTCTATACTTCGCCATGCACCAACATATATATAAGAGAAGATTCGTCCTTAATATTTACACATATTTGCATTTGCCTTAAACGGAACTCATGCTTATGGTATTAATAAGCTAAAAATATATAAATAATTATATATTTTAGCACAAATGAGTCTGCTCGACCAGACAAGTACTGCTCTCTCACAGAAAAACAGTGTTGTTCACTATTCGTTCAATCTAATATTTTCTATATCATTATCGATGGAATTTGGTTGGCTCTGATTGGAGCTCATCATACGAGCATACGGCGGATTCGACATTCCGATTGGTCGACCCGCAACGGAACGAAAAAAAGACAAGCACCGCACGCGCGGACTTCGGGAGTCGACTTTGCGCCGCCGCGGCAGCCGCCATTTGAATTTACTCGAAATACAATATTGTGTGATCGGTGTGAACGTGTGTGGACATTATACGCATTCAGCCATATTAGGTGCTAGCCACGTGACTCTGCCACCCTTGTCACCCACTGGAACCAGCTCAGAGTGATACACGAAGGGCGTCTCATCAGTCGGGGACCTGGAGAATTCTGCCTGTAAGTACCAATCTTACTACCAGGTTCCATCGTTTTAATATCGGCAGAAGGCTTACGAGTCATCTGACCCAGAGTGTTGGTTAAGGCCCCTCCGGCAGGGCCCGATCAATACATCTTTATGGTGCCGAATCCCGGGAGGAGTACCCCCTATTAGTGTCAATTTGAGCTGTTCAGAGAATCAATATGGCTGGTATTTTTCGTTTATATAGTGAAAGCGTATATGTAATTTAATTTGTTATTCGTTAGGTTATTATTTCGTTTTATTACATATTTTATGTTTAAAATTCATTTAATTACTTATTACAAGTTAGTTTTAACGTTTATTAATTTGTATATTCGTATTCAATACTTAAATACGTTAAATAATAGAATTAAAAACTCATTCGGCCATTTTGCAATTTGTAATTTACTATTATCACTATTATCCGATCGTTCACACTCGGGTCTACCGATCAAAAAATATACCCTCATTAGGTGTACCATTCGTTCATTCGTTTATACTCGTATGAGAAATTAAATATTTCTTATAATATTCGTTTCGGTTTATATGTACGTACGTACGCACATATCTGCCGAATTATCGACTTGCGGCTTTGAGGTGGTTAATATTCGTTCACAAAACATATTGAATTGTTACAGATCACGTATAAACAATCTAAGTATCTATCTGTCGGTGTTTATATGTATCTATCGGCTGTGACAATTTTATATTTATTGAAATTTGTGTTGGTACAGATCTTTTCGCAGGCATAAGCAAACAATTTTAGTTTTATCGGTGTTTATGCATGTAAATTATTCGGCTGTACTAAATTCCTATGCCACATTCTATTCGTTATTGTTACGGATCTTATATAAAACAATCTTTTGCGTATCGAGGTTATGTACTTAATTCGCGGCTGTAATAGTTTATTCATAATTATTACGGATCATACATAAACCATTTTTATACAAATATCGGTGTTTTATATAAAATTATCGGCTGTAATAATAATATAAAATCGTCATCGTACCTTTCGTTTACATGAACTAAATGTACCTACATACGTAACGAAGAGAATTAGTATTTTCTTTGTTAATTAATCGTTTTTCAGAATTGTTTCTAAAATATTCGAATAGACAATATTATATTATCGTCTATACAAGTAAACATTTAACTCGTTACATATACATCGTGTATGTTGCTTTGCGTTTTTTACAACTATTTCATTTGTTTGCTTGTTTACGTACATTATCGAACTTACACTGTTGCGTGCCGGGCGCTGTGTAGGTATCAAAACCTGTTTCCAAAACGTTAATCGTCTGTTCAATTGTTTAGTATTTGTGTTATTTTATTCATAATAGCATCATGTCATTCAATACGAAGCGGGCTACTCGTAAACTTAGTTCTACGAGTAGATCTAAATCTAAACATATTGAAACAGAAAGTTATACTATTCATGATTTGCCGTCTTTACGTAGAAAACGTACAATAGCTTTAAATCGTCTTACAAAGGCATTAGAGGTCGGTAATTCCGTGCAGAGTGGAGACGCTTCTAGCGATTTATTTTTATCATATTGTGAGGAATTAGGCAAATACACAAACGAATTCGAACATGCGCACTTTTCAATTCTTGAGTTGTTAGACGAATCCGAGGAATGTCTTGAGGATGAAAATATACGGACCCGTTTTGATGAAACTTTTTTCGAAATTATGTCAATTCGTCGTAGTTTAACGAAGGCAGACTTAAATTCGTCACACATTATTATCGATAACAATAGTCAATCGCCCTTGTCACGTCTTAGGTTACCTAAAATACAATTACCCACGTTTTCAGGTAATATTAAACATTGGCCGGAATTCTTTGATACATATAACGCGCTGATTCATAACTGTTCCTCGCTTACGGAAATAGAAAAGTTTCATTATTTGACTTCGTCGTTAAGAGATGATGCGTTAGCCCTTGTACGCGTGTTCCCTATCACCACTGATCATTATGCTGACGCGTATAGTGCGTTAGTGGCTCGATACCAAAATAAGCGAGAATTAGCATTTAGCTGTTGGAGGGACATCCTTAATCTTAATCTGAAATTTCAAAACGCGAATGACTTTCGACGCACGTTAGATGGTATTGATGAAAATTTAAGTATATTAAAGAAAATCAATCTTCCGGTTCAACATTGGGATTTTATTATTGTTTATCATGTTTTATCGAAAATAGACACGAAGCTACGTCGCGAATTTGAGGAGAAATTTTGTAATTCCGAATTTCCTCAATATTTACAACTAAAAGAGTTTTTAAATTCGAAATGTGAAGCGTTGATTCGTGATAGTCATTTTAATGAAAATGTAAAAAATATTTCTTCTATTAAAAATGTAACTAAGCCGGCTCCCAACTACACGAAACGTTCATACGTGTCTCATGCATTGATAGCAAGCAATTCGATCAAGGATAATAAACAGTTAGCTTCGAAGAATAGAACAAACCATTCAAATAATAAATGTTCCTTTTGTTCAGATTCGCATCCGATTTCCCAATGTAAAACGTTTTTATCTAAGTCAATCGACGAACGTATGTCTGTCGCGCATGACAAAAAATGGTGTTTTAACTGTTTAAAACAATCTCATCAAATTAAAGATTGTAATTCAATCTTTCGATGCTTAAAATGTAAACATAAACATCACACCTTACTTCATAAGGATCGTGTTGAAAATAAATCTCCCACTCGTTTAAATAGTACCGACTCACAATCCGTGTCTCTCGTTGCTAAACTATCGGATTCGCCTATGCGTATTAAACCTTCACCATCTGTGAATACAACCGTACTTCTTGCTACAGCTATAGTTGAAATTGTAGATTCGGACGGCTTATCTCATTCGTTCCGTGCATTATTCGATACCGGCAGCCAGAGTAATTTTATTACGCAAAAGGCCATGCAATGTCTAAAGCTTAAGCCACTACCATGCGAATCGAATATCAGTGGCTTAGGAGGCACTACTGCAGACATAATTGGCGTAATTCGTTGTGCTATTATATCAAATAATAGTAACTCGTCATTCGATCTCGACTTACATGTCGTTTCTAACATTTGTGGTGATCAACCAATAGCCAAACTTAATACCGTAGGTTGGTCTCACATACAATCGTTACCGTTAGCAGACCCAGGTTTCGACGTGCCTGGTCCAATCGATATTTTATTAGGTGCTGACGTTTTTGCGGAATCACTTATCGATCAACGTATAAAGGGCAATGCTAATCGACCCTTGGCGATCAATTCGGTTTTCGGTTGGCTTTTACTTGGTAAAATGCCACTCGTTACGTCTTCGTTATTTCAATATTTACCCAAATCAGACGACTTAGCGTCAATGGTACAGCGTTTTTGGGAAATTGATAGTGTCCCTAATGCTTCACCGCTCACCCCAGATGAGGCTGCGTGTGAAGCTAAATATTCTATCGAACATTTTCGCGACTCTTCAGGTAGATATGGAGTCCGTCTTCCCTTTAAAGACGGAGTCGAACCGACGTTCGACAGTTCTCGAGAGATTGCGTTACGGCGATTCAAAGCCATTGAACGACGACTCGAGCGTGACCATGATTTACGCAAACAGTACTCGGAATTCATGGATGATTACAGGAAGTCTGGTCACATGTCGATGGTATCTCCTAAAGAGCTGAACCGTGGTAAATATTATATACCGCATCACTGCATTATGAAACCTGATAGTGCCACAACGAAACTACGCGTCGTCTTTGACGCATCGGCTAAAGATGCTCAAGGCAAATCGTTAAACGATACTTTGCTAACGGGACCTAAGCTTCAATCGAATATTCTTACCGTCTTACTCCATTTTCGATTATATAACGTTGTTTTTACGGCTGACATCCGTCAGATGTATCGGCAGATTCTGGTCGCTGATGAACATCGGGAATATCAAAGGATTTTTGGAGATCCCAACCTGATCAACCGTTACAGGAATTTAAGCTAAACACTGTGACCTATGGTGTCTCATCTGCACCATTTTTAGCCATCAGAACTATTAAGCAGTTGGCAAAGGACGAGGGTTCTAGATTTCCTTTAGCTGAGCGAATTCTAGATACCGATATATACGTGGATGACGTTGTATCTGGTTGCTGTGACTTAGACGAAGCTCGCGAGGCTAAGTCACAAATCATAAAGCTGTTCTCGTTGGGCCATTTCCAGCTTCGGAAATGGGCCAGTAACGTATCTGCTTTACTATCTGGCCTTCCTCCAGAAGAGTGTCTTCTTGACCCTAAAACGTTTTCTGATGGGCAATCGTCAACATTGAAAGTGCTTGGGCTTAAATGGGATCCAACCACTGATGCGTTTTTATTCGATGTAAAACCGTCTAATCGTTCCTGTACAAAACGGGTCATTCTTAGTGAGATAGCAAAAATCTTTGATCCTTTGGGATTTTCGTCACCTCTCACGATTAAAGTGAAATGTCTAATGCAGAAGCTTTGGCTTCTAGGTACATCTTGGGACGAGCATCCTCCCGAGGATATAGCCCACGTGTGGCATAATTTTTGCGATCAGTTATCTGAACTTAAAGAATTACGAATACCTCGTATTCTTGCATGCGACAACGTAAACACCTATGAGCTTCACGGTTTCTGTGATAGTTCAGAAATAGCGTACGGAGCGGTTATTTATCTGCGGAGTTTGCGTAGTGATGGATCTTTTTTAATTCGGCTGTCTTGCGCTAAGGCTCGCGTCGCTCCTATCAAAAGGAAATCGTTACCCCGTTTGGAGTTATGCGCAGCGGTTGTATTAACCGACTTAACCAAATTCGTTGTTGACACATATCGTGATAAAATTCCTATTAAGTCGATCTATTTGTGGTCTGATTCCACCGTAGTGTTATCGTGGCTTCGTTCACATTCGTCTCGCTGGACCACGTTTGTGGCCAACCGTGTCAGTCACATCCAGGATAATTTTCCGGTCGAATGTTGGCACCATGTTGCCTCATTTGATAACCCAGCGGATGTGTGCTCTCGTGGAAATTTTCCTTGCGATCTTCTTTCTAATTCCCTGTGGTGGTCTGGTCCGTTGTGGCTCGCGAAGCCATTGGACCAGTGGCCAATCGCAAGGTTACCCACTCGTGAGGAGGACTTCGTCATTCGTACTGAGGAGCGTCGATCGATAGCACTTCTCGCTTCACAAAACGATAATTCTAGTTCTGAAATAGAAAACTTATTAAATCGATTTTCGTCACTCGAAAAAATAACTCGAATCGTGTCTTATATCCGACGTTTTATTTACAACGTAAGAAATCACCGCAATCGCCAACTGGATTCTATTTTAACGGAAGTTGAAAATAATAATTCGTTATTGTTTATCGTTAAATTCGTTCAAAAGTCGTCATTTTCGAAAGAAATTCAGCAGTTAACATTAAATCAAATCTTACCCAAACCCTTTCGTAAGCTTAACCCGTTTTTAGATGAGGAAGGTATTCTCAGGGTGGGCGGTCGGCTGTCTCATTCTGGTTTAGAATTCGAGCAAAAACACCCAGCTCTTTTACCTAGCGATCATCCATTTACGTTCAAACTAATCGAATCCATTCATCAAAAATACTGCCATACGGGTCAGAATACTACACATTTTTTGATTTTACAACGATTTTGGGTATTATCCGCTAAACGAGCTATTCGTCGCTGTCTTTCGAAATGTGTTCGGTGTTTTAGAACGCAACCAAAACCATTAGAACCGTTCATGAGCGACCTTCCGTCGTTTCGTGTAAACCAAGCTAAACCATTCTCCATTGTTGGTGTTGATTTCGGTGGACCTTTTCGTATCAAAGTCGGAACACATCGTGGTGCCAGGATGGACAAGGCTTATCTATGTTTATTCGTGTGCTTAGTCACAAAAGCCGTTCATCTTGAGGTAGTTTCGTCTCTTTCAACCGACGGTTTTTTAGCAGCGCTTAGAAGATTCGTAGGACGTCGTGGACATTGCAACGTAATTCATGCGGATTGTGGTACAAATTTTATCGGTGCCAACAATTATCTTTCATTATTAGAACAGGCTTCGCAAGCTGAACGTATTAAATTCGATTTTAATCCCCCCTCCGCTCCACATTTTGGCGGTGCTTGGGAGATTCAGATCAAAGCTGCAAAGTCGCATCTTTATCGTATTGTTGGCAATCAAGTGTTAACGTTCGAAGAACTTACCACTTTATTTGTACAAATCGAAGCGGTTTTAAACTCACGGCCGCTGTGCCCTGTGAGTGCCGATCCAAATGACTTAAACGTTTTGACTCCAGGTCACTTCTTGACCTTGGAACCGCTTACTGCAGTGCCAGATGCGGATTTTTCTCATACGAGTATAAACCGTCTGAGCCGTTGGCAACTTATCCAATCGTTCCTTCAGGATTTTTGGATTCGTTGGAGGAATGAATATTTGCATTCATTAACCCAGCGTGCAAAATGGACGAAATCAGCTAAACCATTGCCGTTAAATTCTGTGGTCATTATTAAAGATGACAATCGTACACCTTTGCAATGGTCTTTGGGAAGGGTAATCGAATTGCATCCGGGCCCCGATGGCATCGTGCGGGTGGCTACGGTTAAAACAAAAGACAGGAATGTCAAACGACCTCTTGTAAAGTTATGCCCTCTTCCCCTAGAATAGTAATTCGTTATAAACTAATTAGTCCCTAATATAATTCATAGTATATTCGTATTTGTAACTTAGTTTTATTCGTTAATACGCTAGCTATAATTCTTGTTTTAGTATTGTGGTTTATTTAACTCGTTATTCGTTTTATTCGTCATTTTAGTTTTTTCTTTATCGGAAAATACCAGCTGTATTTTGGTGGGCGGTATGTTCACTATTCGTTCAATCTAATATTTTCTATATCATTATCGATGGAATTTGGTTGGCTCTGATTGGAGCTCATCATACGAGCATACGGCGGATTCGACATTCCGATTGGTCGACCCGCAACGGAACGAAAAAAAGACAAGCACCGCACGCGCGGACTTCGGGAGTCGACTTTGCGCCGCCGCGGCAGCCGCCATTTGAATTTACTCGAAATACAATATTGTGTGATCGGTGTGAACGTGTGTGGACATTATACGCATTCAGCCATATTAGGTGCTAGCCACGTGACTCTGCCACCCTTGTCACCCACTGGAACCAGCTCAGAGTGATACACGAAGGGCGTCTCATCAGTCGGGGACCTGGAGAATTCTGCCTGTAAGTACCAATCTTACTACCAGGTTCCATCGTTTTAATATCGGCAGAAGGCTTACGAGTCATCTGACCCAGAGTGTTGGTTAAGGCCCCTCCGGCAGGGCCCGATCAATACAAGTGTAAAATAACAGTTTCAGTACTATTGCGTTTCACGTTCGTTTAGCACTCGTAGCTAGGTGCCATCATTCATTTGGTCAGTCGGTAAGCGATTTTAGGCGCCGTGAGTGCTGGTTGCCAGGTAGCCGGATATCCGGGAGCGAAGTGTACGGGCATGTATGGCAGCTTTCACATTTACCGGCGTAATTTTGCTCGGCAAGCGCTCGCCGGGTGTACGCCGGATTCACCGCTGTGCGTCCGAGCTACTAGATTCAAAATTGGGTCGTGTGAAAGCGAAATGAGTTACCGAACACTCGCCGCCGGATACCCGGCAACCGGTACGTGTGAAAAGGCAGAGTCTAAGGGCCTGTGGCCACTGGCTGCACTGCACGGGAGGAGATTTTTATGATAATAAATTTGATCTATGCTGTGAACGTACAAAATTCCGTCTCAATTATCAATTTGGTAATAGTCGATAAGGGGAATCAAGTTTATTCGTTATGGAAACAGTATCGGAAAAATGATTAAGAGTGAAGCAGGTAAACTCAAAATTTAATTCCAATAGCGAACGGCAGTCAGATATTTTTTTTAGATTTATTCCGACATGGTATTTATTGGTTTACTCTCCCGCCGTGGCGTAAATAAAATGAAGTTAGCTCTGACGGAACTGTTCAGCTGCATTAATTAAGCGTTACAGGACCAGAGGGGAAAATATAAATAAATTTTCGTAGCATCGGTGTATTTTAGAAGCGTTTTCCATAAACCTATGTTACTATAAACTACATATCTGAGTAAAAAAGGTTTATACTGTCTATACTTTTTACTTAATTTAAAAACCTTTTTCGTCCCATCTCTATTCTTTCTGTACTTTCTAAAGTCTTGGAACATTTTGTTCATGATAAATTATCTGAGCATATTCGTCGTTATGATGTCCTCAGCCCTTTTCAATCTGGTTTTCGCCCAGGGCACAGTACTGCCACGGCTCTCCTGAAAGTTTCAGGTGACATTCGAGAAAATATAAAAGGGAAAAAATTAACTGTACTCGTGTTACTTGATTTTAGCAGTGCCTTCAATTCTGTCGATTTAGATTTACTGTTGGGCATCCTGGAAGGGATGAACTTATCTAAGATTGCCATCAACTGGTTTCACTCGTATCTTTTTGATAGAAAACAAGCTGTGAAAATCGAACAAAATTGTTCTCAATGGTGCAGTTTATCTGCAGGGGTGCCGCAAGGAGGAGTTCTATCACCGCTTTTATTTGGTATTTTTATTAATCACATTATTCCTGTCTTAACTACTGCGTATCATCTTTATGCAGACGACCTGCAAATTTACTCAGCTGCATCTTATGATCGTATTGATGATGCCATCATGCAAATCAATCATGACTTATCATCTATTAATGAGTGGGCTAAATCGTATGGTCTTTTGGTCAATCCTTTAAAATCCCAGGCTATTATCATCGGAAGTTCGTTCTTGGTTAATAAACTAAATCACTCTATAATACCTAATATTATATTTGATGGCACTGTCATACCCTTTTCGAGTCAGGTCAAAAACTTAGGCGTTATTTTCGACCAAACTCTGAGCTGGGCACCGCATATTGATAATATAAGTCGGAAGCTCTTTTCTACCCTACATTCTTTAAAACGCCTTCAAAACTTCTTGCCAATTAAGACTAAGATTTTGCTTGCTCAGTCTTTATTACTACCGCTGTTAGATTACTGTGATGTTGTATACACTGATCCTTCGGAGGAGCTTCTTATGAAGTTGGAACGCCTTCAAAACACCGCTATTAGATTTATTTTTAATCTACGAAAATATGATCACGTCACTGAATCTCGGAATATGTTAAAATGGTTTCCAATTAGACTAAGGAGAAATATTCACACTCTGTGTTTACTATACAATATCTTATTCAATCCTCTTACTCCTTCTTATTTAAAAAATCGCTTTTGCTACATGTCTATTGCTAGTGGTGATCGACTGAGATCGAGCAACAATCGTAAATTGTCACTACCGACATGTTCTACAAGAATCTGTTCAAAATCTTTCGATGTGAAGGCTGTTCAGCTCTGGAATGATCTTCCTCTTACAGTTCGTAATTCACCTTCTTTGGCTAATTTCAAGAATAATGTAATTAAGCACTTTGGGGGTTTCTGATTTTTAGTGTATGATATTGTATATATATATAGTATTAATACGTAGATATTTATACGTATGTATTATGCATTATTAATATATATTTTTTCTCTCTTCATCTCTTTATTTAAATATATATATATATTTTTTTTTTTAATTTATTTGTTACTTTCTGCTATTTCTACCCTTGGTATACATATTCCTTTAGTAACTCAAAGGTTGGCTGGAAGAGATCCCTTATTGGGATAAGCCCGCCTTTGTACAAATGATATTTCTTTGAAAAATTTTGTAATTTTTAAAATACTTGTACAATAAAGTTATATACAACAACAACAACAACCTAGTTGGTTAAAATATAGATAAATTTTCGTAGCATCGGTGTATCTTAGAAGCGTTTTCCAATAAACCTATAGTACTATAAACAACATATATGAGTAAAAAAGGTTTATACTGTCTATATTTTTCATTTAATTTAAAAACCTTATTTGGTTGTTACATTTTTTTTTCATTAAGAATATTCCTACTGCCCTTTAAAATAAGCTCGAAGCTTGCGCTGGGAGTGGGTACGACACACCCAAGGGGTTCAGGATCGAACCCTCGACTCTCGCGTTAACGGAGCGAAGTCGGACCTTCTACCCGTTGAGCTATGGACGTTTCTAAATAATATTACTTTCTCAAGTAACGTCTACTTAACTATATGCCGTCTATGACCCTCATACTGGCCCTAACACTGTTGTAAGGGTCTCTAGGATAGGGTCCGAGGTCTGTACCTCAGAACCGCTGATAAATTGTACCTAACAAAAAATTGTGATTGATATAAAATTTAAAGTAGAATCAGCGTAATCATCGTTAACGTGCTCTCCGAAGCTTGGCAGGGTGGTCCACTAAAAAAAACGCCTAGACCGAAACAGATATCTCTAAGATCAATCCAAACATCTGTCCGAGCGGGACCGAACCCGCAACCGTCGAGGCTAAAGGCAGACTCGCTACCCACAACGCCACAACGGTGTATACTAATTAGTTCATCCATATACCTATATATTATAGTATCGTATTCTACCGACCTTCGATTTTAGAGAATCCGCGCAGCTAGTTTTGCCCGGGCATATCATCGATCAGTTACTATAAATAGCAGCCAATAGCAGTGATATAAACTTCGCTTTGGTAGCTTCGGCCAAAGAAAAATTACTAATATTCCGATTTCCACTCCAACTTTTTGTTATAGCTTTCGCGTTACCACCCCACTGTGATCGACACCCTTCTTTTATTGATCGTTGATTTGAAGAACTGTTATATTTTAATTTAATTCAACCTATTTTAATTTATATAATACTTTTCCCGGCAGCTCCGCTTGCGCTGTGCAGTCTTTTGATGACCCCACGGGAACCTAACATTTTTCCGGGATAAAAAGTATCCTATACGTTAATCCAAGTAGTAAGCTTATAATATTAAATATTAGATCACCAGAAGACAATCCGGAAAATTTATTTAAATATGTACTAGTATATAAAAAATTTAGTAATATGAAAATCACGCAAAAGCGCTTACTTTCTTTATTTTGGCGTAAATAACAATGATCCAATAATAATGACTAAAGAGATCTAAATATGCAGAACCATCTGTTTTTTTGCCTTGGTTTAAATACACATTTTCTTTATTTTTACTCTCGAAAGCTACAAAAAAAATATTATGGCAGGCGACATATTTACTCCAATACTTATTAGTCGCACGTGTATAAAATATACTTTATAACTTTTATCTCCATACTCCGGTGACTCTTAATTTGCTTCATGCCTCCAAGGCAGAAGTACGTCACTTATCGCAAAAAATACACGAAATTTGATACAAAGAAAGTACCTTTTCTCTGACCCCCTCGCGCAAGCCGTCTCTTACTATTTGTATGTGCCATTTATTTACGTTTGCTTTTATAAATTAATTTTTATAGAGCAGATGTTATATTTCTTTTCAGGACATATACATGTATGATACTTAAAGAAATAAATACAAAAATGAAAGAATATCCTAGAATAGTTACTATGACAGAAGTTTTTTTTAATAAATTTTATAGTAATTAAAAAGAGGTGTTTTACATTTATAACCTTGTACTAACGTTGTAAGTCTATAATATATGCCTTTAATACCAACGTAATGAACCCAGCTTGCAAATAATCGAATGGAGTTAGCGTGTGACTAACTTCATTCGGTATTGTTTCATTAAAATATTTATTATTATTTTTTATTTCATGAAGGTTGGCAAACAAGCATACGGTCCGCCTGATAGTAAGCAGTCACCGCAACTTATGAACACTTACGATAATTAAAGCATAACATGCACGTTGCCAACCCAAGAAAGGAAGGGAAGGGATGAGAAGGAAAAAAAGGAAGAGAGATGAGAGTGTGGGAGATTAGGCCTCTGTGCTCTCACTAATCGCACGAAACGCAACACCTAGTGATGCTGTTACTGTACGCCGATTTCCTGTAGGAGAACATTACTTCCATGGTCGAGCCGACCCATTTGTGGTTGGAGGAGCATGACTACTAATACAACTACTACTACTAGTGTTTAAATTCGAAAAAATCTAATACCGTTGTCTAAATTCGACTTTGTAAGAATCGAATTCGTTCGAGAAATGAATACTTGGTAAAGCCAGCGACACGTGTAAGTTCAAATGAAGGGCAAGAATTAAGGTTAAGCTCTGTACATCACAATAGGCTTGTGAAAATAAAATATTGTTTTGAAATACATTTTCATATTTCTTTATTCAAACATTTTGTATAAACAAGTATTAAGGTCGCCTGATCACGTTTTGTCAATGTAGTCTTTAAACGCTCACAGAAAAGACTTAAAGAGAAAAACAGGTCTGAATCTCGAGCACTCCCACATATCCCTTACTTTACACTTCTATTCTGTAAAAGTACTTCTCCTCTCTTTTTTCATCACTTTCTACTCTCTAAAATGTTTCGTTTAATCTATATAAGTATATATTTATTTGCGAAATACCACTCATTCATTCTCTTATCACAAGAACTCGGACTTGAAATTTTGCATATTTTTTTGCTATTGCTATTTGCGATGTAGAATTTTAATAGAAACTGCTATTACAATAAAAAAAATATCAGAAAAACGACCATTTTTGGACGACTGTTTCTATGGTAACCATATTTAATCATTATCCATATACCAATTAGTCAATTTCCTCCTAATCCAATCTCGTTATTATCTTTCTTATAACAATGCACAATTTTTGCTAATGATTACCAGCGATCTTAGGTTACGATGACAAATTGGAAATTAGCTTTATCGCATAACTAGTGCTTCGCCCCGGACTTCGTAAGCGAATATTGTGATGGCACATTTAATTAAATAACGTAACGTAACGTAACGTGAATTAGTATTTATAAATAGACGAAACTTAGGACAGTTACAGTTTCATCAAATCTTGGCAATCTTCTTACTTAAAGAATTTTTATAACCGTCATAACTTCTAAACGAAAACTCCGATCCGAATTCATTAAAGTGGAATTGACACTTGTATAATAAACTATTATTATTAAAAAAATCTGAATTGATGAGGTTTGCTTGGTATTCTTTATTTAGTAAAAATAGGTTTTCTCACAAAAGAAGGAACTTAAAAATAATTATCAGTCAAGTGCGTTGTGTACCACGCACAGTTGAAACTAAAGGGTTCCGCAGCGTTATTATGAAGAATCTTAAGGACTTTAAAAATAATAACAAATTAAAACCAGCCGCAAAAATAAGTTGGTTATTTCATAGTAATTATTAAAACTAATATGAAAAACAAAGTTATGGGAATATATTATATATATTCCTAAAATTTGTAGACCTATCTTCTTCAAACCAAATGTGGTTGAAATTTCATTTGATGTTCTACAACCTCAAATTTTTCTAGACTTTTAATTCCCATAGTTTAAAATATAAGATATCTCACACACTGCCATAGGTTGAAATTTCTTTTTTCAATCTTCAGTTCCATATATGGACTGCTACTTTTAATTTTTATATATTTTAAGAACATGACAAAACCCTGTAGCGGTTCATAGAATACACCTATTTAGTAAATTTTGTATAGATAGAGCCAATAGCTTCCGAGTAAAAAGACAGTGACATACGGACGGATGGACAGACAGACAGACAGACGGACAGACGGATATGGCAGACATGAAGGACATGACGAAATTATAAGGGTTCCTTTTTTGCCATTTGGCTACGGAACCCTAAAAAGGGAACAGAATAATAATCAGACTGGAGGTATCTGGACTCGAAGCGGAGTTTTCATTGCTTGAAAACACGGATAAAATGACATTTTCTAAAAATGAATGCTAGCTACATCGATTTATCGCCACCGAAATCACCTACATACTAAATTTAATAAAAATGCCTGGAGCCGTTTCCCAGATTTGGGTGAAATATATACAAGAATTGCTTGTTTAAAGGTATTAGATTTCATGATACCAATATCACCATTATTCGAATCCACACGTATTTGAACTTAATAGTTTAAACAAAATCTGTATTTATGGATTAACTATATCATCGCGGTATTAATAAATAGAACACTATTTTATATAATCATCGTCAATAGTTTTTGAAGCGAAATCAAAGTAATGAATTGCGTGACATTGTTCCATTTTAGATAGGCATTTCTAATTTTTTGAAAATATTACATAGTCTATGATACTCGGTAAAATTGTAGCTTTCTAATGGTGAAAGAATTTAATAAATTTGTCCAGTAGTTTTTGAGTTATCCTAAAAAACAAACAAATCAAATCTTTCATATTTATAGTATTAATTGAGATAAATAACATAACACTGATTAACACACTGATGCTAACATCTACACACACTCGACACACACATTTACAAATATTATTCAACCCCTCGTGAACAGGTAAAAACTGACAATTATCATAATAAACATACCAGACTAATTGGAATGTAGATAATTGAATATCAGATTCATAGCACAGTACAGGGGATTAAGTATGTGACTGTACAACATTAAAACCGAGAATATATGGAAATGACTAAAATATTTTTTATTAAAAGTTGGTTGATCAATAAATTGAATCAGTATAGGTTCAGAAATGTAAAAATTTATTCATACAAAAGTTACTCGATTTTCAATATTAACATAATAAAATGTATATTCTTTGAAAACAGTCGTTTTATTGAAATAATTATGAACAAAATATAACAAGAAAATGAATTTATGATTGTTAGATGTCATTATTTCGTGTTTTTTAAATCATTATGTCTTTTGTAGTGCAAAAATCAATAGATCACATCAGTAATGAATGAATCATGATCATTTTTACGGCTCTGAAATGTCTTAAATGAGAACGCAAACATTCTTCTGATGCGTTTTAGAGTTTAAGCCGGCGGCTCTATTTTTCACGACATGTATCGAAGATATTCAACAAAAGCGAAACGAATATCAATATTAAAATGTAATTTCTTACCGACGGATTCTATATTGCCCAAATCAAATTTCTCTTTATTTAAAGGAAAATTAATTTTACAATTAATCCAAATCAATTAAAATATAAATAAAATTTTGTCGGTACATAACACTTTTTGACGGAACTTGGATCGAAGTAAAAAGTCAATATTAATATACATATATATGTATGATTGTATATGACTATGCACTGGTTCACGCACACACGCAAAGATTCTTGGTGGGTAAAGAGACTAAAATAATAGTAATAAATAAACGCTACACAGGCAACGGGCCCTATTAGGATAGTTAAATCCTGTGTCTGGGGTTCCGGAAACATACACAATGACAAGGACAAATAAATAAACTTTAAAGACTCAACGATAAATATATTAACTTTTTAATATGTTACATAATAATAAAAATATAATTTTACTAACACACGTTTAACAGTAGTTGCTCAACTGGAAACATTTCAAAACGCCGTAATAAAGCAATATGACTGCAGCACGGTTGAGTGCATTGCGAGTAATAACTCAGCCAGGAGGGGAGTGTGTCAGTAAGTTTGAAGGGGTACGGGATGACCGTGAAAATGTATTTGACGTCTGATATCTGCCCTTGTGATGCAACTTTGTTTTGAATTATAATATCCTGCATTTTTTGATAAATGTGAGGCATCAGTTCTTTATAATAACTTAGTAAAAGCAAGCTTTTGTATATTATAGGTGGTAGAGTGTTGATTTTTTGTGGCTATATAATTATTATTAGGAAACAGTGGCAGATATTTTGGGCGGCAAATTTGGAGACCGATTTTTTTTACTACCCCTCTCTATAAAAGGCAAAAAATTTTTGCTTGACGGTTTTCTGATGTTCCAGGTAGAAATCTACACAAAAAATGCCGATGACTATCCCCTCTCACTGGTCATCTACATTCCAAGTAGCAAACGTTCATATTGTAGAAAAAAACAGCTAGTTCGCCGCCTCCCAATCAGTAATAAACCTCTGGTCCTCTGCCCAATATTTTCTGTTTTTGAACCGATTTTGATCTTTTTTTTTTTGTTTGAGAGTAGCTAGATGTTTCTGTGTTGATTCCATGTACCTAAGTTGTGATACTCAGATCAAGAACTTCGGAGCGTATCTTCGGAGAGATATGCAAAATACAAACAAGATACAAATTACCAGTGTTTACTATAAAGTTTTTCGAACTCTTTGTCTCAAAAACGGCTCCACCGTTTAGAATAGTTTTAAGCTTATTATACAAAGGGTCATTCACAGACGATTTTTTATAAATTTTTGTATTTATCTAATTAATATGACCGGAGCTGGGTAACGGAACATAATAGATCAAAGATCTATATGGCCGTGATGAATGCTTTATTTATTTAATTTATGATGTTTATTGTAAATTTAAATTGCAAAAAAATTATAAATTGTAACGCAATTGCCGTCTGCTATAATAATAAATTCAATTATATATTATATATTTTTTATGTTAGAAGTTGGCAAACAAGCATACGGCCTACCTGATGGTAAGTGGCTGCCGCAGCCTATGAGCGCTTGCAGCACCATTAGTAGGTGCCACTCGCGCGTTGCCAACCTCGAGATATTAGTTCTTAAATCTCGTTCGCCCAGTAATTTCACTAGCGTACAATGCCCTTCCAACCGGAACACAGTAGTGCCTAAGCACTACTATTTGGCGGCAGAATATTGGAAACTGCGGTGGTACCTACCTAGCCGACCTCTTGCAACAAAAGACCACCACTGCAATATTGCACATTATTATTATTATTATTATTATTGCTTTATTGTGACTGATTGCACATTTTTATTTTATCTTCTTTTCTATTCTTTCCTGTAGTAATAGTACCTGGGTAGGATAATGGGGTGACCGAGCCTTGCTCGATATTTGTTTTGGTAAATCGTATTTATTTTTGCATATAATAGTTTTTCTCACAAAAGAACGACTTTGAAAAAAAAAGAAAAATGTAATCGTATTCAATCGGGGCTGTCGATTCCTGAAAATATGGATAAAACGTCATTTTCTAAAAATGAATCCAAGCTAAATCGATTAATCGCCCCCGAAACCCCATGCATAATAAATTTTAAAAAAATCGTTGGAGCCGTTTCAGAGATTCAGACTATATAATTATATATATATATACAAGAATTGCTCGTATAAGTCTTATATTTTGTTTAATTGTGAAATATTCTATTAGGTATAGTATTTATTTATATTTTTAATTGTGTAAGTTTTCAAATGGTAATTATATCATATTTTTTTGGTGTAAGCATATTATTACTATGTTTATTAAACTAAATTATCTATCTGGCAGTCAAAGCTTGAGTTGGGCTATTTAATTAACAAATTAAATAATTAACTAGTATAAAACGCCGTTATTTTGAATTTTATAAGGAAATCAATGTAAACTACAACACTATATGTAATGTTAAAAAAATAAACGTAATTATATAACGTTTAATTAATATAAATCTTTGTACGGAATATATCTTTCAAATAAAATTGGTATAGTTTATTTGCAAAGGCACCACAAACTTCATGACATCGGCACTTTGCTTATAAACGAGAAAGAACTTTATACGGTTCTCAAATACCCCTAGTTTTGCTAGTAGTTTAGTACTGAATGCAGCTTTCCCGCCGGTAAAACGATCCGCCCCACAAGCCCATAAACTTCTTACCGACGGACTTGGTTTAACCTTTTTAAGTTCTATTTCCTTGTTGTTAGGATTCAATTTTGAATATACAATATCTATTAGCCTAGATTTTTTTGGGAATGAAAGGCAAAGATGGAAACTCTGTTTTTGTATAGCTTATAAACTAAAAATAAAAAATACTTAATGATTGTTGATTCAGAGACAGTAACATTACTTGCATATTTAAATTTCAATGACAATGATTTCATTTAAAAAAAATAACATTGTTACTAACAGCATCCAGGACCGACGGCTTCGCATTATTTTCGAAAACATTTGAAAATGGGTTTCAATACTGAGCCAGGTGACTCGTAATACAGGTAGGTTTATTAGGTCTATTTACCTACTTATTTCAGGAATCAATTCTAATGGAAAAAGTAAAGTAAAGTGAAGTGAAACTATCATTTTTATTCGACTTTTTATCACCTAAATTTTTGTTACACCACGGTGGTGACAAACAAGCGTACGGCTCGCCTGATGGTAAGCGGTCACCGTAGCCTATGAACGCCTGCAAACCCAGAGGTATCGCATGCATATTGCCGACCCCTTATAAACCCTTACAACCTTCCCTTGAAGAATCCCACACTGTAGCGTGTTGGGAAACCTCGTCAGGGAGTTTTAATCACCTTAAAGGCAGGAAATTAATAAAATTAAAAGGCCAGAGGACGAACAGTCAATTCAATGTTTAAGCTTGGCAAAAATAAGTGGTGTGAGTGTCTTGAGAAAAACCCTTTTTGAGTATGGATATGAAATTTGGTACACACATGGCTTATACCCTGTATAAGCATATAGGATACTTTTGTCCACGAAAAATGTTGGGTTCCTGCGGGATCACCGAAAAATTCCCCGAAGGCTTTACTAGCAGGTATTACATAGGTCGTATACCAGTCAGAAGGCGTGTAATTTCTTCATAAAATTTGTCTTTCACTTCCTCAGTTCTATCCATTGTCGGTGCGTATGCACTCACAACAGTCAGGTGGTTGTCATTATCTAGATGAAGACGCAAAGAGGTTACGCGGTCCGAGATATGCACAGGACACTCCTCCAACTTCTTAGCAATGCTTGTTTTTATTGCAAAGCCGACACCAGATCGTCTAGGCTCAGTGGCAGGAGTACCCTTCCAGTAGAAAGAGTACCCACTGCCATGCTCTACCAATTCCCCCTCGTCAGCCAGATGTGTCTCACTTAAGGCAGCAATATCTACATTGTAACGTCGGAGTTCACGGGCTACTATGGCGGTTTTCCGTTCCGGACAGAGACTTCCATCGCGATCAAGGAGGGTGCGTACATTCCAAGCCCCAAACGTCATTGTTCGAAATTTAACTGTTTTATTTTTATTTATTTGCTTCTTTCGACCACGTATTAGATGATGCAGAAGCAGCCGTGGTTACTACTTCCAAATAGAGTGGGCTAAGCATTTGTTTAGGACACCTTTTCTAGTCCTTTCCCCGGCTATACGGGGGAAGCAGTGCCTCCCTAAATAGGGCTGCTTCGTCACCCAGTGTGCTGCCGAATCTTCATTGTTAGCCCAGTGCAATGAAAAAGCGACCTCTTTCCCTGAGCCGCCCATGTGCAGACATTAGCCAAAGCCTCGTTGGCATCACAACCAGACCTCTTTGCCTCTGTCCATCGCCATGGGTCTTTAACTGTTCTCGGAGTCCAGAGTTTCTAAGCAAAACAGTCATTTACGCAGGAGATATTATGGTGCTCAAGTGTGCGCGCATACACAAGAGCACCCCCTCGTCCTAACCCTTTGTACCTGATGGAACGGTTAGCCGTTACAATCAGAAAGGATTCGGATGCAGTGAATGGCCGATACTAACTTTAGACCTCTAGCATCGCCCTAAGCCCTTCACACGACCTTGCTGACTTGCCGGATCCGCCAATCCCATTGCTTATCAGCGTTGGGTTGCCTTCTTCGCCAAGCTAGTCTTTGTACACATTGCGGGAGGTGGCCGCACTTAGACATGTCTATTTTAAAACACATGCCCCCCTCGACCAGGTTTAGCCCACGAATCAACGTGGTTTACCAGGGTGTGGCCGCTGCTTGTACAACAGCTACTTGGAGCCACTGGTGAGAGATTGCAGAATATCTGAGCTCTCGACGAACAGTCTGTAGACATCAGATATTCTACTACACCCCAAGTTATTATTACTATTATTATAATTATCATAAACAGTCATATCTAGTGCATACATATATGGACGCAAATAAGCAATACCATGTCAACCCACACAAATGTCATTTCGAGAAAAATGCATTTGAAAATTTTTAACAACTTGCTTTATATGAATTTTTTATGTATTGGTCAAGTTTTTGGCAATTTCAGATTTATGTAAGTTTTTACTTATTTTCACAAAAAATAAGTATAAAACTGCATATTTCGTATATAATATCACCCAAAACGTTTAACATAATACATAAATTGCATGATTTAAAAATGGCTTTTTAGAAGTTTTAAAGCTTAAAACCCTACAAATATTAAAGAAAAATGTTCTTCAGCCATTTACCAACACTTCTGCATATATAACTCGGTTTTTTCAATTTTGTGGGTTGACATAGTATTGCTTATTTGCGTGCATATATGAATAGGGTTTTATTGTACTATTAATAATGATTTAAATTTTATTAAAACTCTTTTTTAATTTTTTTATTTAAAAAGAAATTCTTGTGAAGATTTCTCATAACATAACAAAATGTCATTCCCACAGATACGAAGAGGAGAGCTATCCAAGAGATGTGGTTCGGAGGGAGAGAGAAGTTATGACTTATCAGTATCAACCAAATGCGTAAGGAATTGCTATACAATCTAGAAATAAATGAGCCATGCTTCTTTCAGCACAAATGGACTGGCTTGAACGGGGAAGTACTACCCTCTCACAGAAAATCCGCGTAAAGGAACAGTACTGGTGCGTTTCGATGAGTGAGAGTGCCGAAGGACCAATCTCCGACACTCTATATTTCGTTCTAATCCCTTCCCTCCTATACTTTGACAACGCGCTTATGATAAACTCAAACTCAAAATATTCTTTATTCAAATAGGCTTTTAAGCGCTTTTGAATCGTCAAATATACAGTCTGTTATGTCCGCCTAAGTGAAGCTACCGCCGATTCGGAAGGTAGATTCTGCAGAGAAGAAACGGCAAGAAACTCTACAGTTACTCTTTTCAAAAATAATCACATTACATTTGTCAAATGTACAATTAAGATATATATCCCGCGTGAAACTCAACGTATATTAATTCCATGCCACATTATCTGCAATATATTCATTAACGGAATAATAAGCTTTATTTAGTAAACACCGCTTGATATAAGATTTAAATTTCATAAGTGGTAGATTCAAAATTGTCTGCGGAATTTTATTATAGAAGCGAACACCTTGCCCCAAAAAGGACATACTCACTTTGTGAAGCCGAAAACTTGGTGTAACAAGTTTATCTTTTCTTCTTGTATTAAAGCAGTGTCTGTCACTGTTTGTGTTAAACAAATCAACATTTTTATGAATATAAAGGATATTGCTAAGGATATACTACTGCGAAGCAACCGTCAGTATGCCTGCCTTAGTAAACACATCCCGAAGAGAGCCTCTAGCTTGCAAATTATAAATCGCCCGAACAGCTCTTTTTGAAGAATAAATACAGTCTCAATGTCTGTAGCATTACCCCAAAGTAATAGGCCATAAGACATAATACTGTGAAAATAACTGAAGTAAACTAATCGAGCAGCATCGATATCACTTAATTGTCTAACTTTCCTAACCGCGTAAGCAGCAGAGCTGAGTCTTCCTGCAAGGGATGTTAAATGAGAGTTCCACTGAAGTTTTGAATCCAGTGTTATTCCTAAAAATACTGTATTATCAATTATATCAAGATTTGTATTATTCATACTTAAAATAAAATCTTGTTTCTTAACATTTGGCGTTGAAAATTCTACACGTTTTGTCTTCGCCGCATTCAAAACTAGGTTATTTACAGTAAACCATTATTGTACAAGCGATAAAGAATTGTTTACATCGTCATAATTATGCTTATTCCTGTCAACCTTAAATATTAGGGAAGTATCATCAGCAAACAAATACGATATCACATATACTGTTTACATAGAAAGGCAAATCATTAATGTAAATCAAAAATAGAAAAGGGCCTAGAATTGAACCTTGTGGAACGCCCATTTTAGTACAGATCCAGAAGACTTTATTCCATTAATTGATACCTGTTGTAATCTATTAGATAAGTATGAGGCAATGATATTTCTAGTATCGCAAGCCTTCGTAGGTTATTCGTATTCTAATATGGTTTATTATTATTTAATTATTATTTTTGTGTTACAGGAAGCGTTGCTATCATCAAGAGTCGAGTTTTGTTCTGGTACCAGATAACGATAATTCACTGGAGAGATATTCATTCAGGTATATATTTAGTTGCACAATGTAATAAAAAAATTTAATATATATATTTTTATTCAGTGAACTACCCCATAGGCTCCTTTTTATCAAGCACTTAAGAATTTCTTGTATGTAGTTCCTGATTACTTAAATAGGGCTCTGAAATACTGTTATTTTTGTGGTCAAAGAGAGTTGTGTTTTTTTTCAATAGCTGTTGGTTTTCAGCGAGGACGGATAATGTGTAAGCGCGTCGTGAAGTGCGAATGAATGAATGATTTTTTTTATGTATTGGTTAAGTTTTTGGCAATTTCAGATTTATGTTACTTAGTTTACTTACATAGTATACAAACTGCATATTTCGTATATAATATAACCCAAAACTTTGTAACATAATACATAAATTGCATGATTAAAAAATGGCTTTTTTCGAAGTTTTAAAGCATTAAACCCTATAAATATTAAAGAAAAAGGTTCTTCGGCGATTTACCAACCTATTATGGTACACAATTTTCCTCAAACAAACTCCATTTTATTGCGTATATGAGTTCAATCTGTGTATCAAGATATTTGGTCTCATTTTATTATGGAGTGATCAAATAAATTAATAACTCGAGGACCTCGAGGTGGACCGGGTCGCCATTAAGTCTTAAAGGTAGCGCGCGCGTTATCGCGCGCATTCATAGGTCGCGATGACTTACCATCAGGTGGACCGTATGTTTGTTTGCCAACCGACCTGACATAGAAAGGCCACGTTGGGGTTTCCCACTGACGATAGTGAATGTCGTGGTGTCGCTCCCAGCCACGCCATGGCGCAGTCGGCGCGGCTGGGCGCGTGGGAGGCGCGGCTGGAGGCGCTGGCGGCGGCGGTGCGCGCGCACGCCAAGCTCATGGAGCGGGACGGCGCCGCGCACGTCTACAAGAAAGAGGTACGTAGGAAGGGTTCCGTATAATAAAAAACGCCAAAAATATGAAGTTTCTTGTATGGAGATCCTCTTTACTTTATTTTTAACATTTTTTGTAGCACCAAAAGGAATTCATATTTTATTGAAATTTCAATTCTCTAGCTATAACGGATCGTGAGTGATACAGTCCATTGACAGACGGACGGACTATTGTCCGTCTAATTATTTATTAAGAATTCCGTTCAGTCGTAGCCAGTATTTGGCTTAGGAGAGGGCAAAATCTTAATTTAATAATTAAATAATTCAAAATGCATTATAGTCTAGTATATTTAGCACGGTCCCGGGGGCAGGGGCAGCTGCTCCCCTCCCCTGCTACATATCTTCGCTCATGGTTCTGTTGGCACCCTTTGGATCACAACCCTAAACACGGTGCTCACAATTAATCATTCTTAAATTTCAGATAGTCAAAAAACTAGGTAAGCTGTTCTCGCTCCGGCATCGCTTGAACGTGGAGTCTGACCTCCTCGACACGCCAGACTTCTACTGGGAGGAGGAGAGGCTGGAGAAGCTCTACTCCAACACCGTGAACTATTTCACCATACCGAAGCGTACCCGGGTATGTCTATCTATTATATAATATGCGGCTTTAATTAGGTTTATCAGATTGTTTATTGCTGATAATGGTAATTGGTATACAACGAATTCTTGGGAATATCTGGTGTTGGTATCTGGCTGGTTACAAAGTTACTCCACTTTTTCTCTGGTACGGTATTACGTGGGGTAGGTTCGGAACGAAACTTAAACGAAACATCACGTGTATTTTTATGATACAAATTATCTTAAAAATTTTAGAATTTTGCGTATATTAGAATTAGTGCGGTCAATGGAAAAAGAAATCCTTGTCTTTGCGATATTTTATTATATTTTTAACCTCACCTCTCCCCACCTCTCGTTCCTAACGTGATAGCCGCACTATCCGTAGCGAGTCCCGTTTCCAGGTGCTGAACGAGCGGCTGTCGCACTGCGTGGAGCTGCTGGAGCTGCTGTCGTCGTGGGCGGCGGACCGCCACCACGTGCGCCTGGAGTGGATGGTCATCGCGCTCATCCTGGCCGAGGTCTGCTTCGAGCTGCTGCACTGCGCCGAGCAGTACGTGCTCCACCGGCGCTAGTTCGTTAAGTTTCAATAAATAATAAATTATTGTTCACGTTAAGTTTCAATGTTATTTAATTTGGTGTAGTGATTTTTATAACTGCCTTCATTCATATTATTTGACTTTTAAAATAAACGATCATAATTATTGTAAAGTTTGAGCCGGGCGGTTACTCCAGCCATCGAATAAAGATTGTGAATCAAGCATCATTTGCTTCTTTCGCCATCCTGACCCACCTTCTGTTTCATATGACGCTTGGCAAACAAGCATAGGGGTCACCTGATGGTAAGCAGTCACCGATACTAATGAACGCGCGAGATACTTGAAGTATCAAATGCGCGTTGCCAACCCAAGGGATAGGAGTGAAAGGATAGAAGAGAAAATAGGAAGGGAACGGAGGGGATAGGAGATTGGGCACCACACAGAACAAAACAGTGTCTACAAATACTGTTACTTTACACTAATTTTCTGTGAGAGGGTTGTACTTTTCCTGTCGAACCCGCCCATTTTTGCTGGGAGAAGCTCTACTACTCCTTAAGCAACTTGAGGTGCGGTCAGTCAATAGATGAGTGACAGACATAGTGGTATTTCAACGGAGCATAAAAATTCGCTTCCGACTGTTATCCATTCGATAATAGGCGATAAGTCATCTCAGAGGATTAAATAGGCGACTTGAACTAAATTTGCATGCACACACGATACGAGGAAAAATAATGTTTCTGTAGTAATAAAAAAAATCCACACTTATTTCTTTATGAATGAAAGCACCCGACATGGGTGCAGCGAATATAAAATAAAATAATAAAATACTAAACGTTGAAATAAAAATATGAAAATAATTTCTCTCTCCAAGATTGTACGAAGCGTTCAAGCGGAAACACCAACGATTTATAAATATTGTTACATTTTTAACACTATTCACAGTGTTTCCTTTCAAAGACATTTCTTTAAGTAAGAAACCATAGTGGTTTCATTGAATAGAGCTTTAACGTTGGTAAAAATAATACAATTTCGTTCATTTTAATATAACATTTTCTATAAAAGGTGACGGTTATAATATTTAGTATAAGAAAACATATAATTTTTTTATACGTTTACAGGAATGATATTAAAAGCGGCATTGGGTTCTGAATATCAGGCACCTCTTCACTGGTACTGGTAAGCACAAGTCAATTATCAATTAACAAAACTTGATGGGTGGAAATAGAGCTGAATGTTTATATGCAGAACCAATTATTTCAATAATAGCATCTGCCCGCGACTTTGTCTGCGTTGACCTCGGAGTTAGGTACGAGAATTAATCAAAAATAATATCAAGCCAATTCTACTAATTTAATGTTTTTTGTCTTGAACAGTAACTATTGAAAGATTTCGGACTTCCAAATGACGTTTCACCCTCTATGTCATCCCCACACAGGTGGAAATTCCAAAAATGCTACAATTTGACATTTCGACCTGTGTGGGGATGTATTTATTTCTTATCAACTGCCTAAATACATAATTTCATAGTTATATCTTTGACAATGACGAACTTCTATGCAAACTTTCAACCTCTATTTCAACACATTCAAGCCATTTTTTGAGAATAAAAGGTAGCCTATGTCAGATAAACAGATATAGTTACTTTATTATATTAGTAGGGATTGCATTAAAGGTATTTGTTTAGCAGTCGTTATTTACGCGCTTTAGAAGCTAGTCAAGTGTAAAATATTTATATTCCTGCTATTGAGCAAGGCAAACTAAATTAAAAGCATGAAGCAAACGATATGAAAATGATATAAACCTGGAGGCGGAGTATTGAAATTGAAAATCATATTTTCGCAGACAGAAATATTCGCAGATTGAAAGAGCCCATTATATTTCAAATCATATATTGCGATATCTTGTTACGCGTTATAATGGCATCCCCCATTGCAGGGGAATCCGCTTGTTTTCTTTTGGGTTCAAGATCTTAACGAACTAGGCTAGTATCGCGGATTCCGAGTTGGTGTGAAACGAGGGGAATTAATTGATAGTAAAAGTGGACTGTATTTTTTGTTCCCCGGTTATTCCTACCCCATTCAATATACGATGTTGCAATTCTTAAGATGTAGAACCTGATACCTCTTGAAACCGCCTGCATAGAAGTCGGTGGGAGGCCTCCGTATGCTAACTTCTTGCACCAAATCGAAATCCTTCTTTTTCGAGAACGAACGAAATATGCACTTTGTAAGCAAACGAATAGCGAGTGGTGACGTATAACGGTAGCTGTGCGTAAGCGCTGAGTTCCGAAGGGCGACTACTGTCCTTCAACTTTGACAGCTGTCGTTGCTCTGGCGGCCATCGGCCGCAACTTTCAGAGAGTAAAAGGCGCGAAGAAACATACTGCCATCCAAAGAACAACAACATCGTCTATGGTAGGAGTAAAAATATAAAATATTTCCGAACACCGCCCACCGTTAAAATATAATTTTAACCCCAACTAAATGAACCTTTATCGGAAAGTTAGGGAACAAACAAAAAATGGAAATTAAAAAGAAACGAAATTAAAACGAAAATCAACGAAATTAAAACAAAAATAAACGAAATTAGAACGAAAACGAAAAAAAGAAAAATAACTAAATGAATGAAAATATTATTTTACTGTGATATTGGCAAAGGAGATAGTTTATGAACCGGTCGTTTAATAAGACCATGGTGGGTTTTTAAACTAACCGAACGAATGACGCCATCTTTTGAAGGATAAACTTCCGAAACACGTCCTAATTTCCACTGCAATGGGGGCAAATTGGGATCATTTATTAAAACGATTGTACCGACGCGAATATTATCGATAGATTTTATCCATTTATTTCTTTGTTGTAATGTATGCAAGTATTCATTATGCCAGTGTTTCCAAAACTGTTGAATAAAATTTTGAAGTAATTGCCATCTAGTTAAACGATTTAGATTCGAATCTATTAAATTCGGTTCCGGGATAGCATTAAGTGGCTCACCGATAAGGAAATGACCGTGTGTCAAAATCTCAAGATCATTAGGATCTGAACTAACTGGACACAAAGGGCGCGAATTTAGTATGGATTCTATTTGATGTAAAACCGTTACCATTTATTCGAATGTAAGTACGGTGTTACCGACTATTCGAACCAGATGGTTTTTTATGGATTTAACTGCAGCCTTTACGATACCTATGAAATGAGGTGCAGCAGCAAGATTGAAATGCCATGTAATTTGATGGTTGAGTAGCGAGTGAGAGATTAAATGATCTTGATCTTGTAATAAACAAAATAAAGCTTTTCATTCATTATTGGCACCGACGAAATTTTTGCCTTTGTCGCTAAAGATATCCGAACAGATTCCACGACGACTAATAAAACGACGAAGCGCTGCTATAAACGCATCAGTCGATAAATTTGACACAAGTTCAATACACATATATACGATTTTTCTACTTTAGCTTTACGAATAGTTCCGGATTTCGTCATAATTGGACCGGCATAATCTACTGCAACTTTAACGAAAGGTCTTACTTGTTGAACGCGAGCTTCAGGTAGGTCAGCCATTTTAGGTTCTAGGATAACTGGCCTGTGACGATAGCATTTGATGCATAAGAATATACGCTTTTTAATGACTCGTCTAGCAGAAATAATCCAATAATTTCTACTGATGAAGGCTAATGTGGCCTGCAAGCCTGAATGAAGGTTAATTATATGACTATAATCGATAAGTAATTTAGTGAAATTACTTTCAGGAGGAAGAACTAAAGGATGTTTCCTTTGGAATTTAACGAACGAATGTTTTAATGGACCGCCCGCCCTGATAAGTCCCGGATTATCTAAGAAAGGGCTCGGCAACGTCACGAACTAACTTAGAACTTTTATTATTTTAAATTTCAAGTTTATTAATTATAATATATTATAATAAAATGACACTATAGGTACTCACTGTAGTTAATTAATTATTATTGACGAATGAATAAATGCACAAATATTTTAAACGCCGAATATAAAATATTTGAACAAAGAAATAATAAAAGTATTATAACGAAACACGAACATGTAGTACTATTACAATTCTTTAAGTAATGGTTTCGAACGAATATTATTGAGACTTATACTAAAACTAATATATTTCGAAAATATAAGTTTCTGAATAATAGTGTCAACAGTTCTTTATTGATCACTAATATTAAAATTATTTAATTAATAATACGAAAAAACGGTATAAGTAAACAACGCGAATACGAACATGAGTATTTATCTACCCACTTTTTAGTTATAATCTAAAATACGAACAAAATATAATATTAGGTTCAATATTATATTTACTAAACGAATAATATTGTAAAATAGTGGTAATCGAAATATTACTATTTTAGATTTTTATAATTACAGTTTTATATAGAATATTTTAATAGAATATTACTGTGTTCCAGTTTGAAGGGCACTGTACGCTAGTGAAATTACTGGGCAGAGGAGATTTAAGAACTAATATCTCTACCATCAGGTGGGCCGTATGCTTGTTTGTCAACTTGTAACATAAAAAAAAAAAAAATAGTAATTATACGAGTAAAACGAAAATATTAGTAGTTAAAGTACGAAATGATCTCTCCACATGGCATAATTAATATTTGCTTACGAAATCTTGAATACTGAATAATTATATGAAGATGTATTTAGATTTAAAATTAATTATTCGGCATAAGGTCCAAAAATGTCTTTATATCCGACGACGAAGGTCCAAAAATGTAGGGGAATCCGCTTGCTTTCTTTTGTGTTCAAGATCTTAACGAACTAGGATAGTATCTTGTGGGACACCAGCATAAATGGGTTTTAAGTCAGATCATGCACCATCGACAACGACCTTGATGCTCCGATCTGCCAAAAAGCTGGTGACCCACTCGCATAATTTCTCAGGAAGCCCATAGGAAGGAAGCTTCGAAAGAAGCGCCTTGTGCCATACCCGATCGAAGGCCTTCGCTATGTCCAGACTGGCCGCTGATGCCCTTGGACTCAACTGTTTCCGCCCATTTATGTGTCAGGTAAACTAGAAGATCACCAGCTGAACGACCACGACGAAAACCGTACTGGCGGTCGCTAATCAGCTGGTGCTCCTCTAGGTACCGCAGCAGCTGGCAGTTGATAATGGACTCCATTATCTTTGAGAACAAGGAGGTAATGGCAATTGGCCTATAATTGGACGGATCCGAGCGGTTGCCTTTTTAGGGATCGGGTGCACTAAAGCCGTCTTCCATGAGTTTGGGACGACGCCTGATGAGTAGGAGTACCGGAAAAGACGCGTTAAAACCGGCGCCAATTCAGGAGCACATGTCCGAAACACGATCGGGGGGATTCCATCGGGCCCACTCGACTTAAGAATGTCCAAGGAAAGAAGTGCTCTGCGAACTACACTTTGCCGGAATTTAACCTCCGGCATCGTGGTATCACACCGCTGGATTGCCGGTGGTGACTTTCCTTGGTCATCCACAGTCGAGTTGGACGCGAAGAGAGAGCACAGAAGATCAGCTTTCTCTTTCGCGGCATGGGCCACCGAATCATCGTCCCTATGCAGAGGTGGAAATGATGGCTTACAGAAATTCCCTAAGACAGACTTGGCGAGGGACCAGAATGCACGTGTACCCGAAGGAAGATGCATTAGTCTCTCGCCAATTCTGCCGATGTGCTCCGACTTTGCTTTGGCAATAACTCTTTTGAAGGACCTGGAGGCAGAGTTGTACTCCTTTCCAAGTGCGCTGGTATTTACATCACGAGACGTCGACGCTTTAGCCCAGGCTTGGTAGCATTCCCGTTTTCGGCGAAACGCCGTTTTACAGGAGCGACCAAACCAAGGCTGAGACTTGCCTCCGATGGGCACTGCAGAAGCCGGAACAAAGAGTTCCATGCCCTGGAGTACCACATCGGCGACAGAGTTGGCAACGACGTCCGGATCATGCGGCGAGAAGCAAATCTGACCCCATGGGTAGGACGCAAAGAAAGAACGCATCCCATCCCAGTCTACCGACCTGTAGTGCCAAACGCGCCGGTAGCCCGCGATGCGGGGCCATGCTGGGCTCGAGACCGGCACTGTACTCCGAACAAGGCAGTAACAACAAAATTTATTTTAAAGATCGTTTAATATAATGGGGCTTAATATACTTAATTTTTGCCGCCAAATAGTAGTGCTTAGGCACTACTGTGTTCCGGTTTGAAGGACATTGTACGCTAGTGAAATTACTGGGCGAACTAATATCTCGAGGTTGGCAACGCGTGAGTGGCACCTACTAATGGTGCTGCAAGCGCTCATAGGCTACAGCAACCACTTACCATCAGTTTTTGCCAACTTCTAACATAAAAAAAAAAAAATTAATTTTATATAACTTCAAAATAACTGATTCACAATATAATTACTATACCTGTCTTCAGAATTATATTTCATGATTATTAAACTTAAATTAGAGTTTTATAAATAAAACGCACAATTAGTTTAATACATGTTTTCAGACACAAGTGTAGTAATATTTTATTATTTATTTATTTATTTATTTATTTATTTATCACTGTAATGTCTTACAAATATTTAACTTAAATTCTAATTAAAAACTAAATAGTAAGCTTATTATATAATAACTAATTCTATTTTATAAAAAAAAAAATATATAAAGTAAAGTATAAAGAAAAATATAGACAAAACAGCGAAAGGCCAAACAGCTCAGCATGTGCTTCACGACTACAAGTCATTCAGCGCTGATTTTCAGCTGAGGCCTGCAAGTGACGTGACAGTTGACAGATACAAACTATTTCTTAAGCTTATTGCTTATAATTTAAACAATACTAATGTATAAAAGAGAGAGAAAAAGAAAAACAAAATAATTAAGCTATACATATGGAGGTAAATATGATTTTTCAACTCAAAGATACACATGTATTTGCCATATTAGAACTATTAACTTATGTACGATTACTTAATTATTAAACTTCTAAAATTTTGATTTTAAAATGATACCGAAGTAGACAAATGCATAGACACATGCATAGAAGTTAAGACATCTCAATATCTACTTATTAATTAGTTTAATGAAATCTAAGTGTTAATTGAACTGTAATTTTAAAAACTATTTTGTAATATAATTATATTTTGCAGTCAATACAATTGACACAGGACAATGGAGACACTCCCCCAACCGCAGAGGTCAAACTCTGCGGAAACTCTGCGGTACCCTGGGCTTGTCGTGCCGGGGGGCTCTGTAGCCGGGAGTCGATTGTGCAGGTGGCACCTTCGACTGCCCGGTGAAGCTAACAGGGTCAGACGGTTCGGGCGTGGGGCGTTTTACGCTAGACCGCGCCTAGGAGGGTGGTGTCGTATGGGTCGCTCCGGTACTTTTCTGCTTATCAAAATGGACTGCGAGCGGCTCCTGCGACACCGGAGGTGTGCTTAGCCGGGGCCTTCAGCCCCGGTCGGGCGGTAGAGGAAGAAAACCTCTTTAGAAAATAACGACGGTCGGTCGTAGAGGGAAACAACCTCATAAAAAAGTTAGTCTTGGCGGGGGGAGTTCTAGGACCCAGGGCTCCCTTGGTTGGGTTTGCCGGGGCCTTCTGGTCTCGGTCGGTGGGGCGCGAAAGCGCCGTGGTGTATTTTATTTATGTATTATATGTATTAGTATGTATTTATGGCGGCAGTAGGTTGCCGCCCCAGACGGAGGCTGACGGCCTGAGTGTGTTCGCGCGCCAAGTGTATATATATATTTTATTTATGTATAGTATGTATTATTATGTATGCTTCGGCGATCCCGCGACGTCCCACTATGGCGCTAGATGGGACCTTGGAGTTTTAGTGAGTAGGGAGGCTCGGCTCCGAGTCCACACACCTCCTGCGCCATTGCACCCGTCCCGGCGCTCGAGTGCGTAACTGCATTTCTCCAAGTAAAAAAAAAGGACAATGGAGACAAATGATCGTTGTATCTCAAAAATTCGTTGTTTACTACTACGTCCTGTCTAGTTAGATTTGTATTAACAATACCGTCAATTATTGTAATCATTTTATTACTCCCTATTAATAATTTAGACACAAGTGTCCGTAGTATAATGATTAAACTTCTAACATTTAGATTTTCAAAACACATCGAATTAGAAAAATGGAATTAGACACATAGAAGTTAAGGCATCTAACAATCTACTAATCAATGAATTGAAATATTTCCAAGTGTTAATTGCACTGCTATTTTAAAAACTATTTTCTTATTATATATTGCGGTTAGCACATGGACACAGGACTAGTCCTGTCTAGTCTAGTCTAAAAGACTCCTTCCCACGGGCTAACACCACGTAACACTAATACTTTAATTAAAGTAAGGCTTGCCACACACGAGCCACTTGCCAGAGATACAAAACTTCATATCTATTTAGTAACAGCCAACTTCTTAGTAACCAGTTTCATCTGGCGACGTCTTTTGGTTGTTGCGAGTAGCTTGTATGTGACAAGACTAACAGTTCTAATGTTATAATACTATATCTCGTCTTAACATGTCTAACTTACAGGTGTTATCGGTATGGGGAAAACATTTTTAATGCTACATTCTAATCGCGATTTTCGTTTTTATTCCCATCCAGTCTGAACTTTCGAAGCCTACAAGTTTCAAGATTCTATTTCTCTCTCGCCTCAGATAGTAACGCCTGACGATATTACGTTGCTTGTCAAAATTGGGCCGTCAGCTTTTCTGCCATCTTATCGCTAAAAAAAAGAATAAAACAGTTATTAAATTAAGTAATTTTATTGTTATATCTAATAATTTCACTATAATAGCTAAGATAACAATTAATAAAATAATAATATTTAGTTAACAAAACACTTTTCTCAGGTTCAGAGGATCTCAAAATTTTTGGTTACCATAAATCTATTACCTTTTATCCTGCAGTTATCAGTACATTAATTGCTTACGAAGATGGGTCTCTTAGAGGTTTTTGACTGAATCTCTCATTATATGATCTTGAATTCACATATCGGGTTGTCAACATCAAGTTTTCTTTAATATATTATTAGAAATAGTTTGCATCTTACTTTTGTCAACAGACTTTTGCTCTTATTTATCTTCATCTGCACTCGATTTGTCTTAAATTAGAAGCCCAAAGATGTCCAAAATATTAATGCTACCTTCGTTGTATTTTTCCATTTTTCTATCGTTGTTTTATTGATGCTTAGTAATTAACATTTGTTGGTGTATTTGTTCCTTTTGTAGATAAACCCCTTCATACTTGTATATTATATTTCAAATTTTATCTTTCAATTATATAATCTTTATGCCTACATTTACTTTCTAGAATTATCGATATCTTTGACATCGATTTCACAAACATTGATATTTCTACGATTATGATGTTTAGACTTGATAAGTTACAGTATTATTATAATAATACTGTTTAAATATATTGTTTCCATACGGAATATAATTACTTAGCAATAACATATAGGTTTGTCTAAAATCAATAAATATAGATTTCATCGGACTCATCGTCAGATTTGCCTTTCTCTATAGCGTTCCCGTTCAATTGTGATTCTATATTGGCTTGCGTTATGGCGTTACTAGGCACCCTCTTTTCTTTTATAAAATCCTGAATCGGCAGGATTAATAAGAGGAAACCTGATAATGAAATAAATACACCGGCTAATAAATCATATGAATTTGTCAGATCATAGAGCCAACCTGAAATTTAAAAGAATATATTAACATACCTTTTTATACATATCTAAACATGACTAAAGAGAATAATTAAGTGCATTATTCTAAAAATGAATTAAAAAATTATCGTTTCTAAGTTTATTAGTAATAATATCTATGCTATGTATAAAAAGACAAGAACGGACTCACTGACTCACCAATGCCCTGCCTAATTCCTTGGAGCTAGAACGTTGATTTTTTTCATAAGTGATGTTTTTAAAACGTAGGCGAAGAAAAAAAGTATTTTTCGAAATAGAACCCTTATTAACTGGTAAAAGGATGTTGAAGGTATGCATAGAAGTCCGTTAGTTTTGATACAGGAACCACAGAACTTGCTTTTTTAACCAACAATCAAAGATAAAGAAACAAATGTTTTAGCATTTGCTAAAATTACACCCCAGAAAGTGTAAAACATTTTAAGCTTTATATACAAAGAATGTTATTATTCCCTCGTTATGTATGGTAAGCCACGCATCTCCGCTACTCTATTAAAGCATCATTTAACGTTTTTAATCAGAAAAAGTAACTCAACAGCTACATCCGCCCAACCCCAAGGTAGCAGCAGCATAAGCGCAGGTGTGCTTCTCCAATATTAGTTGTTCAGAAAAACGAACTTTCAGAAACATTTAATTGTGGCCCAAAGATATTGTAAATCAAACCTTAAATGATAAAAACCCACTCCATACGCATTGGCAAACTTCTCCGATAAAATCTATTCTAGTAGAATGATTTTGATCTAATGAAAAGTAAATAAAATACGTCGCTCACGCAGCAATAGTCCATAGTGTGATCTATTCTCCAAGAATGAAGGTGGTAAGGAGTTGAAAGCTATAGAGATTTACAATAATAAGTAAAGCTTTTGAAATATATAACTCACCGGCAAAAGACGGCCAACTAGATTTGCCAAACCCCGAGTCATTAGCAAAAGTCCATATGCATTTGTGAATTTTTGAAGCGTTATCTGTTTTACAAGGATGATGCTTGTGAGGGAGTAGTTAGTAGAGATGAGGTATCCGAAGGCTCCAGCAGCAGTAGGCATCGAACTATACACAGATAGAAATGGCATGGTTAAGGTAACAAGGCCGCATAATATCATGCCACCGCCATATATCAGTCCTGGATTCACTCACTCCCAATCGCCCACCCAACCGAGGCAGACTCATTGTGCTGAATTGAAATTCATTGCGCTCAGATAAGAGAGGAAAAGAAAAGGATTAGAAAGTAGGGTTTTGGGCGTCTGTTCTTCTCAGTTATCAAAAGACATGCATGTATTGTTATACAGATACTGTTATTTCAGTTCTTTATGAGGGCTAGTACTTCGAACCGGCCAATCAAATTTTAACCACTATACCAGTGTGGTTAATTATTTGTTGAGGATTCGTAGATTATAAGTAAACTCTCCAGTGGAATGTAGTGGAATGATTTATTGAAAAAATGCACGGGTATATATACAAAAAATGAAAAAGTAAATAACCAATGAGAAAACAGTAAACAAAATAAAATATAAAATTATAAAATGAAATTCCAATAAAAATGGCTACTTTAATACGCGGGCTTCTCATAGGTGGCGTCCTGCTCCCCGCACGCCGCTGTCTGAAGCGGGAGGGGCGCGCGGGAGGGACGCGCGCGAATTAATATAATTGACTGCTGCGACCCGGCGTCGCCTTAGAATCGTCGAGCGCCGAGTGCAGCGAGGTTGTGTTGTCCGTGTTCGGTTCCCGCGTCGCATATTGTTTGAAGTAGTACTGTGAAGATTCTTATTGGAAGCTTGAAGAAAGAAGAAACTGTAGATCTTCGGATCTGCATCTTAAAAACGCTCTTTTCAGAGCGGCGCTGTTTCGCATACCAACCACGCCTTATAATGAAGGCATATAAAAACAGTTCTTTTCAGAGCTATCTACGTTCATCTATTCCGAACGATGACGTAGAAAATAAAGATAAATAAAAGATGTGTAGCGTACAATTATTTCCTATAACTGCACGTAGGTGATGCTGCTACAAAATGAAACAGGTATGGTAAAGGCTTGGAATTCATAATAGTTTGTCCGATTACTCACCTCTCCAAACATACTTAAGATTCCAATGATAGATATTAACATCGAAGACTGCGATTCATTGTATCCCAAGTTCATCCCGTTATCAGCGATATATACATAAGGTACGTCGTACCACAAGTATAGCAAGAAATTTGATATTGAGAAATAGAGGAAATTGATATTTTTAAAGTGAGAAAAATCCAAAATATCAAGTATCATATCCCATACGTCCCAAAGAGCCGAGTACTATTTTTCCTAAAACAAATAAAGTATGCATAATTATCATAATTGACAAGATCTGTCGTTAATATTGCAATCATTATTCTATATAAAAAAATACATGAGATATTTAAATTATGTAATAATATGATATTTTAATAATTACAAATAAAATTGCAAAATGACCAAAAATTCACAATTTACCTTATACGTTTCATTAGTTGCCGTTGCATCTGTATATATATTAGGACATGAAGTCGCACGTGGTCTAGGTAGTCTTATATTGACCATCGCACCTCTATATGTCAATGACTGTTCATATGCGTTTTGATCTCTTGTGACAGTTTCTGGTTTCTTTCGTGATGCAGCTGCTTGTATTCTTAACCAAAGGGGCAGATATGCTTTTTTCTTTGCTGGGTCTGGAATTAAATTCGGAGCACTGGTAATAGACTTCGGCGACAAGGTTTCAATAGCGTTCGATCGTACAGGGCTCGGCAAAGATACCGACGACAGAGAACCAGGAGAAATGGTATCTTGCTGTGAAGTTTGTAATTGTTTTTAGTAGAGCTTTTTCATGTAATCTTCCATTGTCACTGAAGCTTCTCGACGGCATCACTCCTGGGGATTTATTACGTGCTAACATAGCGTACGCTCGACCTTTATTAGATATCAATTCGAAGGTTTCAGTTGAAATTCCTTCACCTTTAGTCATATATGTAGGTAGGTCTACTAGTGAACTACATCTCGGTATTTCAGAAGAAGTGGCCATTTCAATGTCTACTGCATACGTCAGTTTGGTAGAGCCAGCTGCACTACTTTTACTATCTGACGAACTACCCACTGATGCCAATCTACGTCTGTTTCGTTTTTTTTCTCTTTTCAGTTAGATATTTATATTATTTAGAGTATTTTAATACGGGAGTAACAATCAAAGACCGCGTCAGTGACATAACTGATTTATTAAATTATCCACATACAACACGTCCTCTTAAAAAAAGAAGGTAATACATTTTAAATGATATAAAAAAAAAACAAAAAAAATAATAAAATATAACAACCACTATAGTTATCTACCATTACAATTTGTATTACAAAATTATAAGGAGATTAATTGTAAAATGTACACATTACAACATAATAAATAAAACATTATTTAAAAAGTTATAATTACCATTTTCAATGCAAGCCGATAACAAAACATTTGTGTTGTACATAATATGATATTATTTACCATATTTGCCAGTAAATACACAGGCTCCCTTTGGTCTTTACTTGTACTTTGTTCGTTCTGTAAAGAAATCCGAACTGGAGTTATGTTCGGACGATAAGAAAAAGCTTTTTTAAAAAATATTTATTTTAATTACAATTAAAGAAATTACAATATGTGTTTATAGAATTAGATCTGAGACAAGAATGAATTTATTTAGAAATTAAAATATAAAATTGCAATGAATCGAAATCCTGAGTTAGCATTTACACTTATGCAATTCAGCTACTTTAGGGCGATGGGGCCATGGTAACGCCTCCCCCATCAAGATGGAAGCGCAACTTGCAGCTTCCTCCAGCGTCCTCGCTGCTTTCCTCACTCGTTGCAGGATGTGCCTTTGTTCGTTTTCTATTGATCCATTTGAATATCCTTACGGTGATTATTGCGATTCCAATCACGTATAAGATTAGTGTTGTCCAACTCGGGGTTGCCATAAGAAGGGGAAGATTTACTTCGTCTGGGTTTTTCACCTCCCTAGCCTGGTTGATTAGGTCACGAATACTGTCCAATGATATGTCTTCCAATTGTAATGTATATTCCACTGGAGATTTATATACGTAGTCTTGTTGAAGCGGTAGTGGTATAATTTCATTGATATTCAAGGTCTTCTTATGAGATTGCAGAGTGGTATTCATTAACTTTATCTTGCATCCCTCTGTTATGGTTATTATCTGTGGTCCTTTTACTTTTTCATATTGTGTCCTTCCATTGCATATTTTCCTCACGAGCTCTTCGCCTAATGGGATAACAATCCAGCTGTTGTCCTTGATCCTTTGAATCTTTCCTCTTCTTAAAACCATTTTGGCTCGCGTGCAACTCGCAGGCTTATGTTGCACTAGTGCAATGATGCAGTCTTCAGTTTTCTTTGTAGTTACTTCATCAAGCTGGCTGCAGAGAAGTGTAGACTCGGAGATGTGACGACATTCGTCTTCAAGGTAAGCGTACCCCTCACTTCCAAGTGCAAGGTATTTGGATTTTGGGATTATGGTAAAGTTTTGATTATCAGGAATAGAGTAGAGGTGAACAAGGTCATACACGTCTGGATCAACCGAAGGGATTTCTAGTACAAAGTTCACTGTATGCATTGTTATATAAGCTTTAACAACTACCGATTTTTCTATACTATCTATTGTGCTAATACTTATTTCCGAAATTGGATTAAAATTATATGTTTGCTTAATATTTAATAATTCATTCATTAAATTTTGGGCATTTATAATACTAGGATGCATGACCCCCATACGGGCAAATGTCACCGCATTTTCCAATGTCATAAGTTTGTTTAAAATTAACTGCAAACTAAAACTTAATTGTACGTATATATCTAGAAAATGTAATTGATTATAAACTAAATTAGTACTATTAGCTATATTATTAACTACTGAGGCTAGTTTATTCTGGTTTCTATTAATTTTGTCCAGTTCTTCTGTAAATTCCCTAATAGTGTTTTCTGCCAAAACAATTGATCTTTGTTGCGTGTTTTTCATATTACTAACAGTGTTTTGCAAGTAGGTAATTTCTTGTTCTATTTTTTCCGCGTCATCATTATCTAAATTTCCCGTTATTGCTTTAACTATTGAACCTAGCCCGTTTATCAATCCTCGCTTAAGTCTATTACTATTAGTACGAGTATAAGACCTAAATAAACTAAGTTTCTTATCTATCAAAGTAAATGTATAATTTAATTGGTCCTTATAAGTTTTATGTAAATCTTCGGATACTGTATTTACTTCTATTGATTTTGTAATTATAAAAAGGGACAGTAGTTTTAGTGATGAAATACGAAGTGCTGTAATATTATATGCACAGACAAGACTGAAAGAATTAACCTTTTTAAATACTTGACCTTCTTTAAGGAGTAAAATACCATTTGTATTCTCTACGGGATTTATAACTACGTCGGCTCCTGCATAGAGCACGAGAGCTCCGGTGTAGAGCGCGAAGGCTCCTGTGATGAAGCCCCTGTAACAAGATGAGGTCTTCTGAGGAGTTTATAATGATTGATTTTGAATTCGGGTGACTGCCGATAATTTCCGCTATATTATTAGGGTGTAAATGAATAATTTTATACGGACCTTTATAGGTGGGCTTGGTTTTGTCGTTTCGCGCCGTTTTTGCGACTTGCTTATAGACAGTTTCACCTACCTTGAAGGCTATTTCCTGTGCTGTCTGATTCCTTTTGTTAATTACCTGCTCCTTATTCTTCGACATATATGCTGAGATGCACTCCTGTACAGCTTCAGCATTTGTTTTGTGCTTAAGAACATAGTTTTGATAAAACTCTTTTGGGTAATAAAGTTCAAGGGGGTTTCTAGATGCCGTGTGACCAAACATCAATTCATGCGGAGTATAACCGATACTAGAATGAATTGAATTATTATAGGCAATTACTGCATACTTCATTAATAAAGGAATAGGGTCATCTTTGTTTGTCATCCGCTGAATTCTTATTATTTCAGCAATAGTTGAATGGAAACGTTCAATTGGGGAGTTAGATTTAGGGTTGTACGGGGTTGTAAAATGTATATTAATATCGTGCAATGCAAATATTTCTTTTATTAAATCATTTTCAAATTTTGTATCCGAATCAGTAGTGATTTTCAGGGGTAATCCGAATACTGAGAATATCTGTAACAGGGCGTCTGCTACGTGAATACTGCTCGATGCTGATATATTGACGGCTTGTGCGAATTTGGAGAAGTTATCTATCACTGTTAAAAATGTTGCTCCCCCCGTGGAATCGGTCCATGAAGAGATGCTCCATGGGCTTAGTAGGAGTGTCCGTTAAGGCCAAGGGTGGTTTAACAGGATTCCTTTCATACTTAGCACGCAAACATACATCACACTGGTTAATATATTTTTGTATACTTAGTAACATGTTTTGCCAATGATATCTTCTACGGAGTTGCTTATAAGTCTCTTGAATTCCCCTATGAACTGTTTTACCTATATGATACTTTTTTATTAAATCTTCCTGTTCGGTTTTACTTTCAACTAACGTCACGCGAGATGTACACTTGATTAATTTTGGACCTCTATCGTTGAATATAGTTGTATATACGCGTGAAAAAGCAAGGTATAGATCTTCGTTATGGAAAAAGCAATGGAATACGCGGTCCGCTATTGTATGTTCTTTTAGGAATTTAACTATTTCCTCTTCCGTATTATTAATAGGTATAAAAACATCTTTTATAACTTGCCTAGAGTTTGTAGACCTATTTTCTACACGGTAAGTTGAGCCCGGAGTTGACTTAATATGGAACTGCTTTAATTGCCTATCGATAGCGTCCGAGATTATAGGTATGCCTCTGTTTTCATTATCCGGTTGTGTATGGTTGGTGGATATAAATTCTTCTGGGTAATTTGACACTGACATGCTACTCTCTTCCGTAGCTAAGAATGATGGTGCGACGTTTTCATTTATTTCAGGATTTTCTGATTGCGGAGCGTTTTCCTGTTCCCTAACGTTTTCGCCTATTACAGTGTTTTCGGCCTGCGGTTCGTTTTCCTGTTCCCTAAAATTTTCGTTTACTTCATGACTTTCCGCTTGCGCTTCGTTTTCTAGTTCCCTACGTACGTTTTCAAAAATTCTATTTATTATTTCATCATCATCGTTATCATCGAAATTTACTGCTAGTGATTCTTTACTAATATGAAATATTTTGGCCCTAGATAATGCGTCCGCATTCGTATTTTGACGGCCCTTTTTGTAAACTACTTTATAATCGTATTCGGCCAGCTTTAAACGCCAGCGCGTTAGTTTGGAGTTTGGTTCTTTCAGAGACATTAGCCAAGTCAACGGGCGATGATCTGTATAAATAGTAAATTTCCTACCGTATAAATACGGCCTAAAATATTTTACGGCCCATACGATAGCCAACAACTCCTTTTCTATGGTTGAATACCTACCTTCCGTTTCTGATAGAGTTCTAGACGCGTACGCGACTGGTTTATCTGAGCCTACATGACCTTGGGACAGTACCGCACCAATAGATACTTCGGACGCGTTCGTAGTTAAAATAAATGGTTCATTGAAATTTGGATATTGTAATAAGGGTGCATTAGTCAATATTTGTTTGCATTGGTTAAACGCATCAATGAACTCAGGCGAATGAATAACTTTATGATTTTTCTTGAGGCATAAAGTCATAGGTTTTGTAAGTTTTGCGAAATCTTTTATGAATTTGCGATAGTACCCTACTAAGCCTAGAAATGATTTTATATCCTTCTGAGTTTTCGGAAGTGGAAAGTCAAGAACTGCTTTAATTTTATCCCTATTCGGCTTCAAACCTTGATCTGTTAGCTCGTGGCCTAGAAACGTAACTTGTTTTTGGAGAAACTCGGATTTGTCTAATTGAATTTTGAGATTGTGTATTTTAAAACGTTCAAATACTTGTGTTAATTTATATATGTGTTCTTGTAATGACGTAGATACTATTATCACATCATCTAAATATGTAAATACATTGTTTAAGCCGCGTAGAATGTGATCCATCAGGCGCTGAAAAGTGCTAGGTGCATTTTTCAGTCCGAATGGCATCCTTAAAAACTCATAATAACCTCTTTCTGTAGAAAAGGCGGTCTTTTCAACGTCATCCGGGTGCATTTCTACCTGGTGATATCCGCTCGCCAGGTCTAGTGTTGTAAAATACTGCACTCTGCCTAGCCGATCTAAGATATCATGGATATTTGGGAGTGGATATTTATCTTCTATTATACGATCGTTCAGCATTCTATAATCTATTACGAGCCGCCATTTCTGTTTACCGGATGCATCTGGTTTTTTAGGTACAATATGGACAGGACATGACCACGGGGAAATGCTTTCTCTAATTATGCCTTGTTTAAGAAGATTATCTACTTGCGCACGGATTTCTCTACGTTGTTGCGGGGACTGTCTGTAACTTCTAACGAATATAGGAGTTTCGTCCGTCAGTCTTAATTGGTGTTTTACTGAATGGTTAAACGTTAAGGGGATGTTTTCTGAATGAAATAATTCCCTGTAATTATAACATAGCCGTATTATTTCACGCTTCTCTTCCTCGTTCATGTGATCTGTTCTCAAACGGTTTAGGTTATCGCAAAGTTCTGTATCTATATCCGTTCTAGTAGTTATTGAGTGAAGTTCGCCGGACGTTTTCGTACTACTACTACAATAGGGTTCTAATATAAAGGGAGCTGGAGAGACTATAATTTTCTTCTCATTATTGAGATTTAATATAGACGTTAGAAAATATCCATTTTTTACTTCTACAATTGCGGCTGCGGATAATAAACCCTTATCCCAAACGTAATCTTCATGCAGATATTGGCCGTCTAAATAGTTTGTTTTAACCTTGATTACCTTTTCGCACCTTGGTTCAATACTAATCTTTTTTTTTGGATAGTCAAAGTATATGGGTATACTCGCGCTCGCCGTACAAAGAACCTTATTTTTAATATCGACGTTACTAGACAGGATCTTCAACAGATCTAACCCTATTAGACCTTTATATTTCGGGTCAAAGTCGAATATAAGGAATTTATGGAATAATTCATTATTAAAAATCGGTGGCAACGGAAGATGGGCTACTAAATTGTGTCTTGTAATACCATGAGCGGTTTTAACTTCAAATGGTTCATGCTCTATGCAATATTCAAAAATTGTACCGATTATAGCATCAGGTGATATCATTGAACGCGATGCTCCCGTATCTATTAAAAACTTACCTTTATATTCCGGTATTTCAATATAAGGCAAATGGTCTTTGTAGTGGTTATTTAGTTGTACTAACTCTGGTCGTCTATATTTTCGCCATCGTGAAAATCCTGCTCATTGTATGCATTCGTTACCTGATTTTCGGAAACGATTTGTCCCTGAATATCTTCAGCAGGCTGCTGCTCCTCAGCATATAGATGATTATCATAATTAGATGGATAGCCTACCTGATAGTATTCGTTTGGTGTGTAAAACAATTCTTCGAAGACAAATTGTGGCTTCTCTGGCTTATTAACGGATCTCATACTTACATCTGATACTTTCTGCGGCGGATTAATTTGTTGTTGAGGTACATTTGGTTGCTGTCCGAAATTATTATGTATATTACCTTGAGGTCTGAAGTGCCCTTGAGACGAGTTTTTCCAGGGCAACATAGACTGGATCCATTGCTGTCTTTGCTGGGATGTCCAATTATTTTGTTGAGGGACAAAATTAGGGTTAGGGTTCATGAATCGCATAGGGTAGTTATTACCAGAACGCGTAAGATTATTTTGTGGGAAAAACCTAGGTGGTTAAATTTTCTGCCTCATTTGAGAAGTAGATACAGTATTGACGCTAAGATTTGCTTGCCTATGATAAACTAACTTGGCTTCCTCCTGTCTAGCTGCGACAATAGCAAGCTCTAATGTCGTAGGTTTCGTAATCCTAACACCTATTCCTACATTAAATTCTAATTGGCTTATATAATGTTCTATTACAATATTTTCATAATAATTTTTATCGGTATGTTTACCGACTGTAAATAACGTATCTAATATATCTCTAAGTCGCCTACCATAAGACTCAGCGTCCTCCGATTTGAGGCGACGCATTCGAGTAAGTTCTTGCATAACTTGGATCTCGTTTCTCGTTTCTCCTAAACGTCTCAATAATGCATGCTTAATCTCTAGCCACGTATCCAGCGAGTTCTCGTACGCGATAGCATCTATAGCCGCGCTACTGAGCCTACTCTTGATTAAGCTTATTACTACGGGGTGCGTTTGCCAGGGTGGCTCTATTAAACTAATAACGCTCTCTACGTCTCGTATATAATAATTTAATGTTCTAGGATTGCCGTCATATCTCGGGATTAAATCCCCGAGAGTTTTAATAACGCTATCGCAATCTTTAAGTGACATTATATAGCTTTCACTGTACGCTACCTTTATTCAACAATGCAATAAGAATAAAGAGTGTCATATAACCGTGAGAAACTCGCGAATATATCAGCTTAACGATAATGCACACAATATCTTTAATAAAATTATTTATATCAAATTATTTTGTCAATTTGAAAATAAAATTTTAATAACTAAAAATAACGACAGGAAATAGAGCAAAGGAACTTGGAAATAAAAGAGTACTTACCAAAATCTCTGCATCTCTTGCCGGTCCTTGCCTCAGAACAGGATTTTCAATTTTCCGAAATTCCCGTAAAGTCGTCCTTGTTGGTTCTTAATTTTGGATCGCGATTTTTACGATTAGAATCGTACACTTAAGTTTGAAAGTGCCGCGATCCTACCGACTGCGCCAGTTATGTTCGGACGATAAGAAAAAGCTTTTTTAAAAAATATTTATTTTAATTACAATTAAAGAAATTACAATATGTGTTTATAGAATTAGATCTGAGACAAGAATGAATTTATTTAGAAATTAAAATATAAAATTGCAATGAATCGAAATGCATTTACACTTATGCAATTCAGCTACTTTAGGGCGATGGGGCCATGGTAACGCGTTTCTTTGTATAATTTTCATAATGTTTGGATGTTTTTTTATTTATTTTAATATTCTTTTTTTAAATTAGTTTTTCTTAACAATATCGAACATAACTCATTTAAATTAGTATTAAGTTGCATGTAATATTATCTCTATTTTGTTGCATGTGGTATTCGCCTTAATAGGTAATGCACTTAGTTTTAAGTTCATAGATTAAGACATGTTGTTATATTAGTGTAATTACCACTGGTCAATCAAAAAAAAAAAAAATACCGCGCCTGGACCTCCTGTTACCTGTAAGCCACGTCGCTTAGACCCAGTACGTCTCAAGGCTGCTAAAAAGGAATTTGAAGACATGCTAGCTCATGGTACTGCTCATAGATCTAGTAGCTCCTGGTCATCTGCGTTACACTTGGTTAAAAAGAAGGACGACGGATGGAGACCCTGGGGCGACTACAGGGCACTCAATGCACGTACTATTCCGGACAGGTATCCCATCCGACATATTCAAGATTTCTCATATCAATTGTCCGGATGCACTATATTTTCAACAATTGATTTGATTAAAGCGTACAATCAGATTCCAGTTCACGAAGACGATATCTCAAAAACGGCCGTAACAACTCCATTCGGCCTTTTCGAATTCCCATTTATGACTTTTGGGCTTCGACACGCTGCACAAACCTTTCAAAGGATCATGGATGAGGTTCTGCGTGACTTAAATGGATTCTCTTATGGATATCTTGATGACATTTTAATTTTTTCTCCAACAGAAGAGCAGCATAAAGTTCATCTGAAGCAACTCCTGAATCGTCTCAGGGAATATGGTGTCCTCATCAACACCTCTAAGTGTGTCTTTGGACAGCCAGAAGTTAAGTTCCTGGGATATTTAGTTTCTGCACAAGGTACACAATCTTTAGATTCTAAAGTACAGGTCATCCAGGAGTATGCCACACCTAGAACCGCTAAAGAGCTTCGCAGATTTTTAGGTATGCTCAATTTTTATCGCCGCTTTATACCAAATGCAGCTCAAATCCAAGCACCACAGGACCGAAGATGAAGGGAGCACGACAAATTGAGATGACACCAGAGATGCTACAGGCCTTTCAACAATCCAAAAACAGTTTGTCAGAAGCTACTCTCTTAGCTCATCCAATACCCGCTGCAGAGTTGGCTATAGCGACCGACGCTTCAGACGTAGGCATAGGCGCTGTATTACAGCAAAATGGAATGAGATGGAGCATGGCAACCTCTCGGTTTTTTCTCCCACAAACTCAGTCCATCACAACAGAAATACAGTCCTTATGACCGCGAACTTCTAGCTATTTACGAAGCCATTAAATATTTTAGACACATGGTAGAAGCCAGAAATTTTGTCATCCATACGGATCATAAGCCTCTTACTTTCGCTTTTACTAAGAATAGAGAAAAATGTTCACCTCGTCAATTTAGATATCTGGATTTTATTTCCCAATTTACAACCACAATTCAGTTCATTCCTGGTCGCACTAACGTCGTCGCCGATACCTTGTCTCGAGTAGCAGATATTGGTACAGTAGTGAATTATCAGGCACTTGCACAATCTCAAGACACAGATCCTGAGCTGCAAAACCTGCTGAAGAACGGTTCATCATTGAAACTGCAAAAGGTATCAATTCCAGACTCAGACTGCAAGCTCTATTGTGACACCTCGATGACATCACCACGACCGTTCGTCACAACAACTTTTCGACGTCAAATCTTTGATATGCTACACAGTCTCAGTCTTCCAGTTAGAACAGCTACAGTGCGACTAGTGACACAGAGATTTGTCTGGCCAGTGATACGCAGAGACTGTAGAGAGTGGGCTAGAGAATGCTTACTTTGCCAGCGTAGCAAAGTTTACCGTCATACCCTAGCTCCACTTTCCCAAATCCCTACCCCATCTTCCAGATTCTCTCACATTCACATTGACCTAATAGCCCCTTAAAACTTTCATCTGATTTCAGATATTGCCTCACCGTCGTTGACAGGTTCACACGATGGCCTGAGGCATTCCCGCTGAATCCTGTGCAGCAGCCTTAGTGTCTGGCTGTATAGCCAGATTTGGCTGCCCGCTCAAAATCACAACCGACAGAGGGCGACAGTTTGAATCACATCTCTTCAAAGCCATCGCTACATTGATTGGTGCTCATCACTTCAAGACGACAGCGTACCATCCTGCTTCCAATGGGTTGATGGAGCGTTTTCACCGCCAATTGCCATCATGTGCCATCCAACATCTTCTTGGACTGAAGCGCTGCCTTTAGTCCTGCTAGGAATTCGAAGCGCGTGGAAGCAAGACCTGCAAACATCCGTGGCTAAGCTGGTTTACGGAGAGCCCCTTCGCTTACCAGGTCAACTCTTCACACCCATAGACGACCACAAGGCAGAAGATATAACCAACTTCGCTACAAGGCTTCGACACAATATGGCTAAGCTAACCCCAAGACCAACATCATGGCATAAAGCAACCACGTCCGAAGACCGCTAGAACCACCTTATGCTGGTCCATATAAGGTCATTGAGAGACATGCTAAACATTATAAAATAGATATTGCTGGACAGCATGTCTCCGTCAGCATCGACCGATTAAAACCAGCTTACTTGATGCTTGATCCAGGCAGTCAAGGCAAGATCGAGGAAGATGTTTCAAAAGTTCCGGAAAGAAGAACGCGCAGTTGAAGAGTAGTTCGCTTTCCAGATTACTATTGATCGTAGTAACGATCTCGGTAGGAAAGTGCTGTAGCGTGTCTTACATAAAATATTTACATATATTAAAAAGTATTAAAATAAAATTAAATTAAAGTATAAAAAAATTAAATTGAAAGGCGTCGGGATGTGACGACCCATCGCCCGCTGTTGGGATAACCTCTGTCACAGCAGAGATTATTCCACCAGTGCAATCAGTCACACTGGTGGTAGGTCTTTTGTTGCAAGAGGCCGGCTAGGTAGGTACCACCGCAGTGTCCAATATTCTGCCGCCAAATAGTAGTGCTTAGGCACTACTGTGTTCAGTTTGAAGGGCATTGTACGCTAGTGAAATTACTGGGCGAACGAGATTTAAGAACTAATATCTCGAGGTTGGCAACGCGTGAGTGGCACCTACTAATGGTGCTGCAAGCGCTCATAGGCTGCGGCAGCCACTTACCATCAGGTGGGCCGTATGCTTGTTTGCCAACTTCTAACATAAAAAAAAAAAAAAAAAAAAAAAAAAAAAAAAAAAAAAATTAATTAAAAAATTATTTATGAACAAAATAAATACGACGCGTTTTATATATAGTTCATTGAAGACATCGTTATCGCACTTCCCTGCCGCTCCGCCGCGCGGATACCCCTTGGGTCTCTGCGGCTTGCGGCGCTTGCGCCAGGCAGTTAGATTCGCATTCAGCTGTCGGCTTACAATTGCATTCACATTACGTATTTATTGCTATTATCCGTGCTAATTTAAATTTTACGCTTTTATATATTTTATATATACACTTTAATTTCTTAATTTCTTAATTGTTACTTCTATGCTTTCTCTGTTGCATTTCCGCTTTCCTCTTGTAATCTCAGTGTTCGTGTAATAAACTATCTGTCCATTGTTCGTGTAGTTATTGTTTTATTTAAATCTCGTATTAAATATAGATAAAAACATCTATAAGTTAAAAAGTTGTTTTCTTTATTAAATTTCCAACATTTAAATGACGAGGAACAGCTAAGTATAGGAAAAATTTGTGCTAAATATGCAAATATTTTTTATTTACCCGGAGATAAACTCACAACCACGGATATTTATACAGATAATATAACACTGAAGCCTAATACTAGTCCGATTTTTTCAAAACCGTATAGATTACCGTTTAGTCAAAAAGGAGAAGTTAAACGACAAATTGAAAAAATGTTAGAGGAAGGTGTTATTGAACATAGCAAAAGCGATTGGTCTAGTCCAATCCTATTGGTGCCTAAAAAAGGACATCAAACTGGAGAGAAAAAATGGCGTTTAGTAGTCGATTATCGAAAACTTAACAATTACATCGAAGACGATAAATTCCCTCTTCCAGAAATTACTGAAATTTTAGAATTACTATCCGGTAGTATTTATTTCACTCATTTAGATCTTTATCAAGGTTATTACAACGTCACATTGGATAAAGATAGTAGAAAATATACAGCATTTAGCTCAGGTCAGTACCAAATGACTAGGATGCCCATGGGGTTGAAAACAAGCCCAAGTTCATTCTCACGTATGATGAATTTGGCAATGTCGGGTCTAAATTATGAAAATTCAGCCATATTTTCGTTCAGCCTGACGAATTCTTGCCTAAAAGATATCATTTCTCGAGTGACAGAAACGAGCTCGATTCTAAGTAACTTCATTTCCTCAGCCAGCGAAGTAGTGCATGTAATGTCTGCCTGGTTATCTGCAGGATTAGCATCTAGATAAATTTCTTCCGGATTCGGTGATGCAATAGCAGGGGTTGCTTTACTTTTATTTTCCTGCGTACGGATTGTCGGATCGACCTTATCTTTGCATGTCCGATACATCCAGCGTGGGGCGAGAGTCAGGGCTAATATTCACGCAAGCGCGATGGAATACCGAGGTGCATTTAATGCACCTTGCGCCATCTGTGGGCGACAAGAACTTTCCGCATTGATTGCATTTATTTGCCATGATAGTAATGGGAACTGTCCAGTAGATGTCACTAAGTATGCTATATTAATAATATCTAAGTTTTGTAAATTTTTAATAATTATGTTTCAATGTCTGGTTTAACTTACAATAAAATAAAAAAAACACTATATCTGTAAATGTTGTTCAATAAAATATATCACTTATTATTGTTTTTTTTCATTGTTAGTTTATAACTTACTTTTGTGCGGGTACGTCAGTATCAGCTGATTCAATCAGCTGATCGAAAATCACTAAAAGTATATGTTATTTCGATGTTTTCACATTTATATAACGTAACACAGTATGTATAGTCAAATAATATTTTTATTTACTTTTTTCACTAAAATCACTGAGTTTTTCTATTTTAATGGTAAGATATTATCAGGATCACTTGTCACCGCCAAACGTCATAGATGACATTCCGAGAGGCTAATGTGCAGCCGATACCAAAAAAAGGTGATCGTTCCGACCCGGCCAATTACCGTCCGATAGCTATTACCTCAATTTTGTGCAAAGTTATGGAACGGATCATAAATAACCAGCTGATCCATTACCTAGAAGATCACTGTCTTATTAATGACCGACAGTATGGGTTTCGACCAAAGCGGTCCACAGGCGATCTTCTAGCGTACATGACGCATCTTTGGGGTGAGGCTATCGACGGGTACGGTGAATCGTTGGCCATCAGCCTAGATATCACCAAAGCTTTTGACACGGTTTGGCATAAAGGTCTTCTCTCCAAGCTCCCTGCTTCCGGTCTGCCAGCTCAGCTCTGCACATGGGTGGCTAGTTTCCTGCACAAGCGTAGTCTGCGAGTTGTTCTGGAAGGATGCGCTTCTCAAACATATGCAGTGAACGCTGGTGTACCCCAGGGCTCTGTGCTGTCCCCTACACTGTTTCTTCTGCATATCAATGATATGCTTCCTCTTGGAAACATTCATTGCTATGCGGACGACAGTACTGTTCACATGGGATATTACGGGCATGCAGCCGCTGGGCGAACAGATATCCGAGAGAGACGCGAGAATCTTGTCATTGGAATCAATCGGACGTTGGACCTCATCGCTAAATGGGGTGCTGATAATCTGATTGATTTCAACGCCAAAAAGACTTAGGCTTGCGTTTTCACCGCCAAAAAGTCTCCATTTTCCCCTCATCCTTCCCTCTCTGGCACTACGTTGTCGATGCAAAGCAGTATCGCTATGCTCGGAATGGAGCTACGCTGCGATCTTAACCCCAGGGATCACATCGAGGCCGTTATTAAAACGGCCTCACGTAAACTCGGAGTCCTGAACAAGGTGCGGCGTTATTTCACGCCACAGCAACTGTGCCTGTTGTACAAAACTCAGGTACGGTCTTGCGTTGAGTATTGCTCGCACCTTTGGGATGGCTCCGCTAAGTACTTGCTCGAAGCCCTGGATAGGTTGCAGCGACGAGCGATTCGCATCATTGGCGATGAAGAGGTCTCCAACACCCTCGAATCTCTTCAACTGCGTCGTGAGATTGCCGCCCTAAGCGCCTTCTACCGAATGTATCACGGCGAGTGTTCAGAGGAATTATTCTCCATCATACCTCCCTCTCCTTTCCTTACAAGAACTACGCGTGCCGGTCTCCGATGTCACCGTCTAACTGTGGAATCAATTCCTTCGCGAACAAAGAAGTTTGCCAATTCTTTTCTTTGTCGTACTTCCAAAAAGTGGAACTCATTGCCGGCTCACGTGTTCCCTCCTTCTTGCAATCTGGGCTCCTTCAAACGAGGCGTGAAGAGGCATCTTGCGGGTAGGCAGGGCAAGGGTGGCTAACACGGTTGTATTCCGAAACTCTGTTAGCCGCCTTCGCGTTTGGACTTTATTTCCACTTACCATCAGGTGGAGTAGAGTCATCTGCCTTACTTTCCAAATAAAAAAAAAAAAAAAAATTTAGCCTGTATAGCTGGAGCAGATTTTTTAGGTAGTAAATTACATTTTATTGCCATAATCAGCTCATCGACATTATCATAATTATTTTCTAATTTTAATTTCGCATTCTGTGAAAGTCGATTTTTAAGCACAAAAATAATTAACTTTTTCTGCGACTCTAAGTCTAATTCTAACCTGTAATAATCTATGCTGTCAATTAGTTGTTTAATGCTGACCTCATCATCAGATGCAACTGGTAATAAATTCATCGCAATCTTTAGGTCAAATTTAGCCATATTGACGGTTATTTTTCCTGCAGAGGAACTATTACATAAATTTAAAATATACTCATATAAATAAAAAAATCAGAACTTATCTTTTCTATTCTTAAGGTGTCATCAATTTCAAATTTGTCACAAAATTTATTTAATTGCTCTAATGTTGAATTAAATTTTATAGCCAACTCGTCGGCCTCTTTAATCTTTTTAATTATTATTTCGCCTTTCCGTCTACTCGAACCTATTTTAATTAGATACGTTCTGATATTTTGTAATTTAGTATACAATTGGCTTAAATCGGATACATTCATATTATTTTAAGTATACAATTATACATAGTTATTTTCCTTATCATTGAATACAAAAGTAATTATAATAGCTTGTTACAAGTAAAACATTTTAAACTAAAGCTAAAAGCTAATCGCAAGTAAACAAGAACGCGCACATAACACTTCCGATTCAGGAACACGAAAAAAGACTTTATATTTTGGATTTTTGTATCACAAACACAACTTTATTTTGCACTGCTATCTTCGCCTTGATAACTGCATTCATATGTCGCGATCCCGCGACCTCTGCTTCTTTCTAGGGAACGCCGAAGAATATTTGTTCCCTAATCCAGGATTGGTGGCATTTTTTTTAGCTTGTATAAAAAGTAGCAGCATATTCCCAAGAATAATATCGTCAAAATAATGATGAGTACGATATTTATTGTAGACAAATGGAATCTTATTCCTTCATGGCTTGCATTATTTGTACCGCCGCCTGCAGAGTTTTGATTAATAAATACATTCTCTTTTCTATCCTTGAGTTGCACATGTTGCACAACAATTTAATTGATTATAAATCACTTTATTTTTTGAACAGTCTAATTTTACATATTAATAATTCACTGGTGCAATTACAAATTCAAATAATAGAATATTGTGTTGTATTACACACGCGACGCGCGGCATACCCTTTGAGGCAGGGTCGCCATATAAGGTTGGGACTCGGTGATCGGAAATCAAACCATTTCGTCGGATGCTCAAGTAGTACTGTTTATTTGATATCAAGGAATCTAATTTATAGAGTACATGTTCGTCATTACGTTACACACATACATACGTTACAATATTAATTACCACACTACAGTGATCGAACACCCTATATTCAGCGGCGACTATCAAATCTTTCAAGGACTTATTCACAGAAGCTATACATAGCAACATTTCTCTTACCAACGCTCAGAAAATGCAATTTCTGAAAGGAAAACTCAGAGGCGAGACAGAACGTTTGATACAGCATTTAACAATAAGCACAGAAAATCACAAAAAGCACAAAAAATATTTACGTCACACGCCAATACGTTGTTAAATTTACCAAGTACGCAACAACCATTAGTAAGCCATATCAAAAGAATACATGACACCACGTTAGAATGTTTAAATGCAATTAAAAATCTAGGTGTGGATACCACCAGCTGGGATCCATTGATTGTTCACATTTTATTGCAGAAAATCGATCCTGAGTCACATAACAACTACTTAGAATCGCTAAAGAATCCGAGAGACTTGCCTAACTTATCAGATTTTTTGAAATATTTAGAAAATAGATTTACTACATTGGAATCATCAAGGAAAAAGTACGAATATTTCAAACCATCAAGTAATGTACAAATTAACCCAAAATCTAATATAACCGTTTAGACCATTTCATTATCAAAATTCTTCCGCAAAACAGGCACTACCAGCGCACAAAGCAAGTCAAGAGTTGCATAATACAATTTCTGCTAAAACATTAATTTGTCCATTGTGCAATGAAAAACATGGATTATATTATTGCAACAAATTTGTTAATATGACACCACAATTAAAACTCAAAACAAGTTCACAATTAAATGTACGCGAAAATTGTCTTTACGACCATAAAGACACGCCTTGTACTTCTGAAATACAATGTCGAGATTGCAATGGCAAGCACAACACTCTGCTACATGAATCGTTCAATAGCCCGAAGTGTAATATTACCATTGACGTCAATAGTTGCAAAAAGGCAAGCAGCGACACTTCAGTGTTGCAACATGGCAACAACATAAATGAAATTTTGTTAGCGACTGCAAAAATCAAGGTCCAAGCAAGAGATGGTTCCTATCACCAAATGCGGGCGATCATTGATCAGGGCTCTCAAGTATCCCTTATATCTGAACAGGCCGCACAAAATTTGGGCTTAGTCAGAAGACGATGTCAAGGGGTCGTATCGGGCATTGGAGCAAAGGAAAGTATCTGCAAAGGTGTCACGGACATAACATGTGCATCTTTGTACAATAAATTTTCATTTAAAACAGAAGCGTATATCATATGCGTATACACTTATTAAAAACTTACCGAGCAGAACATTCAACAAACCATCTTGGTCACATCTGGAAGGCATACAACTTTCCGACCCAGATTTTAACTTAAGCCGCCCCGTGGATATACTATTAGGTGCTGATGTATATTCATATATTATAATGGACGGTATCAGTAGATCAGATGAATCAGTCCCTATAGCGCAGCAAACTCGCTTGGGGTGGATTTTATGTGGGAACGTAAAAACATTAAATTGTTACGTTGCACTAAATCAATTTGACCAAATTCAGAAATTTTGGGAAATTGAAGACATTTCAGAGTCAACGAATTTATCTGAAGAGGACAGCCAATGCGTTGAATATTACAATTCTACCACAAAACGTCGGTATCAGGGATCATACGAGGTCAGATCACCGCTTAAAGACAATTTTGAACAAAAACTAGGCGCTTCTAAATATACAGCAATTGCGCAATTTCGTCAAATAGAACAAAAAATACAACAGCAAAAACATGTGACATCAGCATTATTGACAGCCTTTTAACAAGATACAGTTGCCTACAGAATCTAACAAGAGTTTTTGGGTGGGTATTAAGATTTATTAAGTGCTTGAAGAAAACAAAATGTATACCAGAAACTTACCTTACATTACAAGAAATAAATACTGCAAAATATAATATAATAAAATATATTCAACGGAACGAATTCACAGATGAATTTAGTAACTTACAACAAAACAAACCTATAAGCTTCAAAAGTAAACTGTCACAACTTAATCCAATTTACGATAGCCATGGACTGCTGAGGGTCGGCGGCAGGTTGAAAAAAGCGAACATACACTCAGACATGATTCATCCAATAATACTTCCTCATAACGGTCGGTTAACTGATTTAATAATAGATTTTGCTCACAAGCTAACTTTACACGGTGGAGCTCGAGTAACTTTGGCTAATATTCGTCAAAAATATTGGATAATCGGGGGCAACAGAGCTGTAAAAAGGCGTTTACATTCTTGAGTAACATGTCGCAAACAAAACCCGAACAAGCTATCGCAGCTAATGGGAGACTTTACAGCAGAAAGGTGCAATATAACAAAGCCATTTTGTCACACCGGTGTCGATTTTACTGGACACATAATGATAAAAGCCAACAAAGGCAGAGGCATTAAGACTACGAAAGGATATATTGCAGTTTTCATATGCATGACTACGAAACTTGTCCATCTAGAGCTCGTCTCAGATCTGACGTCATCAGCATTCTTAGCGGCGCTACGCAGGATGGCGGCGCGAAAAGGGGCTCCTCGACACATCTATTGTGATAACGGCACTAATTTTGTTGGCGCAAGCAAAATTTTAACTAAGGAGTATGAACACATTTTACGCACATTTGATCCAGATTTTATTTCTGAATTAACGAGCATGGAAATAGAATGGCACTTTAATGCGCCTTCCTGGCCAACAGCAGGCGGGCTTTGGGAAACAGCTGTTAAAAGTGTTAAATATCATCTTCGGAGAGTCATAGGGGAACAGCGACTGACTTTCGAAGAATATTCTACAATATTGGCACAAGTGGAAGCAGTTCTTAATTCAAGACCATTGTGCCCGTTGAGCGAGGACATTAATGACTTAGAATTTAATGTAAAAATCTAAACGGCTCACACTCACGTATAATCGGTGTAAGTACCGACTAGTTTCGGACTCATCGGAGGTCCTTCTTCAGGGTGAGTGGGTAACGTTCGCGGTCGCGATCCGTCTCGCACTGCGCGCTTGTGCTCGCATCGCGCGGCTGGACAGGGTGGCGGGCGGGGGATGCGCCGGCGATGGTGGTGAAGCCGGAGAGACCGATGCACTAGTGTCACAATTGGAGTTCACGGGCGCACAGAATGTACTCACAATATCCACTACACACTCATCAACACTTCCGATACTCTTCGGCGTCGCGTTTAGTAGCACAGGTTTCCAAGTAGGTGGCAGGGCCCACCCCTTGTCTCTATTAAAATTAGGACGACGGTCGATTTCTATTGCCTCACGAAATTTGCGCGATACGAAATTCTTTTCGCGGGCCAGTACTTTGACCTTATCGAACCTAATATAATGAGAGGTGCCGGAGTAGACGGCATGCTCTGCCACCGCCGAGGTGTTAACTTGCATCTTGCGAATGCTGTGGATGTGTTCAGTGAGCCTGGTAGTGATGCTGCGTCCCGTTTCTCCAATGTAGCTTTTGCCGCAATCGCACGGAATTTCATAGACGCCAGGGCCCTCCAGAGGTTCCAGATCCTTCGGAGATCGTAAAAGTCGTGCAATCTGTGTCATGGGGCGGAAAATTGTCCTGATGTTATATCTACGGCGTAACAGGTGTCCAATCTTATCCGTTACCCCTCGCATGTAAGGTAAATAGGCTGGAACTCGCTCTACGATATGAGGCCGTTGTCTGATGGTCGTGTTTGCTAGACGGTAGCTCTGTCGCCAGTTGTAGCCATTGCACTCCAACACCTGCCGCACATGTGTCAATTCCGACTGTAGGAATTGAGGATCGCACAGACGTAGTGCACGGTTGATGAGAGTGCGAGGCACTGAAGACAATTGCGACGGGTGGTGATGGGAATCCGCTCTAAGGTAACGATCAGTATGTGTCGGTTTTCTGAATACTGTATGTACCAAGCTTCCACTAGGTTCCCGCTTCACAAGTACATCCAAAAATGGGAGAGTTCCGTCTTTTTCCTCCTCTGTAGTAAACCTTATTTTTGGATGTCTTTCATTTAGATGGTCTAATAATTGTCCTACACCTTGCTTCGAGACTATAGCAAACACGTCGTCTACGTATCTCCACCAGTATCTTGGTTTTGATGGCGCACTTTTCAACGCTTCCTGCTCGAAATGCTCCATAAATATGTTGGCCACAACTGGTGCTATTGGTGAGCCCATTGCCACTCCATCCATTTGCATGTAAAAGTCCCTTCGCCAGAGGAAGTATCCACTGGTAAGGCAAAACTCTATCAATCCCATATACTCAGTAGGTAAGTTGTTTACAATAAGCTGTTGTTTTATTATATCAATAGTTTCCGTTACTGGTATATTAGTGAATAGGGATGACACGTCAAAGCTGGCCATTACCTCATTATTTTGGATTTTGACGTTCTGCAATAGATGGGTGAAATGTGTTGAATCTCTTACAAAGCTCGTTGTTTTTCCAGTCACCGTCTGCAGGATACTTGCTAAATGACGTGAACTTTTGTAAGTGGGAGAGTTGATTTGACTCACAATGGGACGTAAAGGCCAGTTTGGTTTGTGTATTTTAGGCAGTCCATATATTTTAGGAGGTGTTGGGTTCAAGGGACGCAACCGTTCTTTTTCTCCATCTGAGATAGAAGATATGAGCTTATTTAGTTTGGCAGTAACACGAGTTGTCGGATTGTAGCTGACATTTTTATAGGTACTGGTGTCACTTACTAGCTGTGTAACTTTCTGTTCATATTCCATCGTATCTACTATAACAGTTGCATTACCCTTATCTGCCGGTAACACGAGAATATCAGGATTCCTGCGTAAAGATATCAATGCCTGGAACTCTTGTCTTGAGAAGTTCGGTTTCGGGGTGTTATGTTTGCGCATGATAGCAGATATATCCTGCCTAAGGCATTCCGCTTCCGGTCCAGGCACTTTGTTGCGCATCAGACAGTTCTCGACGCTAGAAATGACTGATTCCACCGGTACTTTGTTTGGAACAATCGCAAAGTTTAAGCCTCGTGCCAGAGCTTTCTGAGCCTCTGCTGACACTTCATGTGAGGATAAATTTATTACATTACTTACCGGTGTATAAGAGCAAAGTTGTCTCTCAGCATAACTTGGTTTGCCTTCATTTTTCAACAGGCGCTTCAGTTTATGTTCATGTGTTTTAATTGTCTCCAACTTTAATTTTTCTGCTCTAATAAAGGTCATCGCATCTAAACACTGCCATGCATCAAAATCAAGAACTCGAGATAATTCCAAGTGCAACATATAAAGGTCTTTATTTACATACGCGATGTTACGTCGGTAATTCTGAATTACCCGCCGCAGTATTTTGTTGTGTGTAGTATAAAAGAATTCTTTGTAACCACGAAAGCAATTCACTTCCTTGATACGTGCAAATTTCGGTATCACACCACTATTACGACACTGTATCACAAACTGTAAACCACATTCGAGTTTATTACGTTTTATTCTTAATGCCGCAAAACGTTTCACTCGCATTTGCCATACCTCGCCGTATCGGTTAGCAATTGTATTATTAAAACTATCGTGAGACATTATTAACTTAATGTAAAAATCTAAACGGCTCACACTCACGTATAATCGGTGTAAGTACCGACTAGTTTCGGACTCATCGGAGGTCCTTCTTCAGGGTGAGTAGGTAACGTTCGCGGTCTTCGGTCTATTGATATCTTTACGCAGGAATCCTGATATTCTCGTGTTACCGGCAGATAAGGGTAATGCAACTGTTATAGTAGATACGATGGAATATGAACAGAAAGTTACACAGCTAGTAAGTGACACCAGTACCTATAAAAATGTCAGCTACAATCCGACAACTCGTGTTACTGCCAAACTAAATAAGCTCATATCTTCTATCTCAGATGGAGAAAAAGAACGGTTGCGTCCCTTGAACCCAACACCTCCTAAAATATATGGACTGCCTAAAATACACAAACCAAACTGGCCTTTACGTCCCATTGTGAGTCAAATCAACTCTCCCACTTACAAAAGTTCACGTCATTTAGCAAGTATCCTGCAGACGGTGACTGGAAAAACAACGAGCTTTGTAAGAGATTCAACACATTTCACCCATCTATTGCAGAACGTCAAAATCCAAAATAATGAGGTAATGGCCAGCTTTGACGTGTCATCCCTATTCACTAATATACCAGTAACGGAAACTATTGATATAATAAAACAACAGCTTATTGTAAACAACTTACCTACTGAGTATATGGGATTGATAGAGTTTTGCCTTACCAGTGGATACTTCCTCTGGCGAAGGGACTTTTACATGCAAATGGATGGAGTGGCAATGGGCTCACCAATAGCACCAGTTGTGGCCAACATATTTATGGAGCATTTCGAGCAGGAAGCGTTGAAAAGTGCGCCATCAAAACCAAGATACTGGTGGAGATACGTAGACGACGTGTTTGCTATAGTCTCGAAGCAAGGTGTAGGACAATTATTAGACCATCTAAATGAAAGACATCCAAAAATAAGGTTTACTACAGAGGAGGAAAAAGACGGAACTCTCCCATTTTTGGATGTACTTGTGAAGCGGGAACCTAGTGGAAGCTTGGTACATACAGTATTCAGAAAACCGACACATACTGATCGTTACCTTAGAGCGGATTCCCATCACCACCCGTCGCAATTGTCTTCAGTGCCTCGCACTCTCATCAACCGTGCACTACGTCTGTGCGATCCTCAATTCCTACAGTCGGAATTGACACATGTGCGGCAGGTGTTGGAGTGCAATGGCTACAACTGGCGACAGAGCTACCGTCTAGCAAACACGACCATCAGACAACGGCCTCATATCGTAGAGCGAGTTCCAGCCTATTTACCTTACATGCGAGGGGTAACGGATAAGATTGGACACCTGTTACGCCGTAGATATAACATCAGGACAATTTTCCGCCCCATGACACAGATTGCACGACTTTTACGATCTCCGAAGGATCTGGAACCTCTGGAGGGCCCTGGCGTCTATGAAATTCCGTGCGATTGCGGCAAAAGCTACATTGGAGAAACGGGACGCAGCATCACTACCAGGCTCACTGAACACATCCACAGCATTCGCAAGATGCAAGTTAACACCTCGGCGGTGGCAGAGCATGCCGTCTACTCCGGCACCTCTCATTATATTAGGTTCGATAAGGTCAAAGTACTGGCCCGCGAAAAGAATTTCGTATCGCGCAAATTTCGTGAGGCAATAGAAATCGACCGTCGTCCTAATTTTAATAGAGACAAGGGGTGGGCCCTGCCACCTACTTGGAAACCTGTGCTACTAAACGCGACGCCGAAGAGTATCGGAAGTGTTGATGAGTGTGTAGTGGATATTGTGAGTACATTCTGTGCGCCCGTGAACTCCAATTGTGACACTAGTGCATCGGTCTCTCCGGCTTCACCACCATCGCCGGCGCATCCCCCGCCCGCCACCCTGTCCAGCCGCGCGATGCGAGCACAAGCGCGCAGTGCGAGACGGATCGCGACCGCGAACGTTACCCACTCACCCTGAAGAAGGACCTCCGATGAGTCCGAAACTAGTCGGTACTTACACCGATTATACGTGAGTGTGAGCCGTTTAGATTTTTACATTAAGTTAATAATGTCTCACGATAGTTTTAATAATGACTTAGAATTTCTTACACCTTCTAGTTTTATAAACATAAATCAGGACAACACTATTTTAGAGACTGAGACAGACAAGCGTACGAGATGGTATGTTACCCAGAAAATAGTTCAAGATGTGTGGAAGCGATGGCGGTCTGAATATCTAAGTCAACTTACAGCTAGAAGTAAATGGAGAAACCAACAACCTAAGATACAAATTAATGACATAGTGACGATCAACGATGCAAATCTTCCTCCTGGCAAATGGGCCATGGGCCGCGTCATTGAGCTACATCCAGGATCCGACGGCCATGTGAGGGTGGTTACATTACAAACAAAAAATGGAATCATAAAACGACCCATCATTAAATTATCGGTACTGCCTGTGAATAAACAAACCGCGCAGGATGAATAACATCTCTTTGTTTACGATATTATTTTATAAATTATTATGTGAATGATCATATAATGTGACTCAGGTGAAGGACAATCAAGGATGAAGGGAGGAAGCTATCAAGATGGAAAATAATTTCATACTATGGTATGGATCCGTATTGGCACGGAATTATTACAACATACAATAAATAAACAAAATAAATAATACAGTAAACTTAAAAGAGATACCCATTGTGACGTAATTTGAATTCAACTACAACTCAAATACGTGGAATTAGATTACAATAATAATCTGTCGCTCAATCAGCATTCCCACACGCGCCGCAACAAGCGCCGGCGCAGAGTCTCATCAAGGGTTTCGGATATCTAGCGAGTACTTTGTTTCGTGGCGAGGGTCGAATAGTCGATTCCGCCTGAAGCTGCTCCTCATCAGTAGAAGCAACCGGACTCTCAAGTGTTTTGTGAAATCATTAAAATTCAAATCAAATTATAGTGATTATAGTGAAATTCAAAAAGTGAATAAGTGTGTTACGCAAATGCCAAGAAGAACATCATTCACTTAGAGACAATAAGCTTAGTTACTAAGATTTATTGGCATCACCTTGTAACTCCATGAATACATTTACATCATCATACATACATCATCATTCATTCATCTGGCTTGGGAGCATGTACGGTTTCACCGTACATTTTTGTAACTCAGCATTTTACGCGACACGCGGCTTAAACCTTCAATAGTCAGTTCGCTCACGGTTCACGATAAAACCGCGCGTGCTCACAACATTTTATACAAGAATTAATCATTTCATTATACATAATATTTTATCTTTTAATAAACATCATACAAGTTAAACATACTTTTACTTTAACAATCTAAAGGTGTGCGAGTTAACATAAAACCGTACAATATTACTAACCAAATTAATGCCTAACACCAAAAACGTTTCAATTTTTCGATTTTAGTCTCTGGATAGAACGTAATTTACCCAAAGTGGTAGCCTGTGTCTCTGATGTGGTAGTTACTGAATAACGTTTTTTCCTTTACTAAAAGCCTTTTTAATCAGGACTCTCCTACTTAACATAAATGAAATTATTAGTTTTAGTAGTAGAGCCATGCTTTTGCTAGCACAAATGGAACGGCTCGACTGGGGAAGTACTACCCTCTCACAGAAAATCGAGGTAAACTAACAGAGTACTGCACCCTTACTTTTTATCTTCATATCGTTTCCCTCCTATCACTTGGGTTTGTGCCGTGCATGTGATACTTCAAGTATATGCATACGTTGCGGTGACTGCATACCATCAGGCGGACCGTATGCTTGTTTGCCGACCTGCAGCTGATATGAAATACAAAAAAATAAGGATGGGATATTAAAATGATAATTTCAGTTTTAAATATACAAGTAAATAAATCCGCTCCAGATGAATTAAAGAAATATTTCACATATAAAAAAAAGTAGTTGGGACCATTATTGGAAAACTGACAATAAAACAATGTTGATTCATATCAGAAAATCTATTTTTGATAAATCTCCTACATCTTTCAGCTGTAGAGAAGACCAAGTAACTATCACCAGACTACGTATTGGACATACAAACATGACGCATATCCACCTAATAACCAAGTTTGACAGAAACAAATGCAAGTGTGAATTGGATTTGAAGGTACTTCATTTGTTAATAGAATGTAACGCCGAAAGACAAATATGTAAAGTTCCTAATAATTTAATAAGCCGCCTCAGTCCAGATCAATGTATGCAAACATTACTTTTTTGAAAATGATTAATGTCTACAAATTAGTGTAAACTACTGATGATGAAAACTATTAATGTCTACAAATTAGTGTGAACTACTGATGATGAAAACTATTAATGTCTACAAAAAACTTGAGAGGTGTCAAGGGACACCCGGATGGAACGAAGTTCCTTTCGATTAATTAGTGAAGGAATTGTAATAAAATTTTATTTTTTTAAGTTATAATAATATTTTTTTATTATTAACAAATATAATGTTATATAAACTAACACACAATATATATATATGTACTCTGTCTGTCTATTCTTACATACACGTCATAGATGCGCGGGACTTTGTAAACACAACAGAGTGTATATATATATACTCTCTCGACTTCGTAAACACAACAGCGTATAGGTTAGAACACGCACGGCTTGCTAAATACATACGTTCTGTAATTGTAATATTAAAATATGATTTGTTTTTGAATTTATTAAAATTATGACGCGTACACTTGCTAAACACACAAAATGTGGAGATTATAATGCGTATGGCTTGGTTAGCACAATAATAAAGAGAGGTTATAGTGCGTACTTGCTAAAAATACAAAAGCATTTATTATTATCTGTATATAATCTCTACTTACCTAACTCCATCAGCAATATCCGGAACTTGTGCAGAAACACTGTCAGGATTCATTATTATTATTATTTTTATTATTTATTATTTACAAAAAACCTGTATACACTCAACAAAAATAATCGTCACGACACCACACTGTTCAATGCAAAATAGAAATGAAAATATCTGGCTTGCTTTCTATAAGAGAGAGAGAGAGACAGACAGAGAAACATGCGACGCCGCACAGCTTACAATAGCTTACTATAGCAAAAGTGTCGTGACAACTTTTCGTAAGAATTTTTCCGTCTAGCCCCCTTTCACAACGCGCGATAAGGAACTTCGTTCTAATTAGTGTAAACTACTGTAAACTTACCGTGGTCGTTAATGACCTAGATATTAAGAAACGACCTAAAATAAATAAATTAAAATTTGAAACGAGCATTTAGAATAAGTGATTGATACAAACAAACCTATTTACTATATTCCTTATTAAAAGGTCTCAGTTATATTACGAACTCCCTAAAATATTAAATAATGTAAAACACCAAAAACTTTTAAAAACTACTAATAAAAAGGTTTTAATTTCTGTTGTAATTATTATTTTTTTTTATATAAGGTGTTTCACTTTAAAATGCGGTAACTTTGCGGGAAGCTTCAAGTGTAACAGATCAAATTCTAATTACGATATATGATGTATCTTTTTGCTATATTTTATAAAAACTATTTTCATATCATCGCTCGAACTATGACTCTAGCTGAATAAAATCTATACTTCAAGCCGTGCGCTACGTCACATCACATATGACGTAACACATAGCGCGTATAGCGGCATTGACCTGAGTCACCGACCGCGCGCCCGGTGTGTTATGTGTTTATCACAAAGTACGTGGATACATTATGACAGTAGTGTAGTATCTTGTCTGTAGCTTGCATGTCGTTTAAACTATCCTTCGCCCTTTCAAAAGTTCTTGTTCCAGCATCAATCCCGGTATTTTGCCCAGGGTCTGCTTATTACCCTTATCCGGATTTGACAAGATACTAGTTCTTACGCAGCGATTGTCATCCGAACACCGCAACCCAAGGGCGAACCAGTAACTCATTGTATAAAAGCAAGTTACTAATATTATCAGATGTTTTGATAATATCGACCGCCGACAGCTTAACGTGCTCTCCGACGCACGGTGGTGAGAACCACAAGGACAGACACCCGGACAGAGACAGATATTAATAAGATCAAACCAATATCCACCCCGAACGGGAATCGAACCCGGGACCGTCGAGTCGCCATAATTTGACTTCTTCAGAAACCACTATGATGAAATAATAAAATCAAACTGCGAGTTTACGACCTACCCCACGTAAAAAGTCGTTCACTCCGTCATTTTTAAATAAGGTTATTGACCGGTAGCATCGCTGGACGGTTTTGATGTCGCCGCTACTTGCCTTGCCTACTTAGCGCTCCACATAGATTCAAGACATCCCGCACCCCACACCTTAATCGAAATTTACTAATTTTATTTTTTAATAAATAAAACATGAATGGGTTCATCAATACTATCCGCCTCGCACGGGAATCGAACCTGTGGCTGTACCCAGACCGGAAAACATGCGTGTATCGTCAATAAAAACATGTAAGGCGGGTGTGCTTAAGGCAGGTTCGCCACCGCTGCACCAAAACGTCGTCTAATAATAATAATACGTGTGGTATGTATGTATGGCACACAAACATGTTAAGTCAGTAACCTACTTTGAAAGCGGTTTTTAAAGGAAAAAAAACTAAAAATTTAAATTGAAACTAAAAATTTAAACTTTGTTAAGGGAAAAAAATAAATAAAAAAGGAATCGCCAATTGCACATTTTATCATTAATGTTTGTAAGCAGCAAATTACCTAAAAACTATTAAATAGTAATTATCTTGTTACGATGACCGGAGCCTTAGATATAACAAAAAACAAATGATATTTTTGATTCTTTCCGGTTGAAGTCGCGAGCGACCACTAGTATGTAATAAAAATCTGTCTTACAAAATCATTGAAAAAATAAGCTCCATATAGTTAGCGGACCATTTTCTGAAATTTGACCTCTAAAGTATATGGCCTAATTGGTCACTAATTGGTCATAATTGGTCATAATATATGAATAATTGGTCAGCACTCTGACAAAAGTTACAAACATTTTAAAATTTTAAGTTCACAAAAAAAATTTGGCGGAGCATTTGAATCCTAGACACCAGATCTAAGGTGATTTAAATTGGTCACGTAATGGTCATAATTGGTCACTAGGTCACAGTAATTGGTCAGCCTTGTAACGATCAATATATCACAAAATATCCTCAAATTGGGGTAAAAATACCTTCAACACGATTATAGTGATACCCATTTCGTACACAGTTCATACAAAGTCCATTCAAGGTTTTTTCATTTGCTAACACTCTGATCTTAATTGGTCACAATGTCACAGTAATTGGTCAGCCTTGGAACGACCAATAAATCACAAGATATTCACACATTCGGTGTAAAAATAAATACCTTGCACACGATTTTAGTGATACACGGCTTGTACACGGATCATACAAAGTCCGTTCACAGTTTTTTTAACTGTTCACACTCTGGTCATAATTGTTCACTAAGTCACAGTAATTGGTCAGCCTTGAGACGACCAATACATCACAAAGTATTGGCACACAGTGCTTAAAAATATCTTTTACTGCATTATAGTCATACCTGGCTCGTAAACAGTTCATACAAACTTCATGCAAGGTTTTTTATGTGGTAACACTCTGATCTTAATTGGTCACTACGTCACAATAATTGGTCAGGCTTGGATAAATATTTATATCAGAGTTTATTCGCACATAGAGTAGAAAAATACCTTGCACAAGAATATAGTCATACACGGCCTGTACACGGTTAATACAAAGTCTTTTCAATGTTTTTTTACTTGGCCACACTCTGATCTTAATTGGTCACTAGGTCCCAGTAATTGGTCAGGCTTGGATAAATAATTGTATCAGAGTTTATTAGCATAAAGAGTATAAAAATTACTCGTACACGAATATAGTCATACACGGCTTGTACACGGTTCATACAAAGTCTATTCAAGGTTTTTTAACTAGTCACACTCTGATCTTAATTGGTCACTAGGTCCCAGTAATTGGTCAGCCTTGGATAAATAATTGTATCAGAGTTTATTCGCATAAAGAGTATAAAATACCTCGTACACGAATATAGTCATACACGGCTTGTACACGGTTCATACAAAGTCTATTCAAAGTTTTTTTAACTGGCCATACTTTAATCTTAATGGGTCACTAGGTCCCAGTAATTGGTCAGGCTTGGATAAATAATTGTATCAGAGTTTATTCGCATAAAGAGTATAAAAATACCTCGTACACGAATATAGTCATACACGGCTTGTACACGGTTCATACAAAGTATATTCAAGGTTTTTTTACCTGGTCACACTCTGATCTTAATTAGTCACTAGGTCCCAGTAATTGGCCAGGCTTGGATAAATAATTGTATCAGAGTTTATTCGCATAAAGAGTATAAAAACACCTCGTACACGAATATAGTCATACACGGCTTGTACACGGTTCATACAAAGTATATTCAAGGTTTTTTTACCTGGTCACACTCTGATCTTAATTAGTCACTAGGTTCCAGTAATTGGTCAGCCTTGGATAAATAATTGTATCAGAGTTTATTCGCATAAAGGGTATAAAATACCTCGTACACGAATATAGTCATACACGGCTTATACACGGTTCATCGAATCACGTATTATATTTTATGTCAAAAGGTGTTCTAGTTATCTATTTTAATCTTTGGTGACACCATAAGTATGAGAAATTGTACGAATTTGCGATCTTTTAGATGTTTATATTTAAAATTTTAAAATGTTGTTTTTTCAATTACTTAGTGTATTACGACGTTAGAAAGTGATATTCCCAGCTTGGATAAGTGGTAGCTATAAGACACATTACTAAAAACCATAAAAAGTTTGATATTCGAGTAGGCTATAATGTAAACCCTTTCCTATGTTTGGAATAATAAATAAACGCTGCACACGCTGCACACTCAACGGCCCCCATTAAGATAGTGGTATACTGTATCGCGGGTTCGGAAATACATACAAAGACAAGGATAAATACACCCAAATCCAAGCGGGAATTGAACCCGCGACCTGTGGCGTTTAAGGCAGTTTCGCTCAGTCTCAATTGAATGTGTGCTTAGGGAACGTTAGCTCTCCAAATTACGGAATAACAACTTGACCTTTGCAGAGTTGCCAAGGGCAAGAAAAAATACAGAGTTTCCTATTGTCATCCGTTGGGTTCGTCACTGTTTCAAGTTGTTGCATTTGTACGTGTTATTAGAATCATTAAGTATTAGGTGAATGGGGAACTCTCTGGAACACTCGGTTATTTTATCAAGAATGTGAGTTACGACGCTAGTAACGTCAATTTTGCCAAGGTGGCGCTGTCTTTATAATCAGAATTATAGTTTAGGAACCTGTCACAGTGTCCGAAATAAATTTTTTAATCTACAATGATGCAGTATAAGGAGGCAAATGAGTAATTTAAATAATTTTGTTTTGGACAGGGAGATACTCTGAGTCTAATTAGAAGAGACTTTCTTCGGAATTCAGTCTTCTGAACTGTCATATGTGTCCTTAAATAGTATCTAGCGTAGATCAGTGACCTCGTTATCACTATTAAATATCGATGTCACCTGTCGTTGATCCTGGACTTCCAGCAGAGCCAAATTGACGCGTTGTACCAACTCTATCTCAAAATCGATATTAAGTTGCTATATTCTTAATATCGATGTTGAGATAGAGAAATCTCTATCTAAGCCATCCTCCTTCATTAGTTTAAAGCAAAGCTTTTTGATGTAAGTGCATGTAACATTAAATAAAAGCATTGTATCCAAAGGTGGGAATATATTGAAGGTAAGACGCGCATTAGGCGCCGCGCAAATGGAGACACTTTTATGCCATATGTGCTGGATATAAAAGTATTCAGTGTTGATAACCGCATAAAAGTTATGCAACATTAACGAATTCGAGGACGAGGACTCGAATTATAAAGAATAGAACTGCTTAAAAGGCAGAAAGACAGAACAGCTAGTATTTGCTTTGTGTTTGCTTTTTTTTATCCGGCCAAATATTTTTATAATATAAGTTAACAAAAATGACATTTTCAATGTAATTTGGCTACTTTTATATTTAATATAAAACAAAATTTACAATTGTAGACTCAAACAGGCCACTACAGCCGCGCGCGTATTGATTTCACATAAATCTGTCGCGTAAATCATGCTCAGACTACAGACATGATTTCTTGGCATTATAACTCTAAGCTTTGACTATACAAAGTAATTAGTTACATAATAATAGAATTATTATTGTACATACTAATCCTATAGTATCTTATGATAGCCTACAGAAAATTCATTTAATTCTTTAATTTTATAAAAAAAACCAGTTGCAATAAATTTTCTTTTCTAAATTACAATAAATCTTGCTTATGTCACATAAAATAGTATTAGCATAATCAAATAAAAGAAATAATAATATAAGAATGCAATACATTCCTGTTTTCATTATAATCTTGCAAAAAGTAAAAAATATGTTGATTTATGTAAATAAATGTATGCTACACATTAACCGTAGGTGCAACATTGTTGAAGCTTGAAAAAGAAATATTTCAAAGCTTGCCCTTGTATTGCCCTTAGCGAGGGATTGTTTCGAACCTGGCTGAATTTATTCAAACCTTTTGCAATCTGAACTCTACGTGAGATATGAGAATCGGTCAAAGATTAATCAGAACTTGTAAATTAAGTTCATACCTACGCGGAATATCGATTTTTAAAGCCAACATTAAAGAATTTAAAAAAAGAAGAAGGCAAACATATTATTGACAACGTTGTGGCGCAGTGGTAGCGAACCTGCCTTAAGCGCCACAGGTCACTGGTTTGACTCCTGCTTGGAGCAGATGCTTGTATTGATCATACAGGCATGATTTCTGGTCTGGGCGTATTTGTCCTTGTCATTGTGTATGTTTTTCGACTCCCGACGCAGGATATAACTATCCTAATGGGGCCGTTGAGTGTGTAGCGCTTATTTAATAACAGGAAATGAAATTTACTTATTATAAGTACAAAACATATTACCTGTTTGGTTTTAAATTTAAATATTGTAGAATATAAAAATCTTATAATAAGGATTCTGCTTTACATTTTGTTATTCTATGACGGAGGGATCATTTTCCCTCCACCTCCAGTCCGTCTTTGTTTACGAGGGCGTTCGGCCGTTGCTCTGCGTGCCTGTGCCGCGCAGCGCGCACGCTTTTCGAATTTAAAAATAAAACTTATTTAACGCGTACAAGTATCCTGGTATATTATGTAACAGTGTTTTTATTTAAAAAATAAGACGAGTCATTGAATCATTCCATCATTATTTTTTTGCCAGTCGAATTATTATTAGATACGTTTTTAGTGTTAACCAAACAAAATAAATACTTAACATCAGAACCAGTCGTGTCGAGATATTCGAACGCAAACACAGATAAATAAACAATCATGGGCCGTATGTTAAAAATGTAAGTCGTGTTCGTTATTTAAAAAAATTAATAACAAAATATCGAAAATGGATTGGCGCGAAAAACTTTTTGGTTGCGTTCTTGTTAAAGGCGATTCGCCGGGTACGAAAAACGGGAAATTTGAAAATATTGCGACTTTAGAGGCATTATCCGACTGCGTAGAAGATGGGGAGGGTAATGTGTGTGGTATTTATTTCTCGTTCGCTAACATTAGTGATGCTACTGATGATTTCGGACTTCGCTTGGAAGAGATGTACAAACGAGTGTTCCCTAAACTGAAGGTGGTTGAGGTGGTGTTGTGGGCTCATGTAGGGACTCCTGAGGGTCCGGTGGAGAGAGAGGCTGGTTTTCGTCGAAGTTTGACCGGGAAACCTTGGTTCGCTGTACCGTTTCACGATGTCGATATAAAGGTAAGAATATACACAATTTATGATTTATACATAATATACTAAAATCAGAGACTGATATTTGTTTATTTTTTTATATAATAATCTCTAGAAAGCCCTTAGCAATTTGAATGTGGCGCAAATATAATCCTAAATTCATACCTCAGGGTGTAATAACATCCAACGCTGGTAAAATTGTGGGGCGCTATTAATTGAATATTTAAAAGATTGTTTTTGAATATCGGAAATTACTATAGACTTAATTTTTTCGTGAGTATTAAATACTAAAGCACATTCGAAACATAGGTACAAAAAAGACTCATATCTGAAGTTAGGAAAAGGCCATAACTTACTTAAATCCAAGCATTAAATATAAATTTGATAAATATTGTAAGTCATTTTGATTTATTATAATACGCAATTATATTACCCTTATATGGCGCTCCCCAGTCACCCCAACGCTTAGACCCCCGTATTTTAAAACCAAAAAACTGAGACTAGCTCAGTTCACGGGTACACTTGTTATAAACAAGAATTACATACATTATATAAAAAGAGGACGTTTCGTTGATGACGGGTCTTCTTTGGCAACAGTATAATGGACAATCTGATCAATAGTGATCAATAGTATAACGGACATCTGAAAATGATGCATTTCCTAAATTTAAAATATAAAAAACCGTGATCCAATATCACCTCGAAAATAGGTAATATTCCTCAAAAGGGTGGCCAGATTTCCGAGAATCATAGCTAAGGATACTGGCGATCAAGACAACTTTCCGAAGAAAAAACTAAATCAAAATCGGTTCAGCCTTTTAGGAACTACGGTGCCACAGACATTAAACATTAAACATATAACATCATACAAAAATAAACACAGTTTAAAACGTAAAATTAAATCTCTCCTAAATATTTTTTTATTTCAAATGACTCTAAAGGATAATAATAAATAATAAATAAACGCTACACACTCAACGGCCCCCATTAGGATAATTATATCCTGTGTCGGGGGCCGGAAACATTCACAATGACAAGGACAAACACAACCAGACCGGAAAACATGCCTGTACGATTAATACAAACATCTGCTCCGAGCGGGAATCGAACCCGCAACCGTCGCGGCTTAAGGCAGACTCGCTACCCACAACGCCACAACGGTCTCACAGGATAATTATTATGTGCATGAATATAGCTGAAAATTAGAAAAACATTGTGCGGGATAGCGTTAATAAAAACGAATGAACAATATCATACTTAAATTAGTTTAATAGGTATGTAGAATTAATAGTATATAGCATTAATGTATAGAAATATTATCCGATAAGTTCATAAGATTAGACAATTAAGTATGTGAAATAGTATAAGATAGTAAATTATTTAATATATAATACTTATGTACATAATTAATATAAATCGTAATATTGGATCTGTATAAATCAAAGATATTAGTTATAAATTGTAAGACGCCAAATGTAGGCAGCTGATTGGTCAGCCAATCACGCACGAGTAATCATTAGTTAAAATGGCGGCCATGACGGAACGCCAGATGGGGGCACCTGATTGGTCGGTCAATCAAAGCTAAGGTGGGAAGCATGTGTATAAATACGACGGTTCGTGAGTACACGGTATCAGTCGACTTCCGTCTTCAGATCATTAAACATTAAAATTCACTCAAGAGTTTTATTGTGAAAACCAGCGCCAAAAGATGTACTACCCTGTACATTAATGGTCCTTCAGAAGTGCGGATCTGAAGAACTCTTTGAAGAATCCCGAAGGAAGAAAAGACGGGATCGACGATCCAAGCCTACGTCGACGCAAGCCTCAACGTACTTGAAGAAAGTATAGAAGACCGGAGAGCGCATCTTACTAGTTGCCCGATCCAAGTCTATCTCGACGCAAGCCTTGAAGAAATTATAGAAGACCGGTAGACGCAGCTTACTAGTTGCCCGATCCAAGCCTACGTCGACGCAAGCCTCAATGTACTTGAAGAAAGTATAGAAGACCGGAGGGCGCATCTTACTAGTTGCCCGATCCAAGTCTACCTCGACGCAAGCCTTGGAGAAATTATAGAAGACCGGAAGACGCAGCTTACTAGTTGCCCGATTGAAACATATGTCGTCGCAAGCCTAAAGAAGCTATAGAACACCGGAGGGCGTAGCTTACTAGTTGCCCGAGTTATTAGCTGTGCGAACAAAACCTAGGACTCGGCGAACATTCGAAGGCGAAGATCAGAAGTGATATCATCGATTCATAAGAGAATTCGTCGAATTATAGAAGTATATAGAAGATTCGTCGAATTATAGAAGTTATCGAAGTATATAGAAGATTCGTCGAATTATAGAAGTTATCGAAGTATATAGAAGATTCATCGAATTATAGAAGATTTGAACGATGCCGATCACACGCCAAGAAAAGAATCGAAGAACACCTTCAGAACAAACTCCGACTACATCGGAGGGTACCACCGCTACCACGACAACCGACACTAGTACAGAAACAGGCACGACTTCTTCAGGTACAAGGACGGCTACGACGGAAGATACGGCGGCTACCTCCGCTACGACGGCGTCCTCTGCGTAGCACCTGCGACAATCGAAAAACCGAACGCTGCGAATACGAACACGCCTTCTACAGCGCCGACAATTCCCGCCGACGCAGCACAGATGAATCCACCCACGACGACGGCGGTGTCTATGATGAAGGAACGCACTCAAGATATAGAAACCTCAACAGTAAGGATGAAGCGAACCTTCAAAGAAACAACGCAGAAATCCGATGAAGCCCGCCGCATCGATCAAACCAATAGAAAAGGATCATCGACACATAGTAAAACAAAGGCCTACAGAATAGCCAAGGCAAAGGAGGAGTTGCTCCGTTTAAAAGTCGAACTGGCCGAGGCGCGTCTCACCGTCATGGAAGCAGACGAAATCGACACAGACATAGAAGAACTAGACGAAGATGACGCCTCCGTCCACTCTAAAACCGATGCTAATAGAAGAGTAGACGTCTGGCTGAAAGAACAACCTCGCCCCATGCTAGCCATCACCGAGACACAACATTACCCTTTTATAGAGGAACCGGTGGTCGGCAGCACAAGGCAAAAGAATCACCATGAGGGGCGCGATAAACCTGATTCACCGGCGGGAGGAGCCCAGCCAGGCATAACAGAATTAGCCGAAGCGATCACACTTGCTGTCAAATCAGTTCAAAGACCCAAATTCATCGAACTACCGATCTTCGGAGGATCACATCATGAGTGGCTACCCTTTCGAGCCGCCTACTATGAAACCGCAAACATGTTCAGCTCAGTAGAAAATACTAATCGCCTACGTATAAACCTGAAGGGTAAAGCAAAGGAAGCAGTAGAAGGACTTCTCATCACAAGCGCAAACCCTACAGTGATAATGGACACCCTAGAATCGAGATTTGGAAGACCAGGGTCCATAGCTATGGCAGAAATTGAGACACTACGGGGATTACCGCGACTCACAGAGTCACCACGAGACATCTGCATCTTTGCTACAAAAGTATCTAATGTAGTAGCAACGCTGAAGTCTCTGAGCTGTATACATTATATGTACAATCCAGAAGTAACGAAGACGATCATCGATAAGCTTACGCCGATACTGCGCTATCGATTTTACGATTTTTCAACGACCCAACCGAAAGAAGATCCTGACCTCTCGAAGATAGAAAAGTTCCTCAAGAAAGAAGCGGAACTATGCAGTCCTTACGCTTCACCCGAGCAAGTAACACAATACCAATCAGGCGTACAACAAAGAAAAATACAAAGGATTCACAACGTTGCAGAAAAATCATATACACCGAGATGCCCTATATGCAACAAAGAGGGACACATTACATTGGAATGTGAACAATTCAAGAATCTAGACTCGAACGGGAAATGGGATATAGCGAAATCTAAATATCTATGCTTCAGATGTCTTCGTTATCGAAACAGAACACATAAATGCCGAACCAACGTGTGTGGGATCAACAACTGCAAGAGCTACCATCACAGAGTGCTTCATTATGATAAAACAGAGAAAAGAGAAAACGAGGAAGCGACAGAAGTCATTAACTCTGCGTGGACAATAAGAAAGAAGCAGTCGTACCTCAAAATTATCCCAGTCCAAGTAAAAGGTCCTAAAGGAACGATCAACACCTACGCCTTGATGGATGATGGCTCGACGGTCACTCTAGTCGACGACGGTGTGGCTACACGAATAGGAGCAACAAGACCGATCGACCCACTGAACATAGGAACGATTAATGACTTAAGAACATACGAATCGGCTTCAAGAAGAGTCAACATAAAACTAAGAGGTCTCAACGAACAGGAAGAGGAAATACAAGCGCGGACAGTAAGGAATTTACACGTCTCTTCGCAACAAGTACCGAAGAAACTAGTAGACGAATGCGAACACCTACAAAGCATTCGCGATTATCTAGTGTATGCTAATGTAAAACTACACGTGCTGATCGGTCAAGACAACTGGCACCTATTGATAACAACAGAAATCAAGAAAGGAAACAGGAACCAACCAGTCGCCTCTTTGACTCCACTGGGCTGGGTTCTACACGGGAGCCAAACTAGAACGATCGGACACAGCGTCGACTTCGTGTCACACGTCAGAGACGACGAAGAACGACGAAGACAACTTGGAGAGTCTAATCAAACAATACTTCGAGATGGACGCGCTCGGTATACAGCCAAAGAAACCGAAAGCTGACCCGGAAGAAAAGGCATTACGCATCCTAGAAAGAACAACGAACAAAATAGAAGAAGGAAGATTTGAAACCGGCCTTCTATGGCCTAAAGAAGACGTTACGTTTCCAGACAATTATTGTAACTCACTTAACCGCCTCCTCAATATAGAAAAGAAAATAGATAGAGACCCTAAGCTTAAGATAAAATATTACGAACAAATGGAAGCCCTCATCACGAAGGGATACGCAGAGCCCGCTCCTAAGCAGAAGACACCAGGCAAGACGTGGTACCTACCGCATTTCGCAGTCATCAACCCAAAGAAACCTGACAAGCTAAGAGTCGTACACGACGCAGCGGCAAAAACCAGGGGAGTAGCTCTCGACGATATGCTACTCAAAGGACCCGATCTACTACCATCATTACTGGGAGTCATGATGCGCTTCAGACAACATGAGATAGCAGTAACAGCAGATATTAAAGAAATGTTCATGCAAGTGAAGCTACGAGTCGAAGATAGAGACGCCCTTCGCTACCTATGGCGCGAGGACCGAAGAGACAACAAGCTTCCAGAGGAATACAGAATGACATCCTTAATATTCGGCGCATCTTGCTCCCCATCAACGGCGATCTACGTCAAGAATCTAAACGCCAAGCAACATGAATATAGTCACCCAGAAGCAGCAGCCGCCATCATACAGAAACACTACGTCGATGACTACTTAGACAGCTTTAGAAGCCTAGAAGACGCAATTCGCGTCACGAAGAGCGTTTGTGACATACACTCTAAGGCCAGCTTTGAACTAAAGCAATGGAAATCAAACTCACGATGTCTGCAAAAGGCGCTAGGTGAAATTCAGCCTACGGAAGACGTGGAACTACACAGAACAGAAGAAAAGGCGGAGCGCGTACTAGGCGTTATATGGAAGACAAACACAGACGAGTTCACCTTCAATCTCGACTTGACTCGTGTCGCACCGAAACTCATCACCGAGAAAACACCAACGAAAAGAGAAGCACTAAGAGTAGTCATGTCTCTCTTCGACCCACTGGGCTTTGCCTCACCCGTCACGATAAGAGCTAAACAGCTACTACAAGAGGTGTGGCGAAGAGGTATATCGTGGGACGACGAACTCGATAAAGATCTCGGAGAACAATGGCAAGATTGGTTGATTCACCTTAGAAACCTGAGCAACGTGACGATTCCGAGGAAATGTCTCAAGTACAGCGACGCCAGATCCGATTCCGAGATTAGAACTTCAACACCGGCGGGAGCCACGCGGACGAGAACCCGGAGTAAAAGTCGACGACCTGGTGCAAGTAGTCGATGCGAATCTGCCACGCAACGTATGGATCCGAGGCAGAGTCATCGCTACATATCCGGGGCCCGACAACATCACGCGCACAGTGGACGTGAAGACGAGAGGAGGAGTACTACGGAGACCAGTACGAAAACTTGTAGTCCTGCCCCTACGAGAAGAAGACGAAGCCGCACCACCGAACGAGGATGCGTCAAAGACGCACGGCGGGAGAGATGTGCGGGATAGCGTTAATAAAAACGAATGAACAATATCATACTTAAATTAGTTTAATAGGTATGTAGAATTAATAGTATATAGCATTAATGTATAGAAATATTATCCGATAAGTTCATAAGATTAGACAATTAAGTATGTGAAATAGTATAAGATAGTAAATTATTTAATATATAATACTTATGTACATAATTAATATAAATCGTAATATTGGATCTGTATAAATCAAAGATATTAGTTATAAATTGTAAGACGCCAAATGTAGGCAGCTGATTGGTCAGCCAATCACGCACGAGTAATCATTAGTTAAAATGGCGGCCATGACGGAACGCCAGATGGGGGCACCTGATTGGTCGGTCAATCAAAGCTAAGGTGGGAAGCATGTGTATAAATACGACGGTTCGTGAGTACACGGTATCAGTCGACTTCCGTCTTCAGATCATTAAACATTAAAATTCATTCAAGAGTTTTATTGTGAAAACCAGCGCCAAAAGATGTACTACCCTGTACAAACATAATATTTTGGGCCATCACGCCTTTTTTTCAAACCGTCATGCCGGTTACAACTCAATAAGTTTATTGTTTGCGGATGACCTGAAGCTCTCTATTGCAGTCGATGACAGGAACGACTGTATAAGGCTGCAGCAAGACATAGAGAAAGTTATAAAATGGAACAAGGATAACCTTTTGCAGTTTAATAAATCAAAATGCTCAGTGATCACCTTCTCTAAGTCACAGTCTCCAATCTGTTTCAATTACGAGATCGATGGAGTACCAATGGTTAGAGTTTCAGAAGTTAGGGACTTAGGAGTTTCTTTTAACACTGAGCTTACGTTTCGTAATCATATACAATGCTGTAAAAAGCTTACAGAAATTTAGGATTTGTGCTTCGAACTGCTAAGAGCTTTACTAAAATAGAAGCGATTACAACATTATATAATGCTTTTGTCAGAAGCCATTTAGAGGGAAACGCAATCATTTGGTCTCCACATGAAGTTAAATATAGCCTTATGTTGGAGAAAGTGCAGAATAAATTTGTTAGGTTCTTGTACATGAAGCGGTTTGGGGTATATCCTTATTATCCATTAATGTACCCAACATTATTTGTCTTAGGTATGGTTGGTTACAACGAGTTAAAGGTTCGAAGAGAACTAACAATAGTCATGTATCTGTTTAAAATATTCAGGGGGAAGCTATTTAATGGGGATGTATTAGAGCAGATGCATCTGTGTGTCCCTGATCGTTACATATTCCGGAGACGTAAGCCACCCTTGTTGATGATACCGCGTGGGCGCACCAACTTGCTTAACAAAGCGCCAATGACACGTGCGCTCCGCACCCTGAACAGTATCTCTGAGAGACTGGATTTGTTTTGTTGTACTCTGAGTGAACTTACTAAGATTGCTTTGTGGTGTATATGTTATAGTTAGATATATTTGTAGATTAAGGTACATGCTACACTAGTGAATTAGGGTAAATCCTGTAAGGCTAGTTGTAAATTGAGAAATAAATAAATAAATAAAAAAATAAATAAATAAATAATTGAAAACGGAACCATCCATCAAACTTACCAAAAGAACCCTACTTTCGAATATACCGAAAATATTCGATCCCCTTAGGTGGCTTTCGCCGGTTACAACCAAACTAAAGTTAATTTTTCAAGAAGTTTGGCTTCAAGATTTACAATGGGACGACAACTTACCAGATACCATCGTCACTAAATGGAAGGGTATTGAAGCGAGTATTATTAAAATTAATAACATCACCATACCAAGATGGCTACGATGTTACAAAACGGACACCATCGAATTACATGGTTTTTGTGATTCCTCGGAAAAGGCCTACGCATGTGTAGTATATTGCCGAGTCAACGATATTTCTAAAAGTCAACCGTCAGTAGTTATCGTTGCGGCCAAATCTCGCTTAGTTCCTATCAAGAAAAATTTATCTCTACCAAGACTAGAATTATGTGCAGCTGTTTTACTTGCAAAACTTATAAAAATAACTTGTCAATGCCTATCAAATTACCATATTAAAATCTACGGTTCGTCTGACTCGACAGCAGTTCTCGGCTGGCTAAATGGCGATCCTAGCCGGTGGCAGCCATTCATCGCGAATAGGGTCAAACAAGTCACTGACGTCATACCATCCATCAATTGGCATTATGTATCGGCCAAAGATAACCCCACAGATTGTGCCAGTCGAGGAATCAAACCTGAACAACTAATAAATCATCCTACGTGGTGGAATGGACCAACATTTGATGAGACAAAAAATACCAAAACTAATTACTCAACAAACGAAGAACTTAAGAAATCAATTCAAATAAATATTTCAACATTAAAATATAATCGTCGTCGTTGACTGAATCGAGGTCGTTGACGATATATTGTGCAGATACAGCAATATTACACGCGCAACTCGAGTACTGGCTTGGATGTTTTGAATCACATTACGTTCAAAAAATAAACCACCATACCTTACTATTAGAAATAAGAAAAGCAAAAAATATATTAATTAAACATGTTCAGCAATTGGAATTTTTAGAGGAAATTCAATATATTAAAAAATATAACCAACTTAATCCTAAAGGAAATTTATTAAACTTAGACCATTTATTGATAACCAAGGAATTTTGAGAGTGGGTGGACGAATAACAAATGCTAACATACAAGACCAAATGAAACATCCTTGCATTTTACCACATAATCATCACTTTACCAACATGATCATTGACCAAGCTCATAAAATGACCTTCCACGGAGGTGCACGTTTAACCCTCTCGTGGTTGCGTCAGCAATATTGGATTATAAGTGGTAACAGCGCTGTAAAGAAAAGGCTCCGGCAATGCGTCCTTTGTAGAAAACATGATCCCGTCAAACAAAAACAGTTGATGGGAGACTTGCCAGCAGCTAGGACAAATATGTCTCGACCATTTTACCATACAGGTGTTCATTTTACCGTCTTTGTAGACGTGAAATCGGCTAAAGGCAGGGGTGTCAAATCTAAAAAGGGATATATCGCGGTTTTTGTTTGTATGGCAACCAAGGCCATACATCTAGAACTCGTATCAGACCTCACCGCTTCAGAATTTATAGCAGCTCTTCGTAGACTTTCCGCTAGAAGAGGAGCTCCCGGCCATATTTACAGTGACAGACAACGGGACAAATTTCATGAAGGCGAATAGGATATTACAAGAAGAGATAGTCAACTTAAAATCAATATTAGACGAACAATTCTATTCGGAACTACTGGATATGCAGATTGAATGGCACTTCAACGCACCATCATGGCCTAGTGCGGGGGGCCTCTGGGAAGCAGCTGTGAAAAGCTTGAAATACCACTTAAAGTGAGTGATAGGGGAACAAAGACTAACATATGAAGAATTCTCAACATTGTTAGCTCAGTTAGAAGGCTGTCTCAACTCACGACCTTTATGTCCATTAAGTGAAGACCCGGATGACCTGGAACTTTTGTTACACGAGCGCATTTTCTATCAGGTGGACCTACATTGACCATTGTCGAGTCCGAAAAGGATCTAGACTTAAGCTTTCACTATTCATTTTCAAATTTGGACTAATTTATTTAACATTAGGCATCGAAAAGTTCACACATTTAGTCTTCTTTGCGTTAAGAACTAAATTATTCATGGTAAACCAATGTTGAGCACGTGACAACGTATTATTTACTTCGTCATAATTTTTTAAATTCCTGTCAACCTTAAAATCCACGTCCATCCCATAATTACAACGTTTTCATCAGATAATTTTACAGCTTTTTCGATAGTGTCATAGAAAGCCTCTTTTGCTTCTTCAGTGGCTTCGTCTGTCGGCGCATATACTTGTATAAGGTTTATTTTGAATTCGTTTATGTTTAGTTTTAAAAGTGCCACTCGTTCCGATAAGCCAATAAAACCTAATAATATAGCAAATTCAAATTATTGTGTACCTTCCGATATCGATATACTGATCGGTGCAGATATATTTTGGGACCTTTTAGAAGTTGATAAAATTCGTTTACCAAGTGGGCCATACCTACAAAATTCGAAGTTAGGATGGTTACTATCGGGACCAATTTACACTAGGAACTTGCGTGACGACCAGATCAAGTGTAATATCGTTCAGAATATTGATACACAACTTCGAAAATTTTGGTAACATGAAGAAGTATCCCCGTTATCTGATGTCATTCTCACAGACGATGAGCGTAAATATGAGGAGTTATTTAATAATACGACTAAACGTTAAACTTAAACTAATGACTAATGACTTTCAAAATTTAATCGAAATTTGCAAGAAAACATCACAAATTCTGTTATCAGGATTTTTTCTGTTACGTAAATGGACTTTTAATTCAGATATATCTTAAAACGAATCAAAGGATAATTTTGTATGCGCAAACGAAAACACTCGGATTAGGTGGGTACAATCTTAGATAGATAGATAGATAAAAAGCTTTATTGCACATAATAAAAACAAAATAATGTAAACAATTGAACTTAGGCTAGTTTCTGGTGTGCAAAGGCGGTCTTATTGCTACAAGCAATCTCTTACAGACAACCTTTTGTCGTGAGGAACTGTTACAGTTAGAGAAATGGGTCAAGTGCAAAAAAAATAAAATAAACATGTATCTACTAAGCAAACAAACATCATACAATAACTATCAAAACTAAAATTAATATCAAATATGGCAAAATACATAATACTATATTACATGTACTAAACAATATTAATATACTAAACAATACGAATATGTATATTTAAATATTTATATAAATGTATACATCTATATATATATCTATATATATATATATATATATAAATTTGTAATAAACAAGTAAACTAATATTATAATATAAATATGTATATATAACCATTGACATTGTATAAGTTATGCAAATATTAAACATTGTTAAGGTAATGCTGTTTGAAACGACGTTTAAAAGTGTCCAGGGATTTCGAATTTCGGATTTGCGGGGGTAGATCATTCCACAGTTTCACAGATTTAAAAGAAAAGGAGTTGTTAAATGTATGGGATAGACTGGTAGGAAATTTAAGGCGGTTGTCGGAAGAGGATCGAAGACTAAAATGAAGAGTCTCGCTTGCGTCAAGGAAGGTAAAACGGTTTTTGAGGTAGGATGGAGTGTTGGGACTATAGAGGACAGAAAAAAGTACAGTGAGAGTATGGAGATTTCGCCGCAGTCTGATAGGGAGCCATTTAAGCTGCTTTCGATATTCGGAGACGTGGTCAAACTTACGGAGACCAAACACAAATCGAATACATACATTTTGTAAGCGTTCAAGCTTGTTTAGTAACTCTTCCGAGAGATCAACGTAACAAACATCAGCGTAGTCTAAGATAGGCGGTAGAAGTGACTCTGCTAAGGAGATTTTCGTTTTTAAAGGAAGGAAATTATTAAAGCGTTTTAATGACCTCACCGCAGCAAAGAGTTTTTTACTTACTTCATTTACTTGCGGTACCCACGAGAGTGAAGAATCAATAATGAGGCCAAGATTTTTCACCTATTCAATTCTTGATAGGTAATCTACAGTTGTTAAGCGTTATAGGTGGTAGTAAGTCAAAATCTAATTTCGAAATTTGTCTAGAACTGTCTATAATAGATACTTGTGATTTACTGGCATTTATTTCTAACCCATAAGATTGGCTCCAAGAGTTAATCTTGCTTAGTTCCCTATTTAACCGTTCGATACCATTTATTATATCAGTCGTGGGCGTCGTGACATATATCTGCAAATCGTCAGCATATAAATGAAAAGAAGATGATAATAGTTGGGAGACAGAGTTGATATAGATGGCGAAGAGGAGAGGAGAGAGAACACTACCCTGGGAGACACCAGACTTCAGATGTGCAAGCGAAGAGAAGTTATTTTATATGAAAATGTGTTGTTTGCGATCCCGCAAATAGGCATGGAACCAATCAACTACGTCCTCAGAAAAATTTATGGATTTTAAAGTAGCCAGCAATATCTCGAAGTTCACAGTATTAAACGCACTCCTAAAATCTAGCAGTGCAATTGATGTTATAAGGCGTTTATCGATTCCAGCTCTTATGTCATCACTAATATTTATAAGAGCAGTGACCGTACTATGACCTGTGCGTAACCCTGATTGGTAGGGGGAAAGAAGATTATTATTTCTTAAATCTTAGTGACGAGCTATATTATACGACCAAAATTGATGAAACTTTTAATGAATCAAATATAACTAAACGTTTGATATTATCGGTTATTTCTCAAATATATGACGCGTTAGGTCTTTCCCCGGTTATTATTATGTGTAAAATTTTATTACAAAAATTATGGTTTAATAAAATTGATTGGGATACTCCTGTATCTCACGATATTGTCACGACGTGGAATCACTTCGTACATACATTAAAAACATTAAAATATATTCGTATTACTCGTCTAGTAAGAAGCGATCATACTCAATATACGGAACTCCATATTTTTTCTGACGCATCCCTAAACGCATACGGTGCTTGCGCTTATGTAAGTACCTACAGCGCCAACACGAATGTAACCGTTCACTTACTATGTGCGAAAAGCAAAGTCGCGCCTTTAAAAACAATTAGTATACCTCGTTTAGAGCTCTGTGGGGCACTAGTGGGGGCTAAATTATATAAAAAAATAATTAATTCACTCAGGTTACAGTTTACTAAAGTCTATTTCTGGACAGATTCCACAATAGTTATGGGTTGGTTAAAAATGTCACCTCACTTACTTAAAACATTCGTTCAAAATCGGCTCATGCGGTGGTCATGTTCTAACCTAACCTAACCAAACCAATGGATTACGGAATATGACATGAGCGCAAACCTAACAAACAAATGAATACTTAAAATGAAACATTATATTTTCAGTGACCTTTATTTCGTTTTCTTTTTCAAAAATCTTTAAAATACATCTTATAAAGTAAATAAAAAACTTACACTAAAATAATAAAATTAAACATGATACAAAAAAGAGGTAACAGATTTTAAAACGCTTAAGTTACGTTATCTGTGACAGATATTCATATTCAGTTATACTTGTAAAAATTAGTAATGGCGCCTTTTTTATATTTACATTTTAATTTTAAAGTTTCAAATTAGTTTTTAAAACAACTAAGTGCCTTCACACCATGAATTTGATAGTTTTAAAATCGCGTAATAACCCTTTACGTCATTTCAGTATTAATTCCGCCAAAAGTATGTTATTTAACTGTATTCTAATATTTACGTTTTTAATTTTAAAATCAAATTTCTTCAATTAATAAGCGATTCAGTACTTTTTAAGTGGTATTCTCAGAGAGAGGTAAATAGGATCTATATGATGTATTACCAAATAACACAAAAATTTAAAGATTCCTTTGTAAAGACCAGCCCACGGAAGCACTTTGGTGTAAGAAATTGCTGGACTTCCGATGGATCCATCTTCATTGCACTTCCAGATAGCAACCGCATGAAGATCCATACATCCTCCGAACTGCAGCCACTCCTCGAGAAGTTCCCTCAAACTACTACTCCTCTCAAGCAGAAACCCAGGACAAGAAGGGCAGGTAAAGCTGCATTAATATAATGTTTACAATCCGTCCCACTATTTTTTGTCGGTTCACTTTATTACGTCACTTTACGTTCACTCTACTTAGACGCATAATATCATAAAATTTCCCGTTCTATCTTGTAATAACTACAGTAATCTTCTTTTGTCGGTAGTAATAACTTTTTCTACGTTTTATATGTATTCATGTTTTGATTTAGTATAAACTACAACTAGCTAGTACTGTCAGGACGTCACTACATCAATCACTGTCAAACCGTCAAACGTCACTGTCTACTGACAAAGACATACACATATTATAATTATCTCGATGATGTACCTCTGTAAGCTTTGACATGATTGTTTTGGATACTCGTCCAATATTCTACTTTAAGTTTGTACTGGTTATTATGTCCATTTTGTTTATAGTTTTTAATTTTGATTATTTCGACGGGTGCAAAGTAAAAAGAGTTATATACAAAACAGCAACTTTTCAGGAGAGCACATAATAGTAAAAAGTGTTCCCATTTTTTTAGTTTTACACCAAATTCGTTGAAATTTTTATCACGACTATATTACTCAATATAGTATAAACGTATCTATTTAATTTTGACTATTTATGTTTATTTTACGAGATATTGTAGTTGTCTGTACTTACACTGTACTTTTAAATATGGCAATTGAGTCAAATACCACTTGTGTCTACATGGGAACCAAAAAAATTGTAAATTATCGAAATATATTAAAGGAAATTTGATATATTAAGGTAAATACTTATAATGCAACATTAACTATTTTTTTTATATGATAAATCCTAAATACTCTAAGTTCATAACATAAATGTGCAGGTGTCTGTATCTACGTCTCAACGTTTGTGCAAGATACATGATTTAGAAAGAGGTTAAATGAAATATTTATTAAGAAATTATTTATTTATTATAGAAAATCATAGTCACTTTTTCAGGATAAAAAGCTTATTAAACATTTATGACGTAAGTGCAGGTTTATTCATTGAAAATTCAACAAAACATAGTAGATACTTTTCAGAACAGTACACATACATTAGAAAAACTGTGCGAGCAACACAGTTATCAGACCACGAGTGGAATTCTTCGATACCCTTTTCAGCCGATTGTTGTATAAGATTTTAAAGGCAGCTTGCAACTTCATTTGAACCTCGCTTAGCTATAGTTTCAGGCCACATGTAACATATCCCTTTTTAAGACCCATATCGAAAATGGTAAAAATAAAGACAGAAAGTCTACGCTTGTAATAAAAGGTTGAAATGATGAAATATTCTGAATAGCACATGTAGCAGATATTACAATTTCACGATTAGCTACAGCATACATTTTACAGCTACATCGGTTTGTTGTGAAGAATGACAATTTTTAAATGCATTACATACAAGTCAACTTTGTTTAAGTCTTTTCCTGTGTCATGAGACTCAATAAGTCACGTACGTATTGCAATTATTTAATAATTAAGATTATTTTAGTCAGATTCATAAATTCATTAAATATCATAAATAATTAAATGTAATTAAATTGGATACCATAATTACTAAGAAAATAAAAAAATTAATAGATGTACCTAGGAATTAGATAATAAAATAATAATATTTAGAATTAAGAGTTAAAACAATAATACGTTTAAATCAACATGCATTGAATACTAATTATTTTTGACAATAACAATTAACAATTCATTAACAATAATTAAATAATCAATAATAATATGAGTAATTTAAATTAATTCAACAAGATTTACACATAATAAATAATTAAAATTTTCATTCAATATTTTCATCATAAAGAAAAAATATAATTATAGTAATAATTTCAAGTAATTAATTGTTAATTATTTCTTAATCTATATTATTTCGGTTTCATTGTGATCGTCTCGCCTTTCAGCATAGGCCTCCTCTAGACTTGACCATACACTTCTATCTAAAGCCTTTCTCTTCCATGTTACTCCCGCTATAGCTTTGACGTCATCGTCCCATCTTTTGCTTGGCCTACCCCTCTTTCTCTTACCGTCTCTAGGATACCATTCCGTTACGTATTTTGACCATTTATCTTTCTTATCTCGTATTAAGTGACCTGACCATTTCCATTTAAGCTTTTTTATCGTATAAGTAACATCAGCAACATTTGTTTTATTTCTTATTTTAGTTAATTTTATTTTATCTTTTCTCCTTACATTTATCATGCTTCGCTCCATACCATGTTGACAGGTTTGTAGGCATTTTATATGTTCCTTATTCAGCGACCATGTTTGACATCCGTATATCAAGCTGGGTAATATGCATGAGTTAAATACTTTTGTCTTATATCTTATAGAAATACTTGGATTTTTCATTATCTCTCTCATAGACCAATATTTTTTCCAAGAGATTGCTATTCTTCTTTCAATTTCTTTTGTTGTCTGTTTGTTAGGAGATATTATTTGTCCGAGGTATATATATTCATCCACATACTCTATAGGGTTGTTGTCAATTAACAATGTTCTTTTTTCATCGTTGGTCATTAATTTAGTCTTTCCCGTATTCATTGATAGGCCTGCTTTTCCACTTTCTATTAATAATTGTTGTAGCATGTGTTGAAGACTATTCGGATTATCTGTAATAAGAATAATGTCATCCGCAAATCTGAGGTGGTTCAGTAGCATTCCGTTAATGTTTAAGCCATGTGCACTCCAGTCAAGTTTTCTAAATATCAGTTCTAGGACTGCTGAAAATAGTTTTGGTGACAGTGGGTCTCCCTGCCTGACACCTTTTTTTATCTTAAATTCTTCACCTATAGTTTCTAATCTTATTTTAGCTGATGTATTCTTATAGATATTTCTAATTATTCTTATATATTTTTTATGTATCCCCTGATCTTTTAGGGCTTTCCAAATGTAGTTGTGTCTCAAGGTATCAAAAGCTTTATTGAAATCTATGAAGGCTAAATAGTATTTCTTTCCATATTCGTTACATTTTTCAATGATTTGCTTAATGGTGTGTATATGGTCTATTGTTCCATAGTCTTTACGGAAACCGGCTTGTTCCCGTGGTTGGTTCTCGTCTAGAGTTTTTTGGATCCTATTGAGCAATATTTTAGAAAATATCTTATAAATATTAGACGTAAGACTTATGGGTCTGTAATTGCTTATATCATTTCGGTTTCCTTTCTTGAATATAAGTATGATTGTCGAGGTAGTCCATTGTTTTGGTATTTCCTCTTTTTGTATGATCTCGTTAAACAAGTCATTAAATATTTTTATAGTTTCCGAAGCAGTAATTTTAAGAAGCTCATTACTAATATTGTCTTCGCCAGGAGATTTGTCATTTTTTTGGTTTTTTATTGCCCATTTTATCTCACTTTCTAGCAACATAGGGATCTCCTCATCGTCACTGTTAACTGATAGGTCCACATCGAAATCTTCACTTGTATCGTTATTGTTGTAAAGTTCTCTGTAGTATGAGGTAGCTAATTTTAAAATATCGTTTCTGTTGGTAAGTAATTTGTTTGATTTTTTGTTTGTTATATTTGGAATCCATGTACTTTTATCTCGTAGTTCTTTTAATGCTTTCTTTACCCCTCCCGTTTGTTCTATATGATGATTAATTACATTTAATCTTGTTTCTTTTACGTGTTTCCTTATACTTTTATTTATTAACTTGCTTATATGTGATATAAGATTTCTGTTTTTCGTTTTTTCGTGTAGTAATTTTTTCCTGTCTTCTATTAGTTGTCTTGCTTCTTGTCCAATTTTGTCTCTCGCTTGTTTTTTTACACTAATTTTATTGTTTATATCTTTTAAAATATTTTCTATTAAATTGTATTTGTTTTGTAGAATTTCTTCAGTATTTATTTTTTGTAGTGCTGTTCTCAAAAACTTTGTTGAGCTATCAGGAAGATCATTAGGTATGTAGCTTCTGCTTTCTTTAATATTTTTTCTCGATTTTTTCAATGTATAATTAAATAATTTACTTCTTAACATCCTATGATTGGTATTGAAATTAAGCTGATTAACGGTATCGACATCAGCAAATAGCCTTGGTTGATTTGATAAAATAAAATCTATTTCGTTTTTATACATTCCGTTAGGTGAAATCCACGTCCATTTTCTTTTATTTTTTCTAAAAATGTATTCATTATATAAAGATGATGTTCCAAAGCAAAATTTAACAGCCTCTGTCCATTTTGATTTCTTCTCCCTGTACTGAAATCACCTATAACATTTTCGTTTGCCGATTTCTTTTGACCCAATTGGCTATTAAAGTCGCCCATCACTATAATATTTTTATGAGCTTTCGCTATTGTTGTGCTAAGATCATTATAGAAGGCATCTTTTCCTTCCATTGGTGATACATCAGTAGGCGCGTACACTTGTATGATTGAGGTAGGTTGTTTCTGACCAGGAAGTTGAATATTTAACATTATTATTCTTTCTGAAGTGGCAACAAAATTTTCTATATTTTTCTTAAGATAATTTTTGATAAGAAAACCAACTCCATATAAGCCCGCCGTTTCCCCATAATGATAGAATAAGTAATTTTTGTAAACTTCTATACGTTCTCCCTGTCTCCTTACTTCACTTAAGCCCAATATATCCCATTTAATTAGTTGTAGAGATTCTTCCAGTTCATATAATGATTCTATCGTTCTTAATGTTCTTGTGTTCAATGTCGCAATGTATAAATGTTGGTTTTGGTTTTTAGCTTTAGATTGTATTATTTTTTTTACATTATTTTCTCGTAGTGTTGAATTGTCAAGAGGGTTTTGGTCTAATTTCCACGGTGACCAACCGGGTTGGGGATGGATAAGTTTTTCCGTTGTTGCGGTATCATCTTATTATAGTAAAACTTTTTATTCGTGTAATGTTTTGTCCTTTCTAATGTGGTATCTAAAGATTGTCTTGAGGGTAAGCCTTTTAATTGCTATTCATCTATTGCTAAATTAGAGCCCGTTTCTTTATTAGAAAATTGCATATATTTGCGTATGTTGTATGTAGTCGTTTTATTCTTTTTGTTAGCTTGGAATTGTGATGTAGATGGTTGCTGCTGTGATTTTAATGGGGATTCAGTTTCATTATTTGGAGGCGAATTGTATAGAGGCCTTTTCTTGTTGGTAACGAGACGTGAATTGTTTAAAACAACTAATTTATCGTATTTTAAAAATGCAATTTTTCCTTCCTGTCTTGCGGTTTTTAATTCTTCTTGTAACTTTTTTCGTTCTTCTAATACTTTCGGTGGGAAATCTTCTTGTATATACATATTAGTACTATTTAACATTTTTTTCGCTTTTAATATTTTAATTTTCATTCCGTAATTATTAAATGTAACATTTATAGGTCTTGTAGATCCTTCTTTTTTCCTTCCCATCCTTCTCATTATTTCTATGTCTTTTTCTGTGCAATTTACTTTCATTATATTCTCAACTATATTAATAATAATTTCCTCCAGGTCTGCATACGATTTTTCCTCTTCATTTACTCCAAAAAATATTAAATTTCTAATTCTAATTTGTTTTTCGATGACAGAAATTCTTTTTTCGTTTTCAATGTTTTTAAGTTTTATGTCGCTCAATTGATTTTGCAGTTCATAAAATTTTTGATCGGTGTTATTATTGATTTTTTTTGTAATTCGATCCTCCATATTTTGTAACATTTCACACAACTTTGTTGGATCCATACTACTTATGCCCTCTCCTGTCAAATTGTTGAACTATCTCAAATATCTTGGGTGAATCGATATGTCTACTTCACTTTTGATATTAATTTTACTACAGGTGGCGTTTTATTTTTATTCGTAGCTTAGTACAATATGGCGCTAGTTTCTTCTTGATTCTTTATAACGTCTAATTACTTAAGTTGCCAATGTTATCAAGAGGTGGCACTAGTAGTATTAATTGCTTTCATAATTTCAAAGTTTTTATTTATATAAAGATCAATGATTATGTATTTTATGAAATTTCGACATACCATGTAATGTTCTGTATTACTTCTCTGTCATCCACCTATTTTCTGCAAAGTTATTCAACGAATTCACTGTTGTTGATGTTGATATTTTTAAACACCGTTGACGGTTAACTTTTGCACTTTTGTCCTTTTTTCGTAAATAAGAAGTCACAGTTCTTGTAATATTTTGTGTATTTGGTTGAATAGACACTTTTTATACTACACAATAACACTTTTTTTTTAATTCTTAAGTATACGATTTTTAAAACGATAAAATATACGGAGCTCACTAAAGTAGTTGTTTACTAGGCGCCCTCTAGCGTGCTAATTAATGTGTATAGACATTATTAATTAAGCTACAGAGGTCGCAAACCCATCAGCCGCACGTCCAACCTTATTATATTCATATTACTCACCAAACATCCTCGGATGTTTTATCTATATCCGTCGAGTGAGTCAATCTCGGCGTCTTGTACGATGTAAATAGAGAGAATTTGCATTATTGGAAAGATCATGACAGATTTAGAATAAAAAAATATATTGTATATTTAACATTTGTTTTAAGGACACTAGTTTAACCCACATCTTCGATCCGTATCGAGTCAGTTTTTTTGGATCGATTTTTAGGAAATCTTGCCTATAATAATAAAATCGATTATTCGGCATGTTGACGATGCACAGCATCTGTGAGAGTGCGTCATACTTCCCTTTCGAGTTCTAGCCAATCACAGCGACTTTCGTTTCTTTCGTCCAATGAGCTTTCGACCAATGAGCGCAGAGTAATGTCACGTGGTCACAGATGTCAACTTAGGGAGGGCTCGTTATTCTTCATAGCGTTGTTACTTCTCGAGTGAACAACATCACAAATTTAAGTAAAAGTGAAGTGAAGTGAAATACTTAAATTTAAGATGTTGAAAAAGTTTTAAGTAATATTTTCAGATTATAAGTGTTTGCAATGGAATAAATTATTCCGTTAACATGGAGGGAAGCCATATTGAAGGATTGTCGGAGCCTTCAGGTATTGGTAATCTACCTCCGGGGTCAAGCGAGTATAAATTTGAGTAATTTAGAATGCTCGGCACCTCAAGTGAAACAGCAAACGCGGTAAGTCTGATATATAAATTTAACTAATCGAGTGATTATTTTAACAAATTTGTTGTTAACTTATTGTAACGATTTATTGTCTGCAATTACCTGGGGCGCATTCGCTGCCACCAGGAGAGTCCGGGGCCGGCGGGAGTCCTAGTTCTCAATCATTGAGCTTAACGTTAAACATGCCGCCGCGGCCATCCCTGACTGTGCATTGGAGCCGCCGCGTTCAACCTTACGTATATTAAGTACCGCAGTTAATGATCCGACCATTCCACATGCAAACCTCTGCCGTGGGGACTGCTTGAAACATTTCAATGTTTTCACGATCCGAACTGGAAGGTTGTTTGGTATACTTATGCCCTAAAGATGCATAACACATTGCCAGGATTCGTTGAACAAAACATTTCATGAAGAGCTCAGGCAATTTATTAAGGAGTAAGATTATGTGGCTAATTCGGAGAGAATAAGTGCTGCTATATTTAATACCTGTTTTGACAGGATGTTACTTAGTCGAAATTTATAGCAATTAGTTGACGGGACGGCATTGCTAGATAGTGTTATCGGCCACAAGTGTTTTGATGAAATTTCAGCTTTATTTAAGCGAGACTCAAAATTTCACAAAACGAATTAAGAAATAATACAGTTTGTTTGCGGAAAGCGAGCTGAATATGTAGTAAGCCCTCGCGATCGCAACGAGATACATAATAAGAACTTGCGAGAGGGTCTGCGTAAGACACCGCCGAGTTCAAGATGCTTGTTTTAGTGAGGCTTTTCTTCAAGCATATATACAAAGTACTGGCGACATAGATAAAAGGGTTGGTTCAACCTGGAAAAAGAATCCGTCCAGACGAATACGATTTTAATAATCCAAGTAAGTGGATTTTCAGTATCGGCAGGCCATTCGAGCGCATGATGGTGAGCTGTCCAACAAGAATAGAAATATAACGCTAGCTTCTTTAAACGATCTGTAGAATACAGAAGGTCTTACAGAAGGGAAGCTCAGCCAGTTAAAAGACAGCTAGACAAATGATTCAGAGTCGAGTGCAAAAGTGCGATGGGGGCTGCCTCCGAGCGTATCGGAGGCAGTGGCAGATGGTTTGGGCTCCGAAGGCCCTTCTCGGAAACGGGAATGCGTCTGTCATTTACCTCCAGACCACTACTTGTCTACCCATCACCAAGGACTTCGCTGGTTCGAAAGCGCTCAATGACTCCCCGACTTCAGAACAAGAGTTTTACTGGGGCTGTCTCCGAGCGTATCGGAAGCAGTGGCAGACGCTTTGGGCTCCGAAGGCCTTAATAACAGCGGAGTGCCTCCCTGGGATACTCGACATCATTGCGTACAATTTATTTATATGGAAACTTCCAGCAGAATGGGCCCTCCTGCATCCAGCTTCCAGGTAAACTATCCAACGACTCTGTACTCCTCAGATAGACGTCTTGCGAGCAAAGAAGCTAAAGCGTTGAGAAATATGTAGTTTTTCAACGCATTCAGCCGAAAGTGGCGGCTTCATCTGGCGTGGACATTTCCACTACAGAGCCTACTGTGTATGGATAATTGGCGCTGAAACGATTTTGCCAACGAAGGGTAAGAAGCTGAGAAAGCAAAGCTCATATCTAGTTAGAGGGAAATCCACGTTAAGAACGTACCAGCTTGGAATTTTTGATTTAAATGGTGCATTATTGTAATTTTAACCACCCATATGGTACCAAAAGCAGGGAAACCTACATTTTAGGATCCAAATCAACTGGTTGCCTGGTTGCAAGATAGCTTTCCAGTCAAGGAAGCTGATGCTCGAAGGATCACGAAGATCAGCTTGTATACTTCTTCTAGCGTCAAGTACGTGATTTGATTTTTAAGTATTTCGCCTGATCTTTACATAAATGAAGGCGATTATCGTTTATAACATCATTGTAGATTATAATAACCTTTACTTTGGTTGCGAAAAGTGATTGATTTATGTAGTGAAAGGCTTACTACTAATTGCTGTAACGCTTTATTTGTTACGATTAAGGGTTCCAATAACTCGGCTTAACGAATTGTTATTGGCAATCGGGTAAAATAAATATTAAGGGCAGCCAGCATATCCGCTGCTCCAAGTAGTATGTATAATTTTGATAGCAACAGAGTAAAGGTAAATCACGGCCTTCACATGAAAGACCTTTCAGTTAATTTGAAACCAGTGTGACTTTGTTTTTTTACATATTTATAATCTAGGGGTTTTTCTTATTGTTCAATTTGAATATCAATCATTGGTTTTTCAGTAATGATTATAATATAATACTATCATTCTCTGTTACAGACCCTTACTATTCCTCTTTTAATAATATCACATAGCGTCGTTTCGTGGTCACCAGGCAACTAATAAACACTTCTCTCACAGATGCTGTGCATCGTCACATGCCGAATAATAGTACAAGTTTTACAAAACAATAAAACTTGTATTATTTAGCAGAGACGATGCACAGCATCCTAATAAGGCCTCTTGGTGAGAGACTCTATGAAGAATAACGGTTCGAGCCCTCCCTAAGTTGACATCTGTGACCACGTGACATTACTCTGCGCTCATTGGTCGAAAGCTCGTTGGACGAAAGAAACGAAAATCGCTGTGATTGGCTAGAACTCGAAAGGGAAGTATGACGCACTCTCACAGATGCTGTGCATCGTCTCTGCTAAATAATACAAGTTTTATTGTTTTGTAAAACTTGTACTATTATGAATTAATTTGTTGCAAGAATAACATATTAGTTTAACATTTAGATTATTCCATATAAGATGTGATCGAATTTGGAAAATTGATTAATTTTGTATTCGATACGATATCACTTTGCAGGGATTAGAGACATTCAGCACCAATGGAGTACTAGCGTTTTGTGCGATATGTGAGAGCGCCGGACCAGTCTCTCATCCCATTCCTGTTCTCTTCTCACCTCTTCCCCACTACTCCTATTTCCTTGGTTGGGCAACACTTGACATATCACAAGCTTCATAGGTTTCGGTGACTGCTTACCATCAGGCGGACCGTGTGCTTGTTTTCCAAACGTCACGAAATTTAAAAAAATCTCCGAATTTAAGTATTAAGCTTTATGCTACAAACGTTTAATATTTAAGTCCGTAAAATATAACAAAGGTCACTATGCAGAGGTTTTAATGCAACTCTCAATAATTTTAAAAACCTTGAGAATTTAAATATATTTCGTTATGTATGTTATACAAATTATTTTTTTAGTAAAGTCAGTAAGTGACATTTAAGACTTTCTCCTTAATTATAAGATGCATCATGTTTCCGAGGATACATGTGAGTGGGTCGAGCTTCGAAGTCCTAGCTTTCATTTTGCCGTCCAGACACTCGATTTAATTAGCTTACGAGTAAACGTCAAATATAACAATTCTATATAATAATGTTGTCATTGTTCGCAATTAAAATTATCGTTGTATGTTGCAATAATTCTTCAAAATTTTAATAAATAATGTATTTTGAAGGTGTTGATTATGAAAAAAAAATCGAAGGAAGAACATTTGCATGAATAATAATAATGATAAAACAATTGTAGCACTTATAACGGTCATTTTAAACCCTCATGTGTCCTTAAAATCCTAAGATTCCTGTAAAACGCACAATCATAAAAAGAGGTTTCGAGTGAAAATTGAATTTGCGGGTATCGAAATTTCCAACGTAAGACCACTTCTTTTAAGTTTAGATACAAACACATTAAATGTATATTCTATATATCTTTAAATCTCTTTATTTAGATATAATTACTCTGATGCAAAATATATAATGTGCTTTTTGTTATTCTAATAAATTGTTTAACTAAGATTTATAGAATTCACTGAATTTTAAGAACGCGGTTTAATTGTTGCATTAACGAGGTCAATATACCAAACGCCGGTTCAGGAACCATTGGGACACGTCCATATTTGTTCAGGTAAGACATGCAAATGACCGCTTCTATCGGAAGCAGCTGAAGGTTGGGCGCCATATTTGTAACATGGCGGTCGTGCGCTTTCAAAAGACCGTCGTCGCGCGTTCTTAAATTAGGTATTCTATGGTATTTATCAAATTATTTTAATATCTTGTGCATCAGAACTTTATAGCCTATTTTACTAAATAAACAGGCACGGCAGAGCACAATCGTAACATCTTTTCTCGAAGCGACTCGGGGCTCTTGTGACCCCCCTGTAATATGCATTACAATAGCTGTGTAGCTAATTTTTCATTTATAGTTTTCAGCATTTTTTTCGTCGAATTCGACAATAGTAAATTGAACAAATAGGGAGGTGACGAATTAATTTTTAATTTTCAAAATAAAATTAAGGTGAGCTCGTCGAAGACCGGCATACTTTATTAAAAATCACTTTAGTGACCAAAATTAGGCATTTCTAACATACTTAAGACAATTATCTTTATTTGAGGTGATACAATGTTTAGTTAAGTATTAAATACAACTGCCAGATTTTCATATAACTCACCGGTTTACAAATAAAAGCCACTTTTTCAAAAACTTCGAAATAGACGGATTTTACTCCCTGTCGCGTAAGACCGTCCAGTGAGAAAAATAACTAAAAATAGAGGTTTTAACGAAATACATACATTTTGTATTTGTTTGTATTCCAAAAGGGTTTCTATATGTATAATTAAATTTTATATAATTGGCCCCAATCGTCTTATATCTCGTTTAGTAACGAATTTCGGGTAAGTTCGGCATACTTTGCTATTCAGGGGATAAAAACATTTTCATTACTTTAAAAAATATTTTATTTTTCATAGCGCAGAGAAAAATTACCAAGTGTAGAAAAATACCAAATGGAGCGCATTAGGAATATAAGTAAATCTAGAAACAGTAGATTTCCAAAGTAGTTTTGTCATTAAAAGTACAACATTGAAAGTAAAAATAAAAAAAAGATTTATATTTGTAATAGGGGGAAAACAGGCGATAGGCCATTTAACGTCAGAAGCTTTACCCTAAAGAAGGATTCCGTATGATATTATTATATATTTTAATTACTTTGTTCCGAAGAACAAAGTAATTAAGTTGATCGAAATCAACAGCTGTATTTTTGATCAAAGTCTGTTAAAGGATTATTACATATCAAATGAATGTCCGTTCATCTTACCGACAGACAGACAGACAGACTCTTGAGTTAATCTATATAATTATAATCATTGCTGACGTGTTTTTTTTACTTTAAACTATTTATAAAATTTCCTTACTAGGGACTAAAATATGGAAATCAATTCTCAAGGAGTAAACCCCAAAAAAATAATAATATGAAAAAGTAACAAACAAACTTACAAACATACGAACGATGAAATATATAAATATAAATAATTATCAGTTAAGTGCGTTGTGGACCTCGCACAGTCGAAACTAAAGGCAGCTTGATGATGAAGAATCTTAAGAACTTTAAACACTGTTAAATAATAACACACCACGCTGACTTCTTACTAAAATGCTGTAATACGCTGCCGCATACATACATATATATACATATACGCTGACATTTGCTCTCTCGCTAAAGCATAGCGCAAAAAGGAGAGACCGATATTATAAAATAGTATGTATATTTCTGTTTCATTCTTCCTACATATTTTTGTATTTGTGTCTCTTACATGTCGTTTTTCCGTTGCACGATTTCAAATCACAACGATTCTAAAGAAGTTTCACTTCAATAATGAATTAAAATCGACTGCAAAGTTGGTAATTTCATAGTAATTATTAAAAGTTTACCGGCGTCGGGATGTGACGACCCCATCGCCAACCAATATCTCGAGGTTGGCAACCCGTGAGTGGCACCTGCTAATGGTGCTGCAAGCGCTTATAGGCTACGGAAACCACTTACCATCAGGTGGGCCGTATGCTTGTTTGCCAACTTTAAAATAAAATACTAGGAAACAAAGTTATGCAAACAACTTATACATCTCTAAAATTTGTCGACCTATTTTCTTCAAACCAAATTTTTTTTAAGTAAGAGGAGGCAAACAGGCAGGAGGCTCACCTGATGTTAAGTAATCACCGTCGCCCATGAAAATCCGCAACACCGGAGGGTATGCAGGTGCATTGCAGACCATTGAGGAAGGAGTAGGCTCTTTTCTTGAAGTTTCCTAGGTCTATCGGTTCGGAAAGACCGCCGGGGGAAGTCGGTTCCAAAAAGTGGCTGTGCGAGGATGAAAATGTCTTCTAAGTCGCGCTGATGTGGATTTCTAGACATCGAGGTGGTAAAGATGGAATTTCGACGCGAAAGTTTTGACGCGATGTCCGATGGTGAAATTCAAAAACAAACAATTCCGCAGAATATTCCCTGTAATCGATGTGGTGAAGGTGCAGAGCGATCCGACAACTCTACGCAAAGCCAAAAATCAAGCCGATCGGAAAGGACTTAATCGTCGACAATTCGAGCCGCTCTACGTTGTATGCGGTCAATTGGAAGTAGCTGGTACTGAGGAACTCCCGCCCACAGATGACTTCACGTGCGGTTGAATTTGAACCTTGTACAACTGCAGGAGGCGAGCCGACATGAAGTAGTGTCTCGCTTAGCTGACCACACCAAGCTTTTTAGATGCCAATTTGACTGCGGAACTGAATGACGTTCAAAATATCGACACCAAGTATTCCAAGTGTAGCTGTGGCAGCCAGGAGAATGTTCTCAAAACGAGGAGAAACGACAAATGGTGATTTTTAGCGGTTAACGCGCAAACTTGTGTCGTTTTGGGGTTGAAATAGACTAAATTTAGTCGGCCCCAGTCTGAGACTTTGGTAAAAGTAGTCTCGACTTCGGACACAAGTTTGTTCCAGAACTCAAATACGTCTTCCCGAGAAATATTAGTGCGGCGTGCGTTAGCAGTGTTGGGAATTTCATATACTGTTCGCATTTCATGCGAAGAAACAACGTAGGGGACAGTACGTAGCCTTGTGGAACACAAACTTTAATGGGTTTTAAATCGGAGCACGCACCGTCGACAATGACCTTGATGCACCGATTTGCCAAAAAACTGGTGACACATTACTGGTACTGGCGGTGACTAATCAGCTCGTGCTCCTCTAGATACCGTAGGAGGTGGTAGGTTATGATAATTGGCCTATAATTGCACGGATCCGAGCGGTTGCCTTTTTTAGGGATCGGATGCCGTCTTCTATGAGTTCGGGAGACGCCGATGAAAGAAAGAAAGAAAACTTTAATTTATTATAATATTGATGAGTAGGAGTACCGCGAAAGATGTGTTAAAACCGACGCCAACTCTGTAACACGATCGGGGGGATTCCATTGGGCCAACTCGACTTATGAATATCCAAGGAAAGAAAAGCTCTGCGAATTACACGTTGCCGCAATATAACCTCCGGCATCATGGTATCACACCGCTCGATTGTCGGTGGTGACTTTCTCTGGTCCTCCACAGTCGAGTTGGACGTTAAGAGAGAGCACAGAAGATCAGCCTTCTGTTTTGTGGCACGGGCCAACGAATCATTGTCCCTATGCAAAGGTGGAAAGGATGGCTTTTTTGTGAGAGAGTGGTGCTTCGCCTGGCTGGCCCAATTCGGCTGCAGCAGAAAGAGCTGCGCAGCGTGGCACTACCACTAGTTGAATTGACTGATTGCACTGGTGGAATAATCTCTGCTGCGACAGAGATTATTCCACCAGGCTGGCTTGTTATTAAATATAAAAAACATCAAAGGGATATACAAAATATATCAAGTGGAAGTAGAGTTAAATAAAAGATAAGAAATTGGTTGTAGAAACAGTAGATTTATAGAGTAATTTTGTCATAAAAAGTAAAAAAAAGTCTGATTCATATAACAGCTTCACTAATCTTATTTTTGCTAATATTTAGTAGAAATGGAATCAAATTAGAAAAAGATTAGAAGGTAGATTTAGAACTTTTTGGTCATTAAAATTACAATATTAAAAGTAAAAATAAAAAATCTGATTCAAATAACATCTTCACTTATCTAATTATGGTAACAATTTTGGCAAAATGGAATTAAATTAGAAAAATAAACTAGATTTTAAACTTTTTTGTCATTTAAATTACGACGTCAAAAGTAAAAATAAAAAATCAGATTCAAATAACATGTTCACTTATCTAATTTTGGTAACAATTTTGGCATAATGGAATTAAATTAGGAAAATAAACTAGATTTAGAACTTTTTTGTCATTAAAATTACAACATTAAAAGTAAAAATAAAAAATCTGATTCAAATAAAATCTTAACTTATCTAATTTTGGTAACACTTTTGGCAAAATGGAATTAAATTAGAAAATAAAGTAGATTTACAACTTTTTTTCATTAAAATTACAACGTTAAAAGTAAAAATAAATAATCTGATTCAAATATAATCTTCACTTATCTAATTTTGGTAACAATTTTAGAAAAAATGGAATTAAATTAGGAAAAAATACTAGATTTAGAACTTTTTTGTCATTAAAATTACAACATTAAAAGTAAAACAAAAAATCTGATCACAGCTTCACTTATGTAATAAATAAAGTAAAATATTTCAAAATATACAAATAAAAGAATACTTTAAAATTGGTACAAACACCTTATTTTTCACTTAAAATTAGTATTAGATTGAGATCAAAAATGTAAGTTCTAGTCTTTATCACAGCTTTTGCAATTAATATATCTTTATCTGTAGATTTAAAAATAAATCGAATTTTCATCAGATCCGTAAAAAAAGTAATTTAATATTATAGGGTTTTGAATTAAATCCACTTTCTTCACTATTAATATAAGGGGAACATCGTCGCGGTCGATCTTTTTTGTCATTTTAAATGTGAGAGTGGGTTTTTTAATTGTTTTGTAAAATCTTATCGTATAAAAGAGTTCCTGATCTATTACTTTGATATTTTCAATTCGACCTACATAGTATGTCCATTTTTGTCTACTATGGTATCGTACTAAGACATCGTTCCCGACCTTATACGTGGGAACTTGATGTTCTTCATTGTCATAGTCTACGACTGGTAAGGAATCGTTCACAAAGTCATTTTTTTCTATATTTAAATTTTGCACAGTTTTAGAATTATTGTCTTCATAATCGTTAATTGAAGTACTATCTGATACTAAATCCTCAACATCTGAGTCGCTGTAACTACTGATTGAACCGGAAACACTAGTCGTAGAACTAGAATGTCGCCTATAGTTAGATTTGCACAGTCCCGATGGTCCAGGTTTGGTATTCTCGTAATGGAATCTTCTAGAGTCAAAAACCTTATCTTTTTGTGTATTTGGTGATTTAGAACTTTTGCACTGTTGAATCCTTAAATTATTATCTTCCTCATTTTTTGTTGATTTTTCGTCTCTGTTTCGTTGCATCATACTTGGAAACTTATTTTCTTTTTCAGATGTAGACCTGTAATATTGTTGACGTCTAGTACTTAATAATTTTTCTTCATCTTCTTCGGTATTAGCATGTTTGATCACTAAATTAGATAGTATTTTTATTTTAGGAGACTCAGGTTTTTCACTTTGTAAACACGATGGTAAAGTAGTTATATCTTGTGCTGAAAATGGACGCAACTGACAATCATTTTTTAAAATATTTCTTAAGTAAACAACGTCTTCACTGATTTTGGAGGAACTTGACGATTTTAGAACTTTAAGTTTTGTCTTTGATAAGTTAGTTTTAACATTTTTACTTTGGTCTCTTTTCTGTTTTTCCAAAACGTCGTTGTGAGACCCAAAACCTCTGCACCTTGAGCTACCTTTTGACGCCGTGATTTTAGTGAAATGTCAGAACGTTTGACTTTTTGTAGAAGTAGTTCTTCAAATGTAATATTTTGATCTATTATACGATTTTCCAGTTTTTGGCAATTGCAAGTTTTTTCTAAAACTTCCACATTTTCCCGAAAATGAATTTTATTAACAAAATTTAGTACCAATGACAGTAAACTTTTTGGGTTCAACTTTGTGAGTTTGTCCTTTTCCATAAAATTTAGCGTGCCTTCGTGTTCCTTCCAATGTCTTAATTTTAAGCTGTCAAATTGGTTTTCCTTGATTTCTTTGGGATTAAGAGGGCATATTCCAGCTTTCCTAAAGCCATTACGTAGTACCTGAGGATCTATTTCGGTCCATATTTGTCCTATAAGTTTTGCAAACTCACTTTTTGGCATAACATTTCCAAGGTTAAGCCGCTGCCACTGAACCAATACAGAGTCCCAGCGATCTTTAAAAGACTTCATTACGGCAATATCTAGCGGTTGCAAAATGTGACTGGTGTGTGGCGGTAGTTTCAAAATTGTAATATTTTCTTTACGGGCTTCTTCAATAATCTTCAGTCCTACGTGTGTGGAGTGCCCATCGTATATAAGAAGTATCGGGCGCTGATCCTTAATAGCAGGCAGAAAAGTTTTCCTAAAAAATGATTCGAACACCTGTGACTCCATCCAACCATTCTTCGTTGCAGCATAAGACGTTCCCGGATATGCTTCAGAAGAGGTCCATGTATCCCACACATGTTTGCCTTTAAAGACAATCAGAGGCGGTATCTTTTCTCCTGAAGCGCTGGCACCAAGTAACACTGTGGTGTTATTTCTTCCAGCCGAAGAGATTACTCTAGTTGCTGGATAAGCTTTAGCGCCAACAATTTTAGTTTTGGCTGGGTCTTTAGAAAAGCTAGTTTCGTCGAGGTTCCATATGGATGACGGCTTGTCTTTCAGATTTAAATTACTTACGGTCTTTTCCAAAAGATCAAAATAAGGGTAAATGATAAAAGGGTCTACAGCCCTTTTTCGGGCGTAATCAATAGCTTGTGGTTTTTTTATAGATAGATCATGGCGCTTTTTAAAAGCCAAGAACCAATCTTTCCCAGGTTTTCCATCTCTAAATGGTGTAATCGGGTTGTTTTGGTTGATATAATCGCCAACCATCTGTAGAACTTCTTTTCTGCTTAGTCCAAAGCCACATTTCTCCATAAGATGAAGATTGGTAGCTAACTTATATTCAACTCCTTGTGATAAAACTGTGTTTCGCCCAAGAGTAGTAGATTTTCCTCTTCTTTCATTGACGTGATCCATGATGGTCATTCGAGGGATTTGGTATGTTTTTGAAGCTCGATAACCACTCATTCTACCACTTATGACGTCTCGGACAGCTTCTTTTAACTTTTCCTTAGTGTAAGATCCTCTGTTAGATTTTCTTAGATACTTTCCCATGATAGTTTTTGAATTAAATTTCCTGAAAATAAAATTTACTATGCTAACTTGTCATAAGGGAAATACAGCTAGGGAGAATTAAAAATACACATAAAAAGAATTAGTTCTACTTTTGTTAAAAATTTAAGTCTAGTTCAAATATGACAGAAATTAGTAGCAAATGAGTAGTAGTTAGCAGTGAAATCGTAAATCCGTGAAATTATAATTCCGTGAAATATTGTAAAAAGTGGATTTCAAAACAATTTAATGGATCGAGTATAGTGAAATTCTACTACTAAGTGAGATCTATCAATTTAAGACCTGCAAGCAAGCAAGCATTTTTATTGGAATAGGAATATTTTATTAAAGATATTCTTTTAACGAAAAATATGCTTTATTAATATGATTATTTTTAATGTGAATTTGAAACTAGTTTATTGGAAGTTCTTGTAAATAATCAGTTTTTTTTAAAATACGAATGTCTTACCCCCTTAGTTTTGCAGACAAAATTTTTTCAAAAGTTCAATATTCATAAAATTTCTTTACTGGCGCCTTTTATGATATAAAAATTAATTCTCAAGGATTAAACTCCAAAAAATAAGAAACAATAAAAAAAAATATTCACCCCAAAAATATTCAATATGTTTGTCGTCATTCGAAATCATGTCATCCGAAGCCTTATTAATTAAAAAATATATATATTAAATACTATTTAGTAATGAACTTCTTTTACTTACTCCTGTAAATCGTATCAATTGATTGATAATATAAAATTTCAATCTCACTAGTTCTACTAGACTCGTTAGGTGAAATTGTATAAAAAAATGACTTCTTAAAAATTTCAGCGAAATTATAATGTAATAATTTCCCGGAATTTACAATTTCAAGAAATTGTAAAATCAGTTATCATTATATCATTGAACTTAATATTTTTAAACAGAAAAGGTTTACGACAACTGGAAACGGTAAAGACCGGCATAAGCCGATCTTTGCCTCCTAGAGATAGACGGACTTTCCCACTATTACACTTTGAGGTTATATTTTTTCCATCAAATGTAACTTCGTGAAACATGCGTATAATTTAACTCTAATATAATAATTAGGTAAAGAAATTCATCTTTAATGAACTTACCAACACGGATATGAATAAATCCATAGAAAACGCACTAAAAAAAATTTTGTTTTAAGACCTGACTTTACCAAATGCAAGTTGACAAGCCGAATAAATTTGAAATGTCCGTTGTTCTCTTTATATCAACGATAGCGCCATCTATGTAAATTAATTAAAACTTAAAAAGTAATACTATTTTATACATTATACTGCCATCTCGTATTTATGCTTAGAAATCGTAGTTCTCCTTACTGGACGATCTTACCCAACCGACGGTCTTCGCCGAACTCACCTTAAGTATTTTTTTAATTATATGTTTTATAAATGGTAATCATACAAATGATTTTTGGTTCAACAATTGAGATTGTAAGACGAGATACGATAAAAGAGAGAATTAAAAAAGAGTGAAAATTTTGAAGTATTTCTTTACATTAAAAGGAGGTGTTCCATGTGAAATAAAACAACATTGTCTTTGGTAAATTTATTGATCCATCAAATTCTACACACAGATAAAATGACACAAAACTGACAATACACCGAATACACGTTTTACGTACGGTTATAATAAACGCTAATGAGCAATACTGTTCAAGTATTAAGATTAAAACTACTACGATTACTAATTTTAAGCGATAGCAGAATTTACGATTAAAATTTTAAATAGTGAGTAATAATAAAAAAATTGAAGTTCCTTCCATAGCCCAAACCTTACCCGCGTCACGTTCAAAAGTACACAATAATGTAATAAATAATAAATAAATAAATAAACGCTGCACACTCAACGGCCCCCATTAGGATAATAATATCCTGTGTCGGGGGCCGGAAACATTCACAATGACAAGGACAAATACACCCAGACCGGAAAATATGCTTGCATGGTCAATACAAACATATTATGCTCCGAGCGGGAATCGAACCCGCGACCTGTGGCGTTTAAGGCAGGTTCGCTACCGCTGCGCCACAACGTCGTCATACATATTACAACAGTGGAATGTAATCATTTTGATTATACTATGTGCTGTTATTATTTATGGCAATTGTTAAAGATTTTAACTACAACTACAGTACGAATTCATTATAGCATTACAATTATTTAAAATACTCAGATCATAAACTTTTACAATTTTCAACTGTACGGATTCTCAATAAAACCGGAAGTTAAATCATGACGGAGGAGCCTTCATAAATTTCGTCACATGGGGTGTACCAATGAACGGTTTATGTTATTGCTGCTGTTGTATTTTAATAAAATCTAGACGTACAATTGCAAAAATGTGTCGTCAAAGGTGATGTTCGTATAATAGATTCGTGTATTTGAAAATTGTTTGCCACTTCCACATTTTTTAATTGTAACACCATAATAAATGTACATTATTTGATTTATAAAATAAACTACCATCTTTAAATCTAATTGAATGAATGAAAAAACAAGTGCTTAAACAACTAATTAATTTAATAGAGCTGCTACTATATAGAAATATAATATATGAAATAGATTTATGAAATAATAAATCCAAAGTATTATATAATAAAAATATTATATCAACCCGTTTTCAACGTTTTGGAATAACATAAATTTATAGATTCAATATACTTTAATAAATCCAGTGTTAAAAATCTGAAATTTGGCAATGTCGTATTTATAAGTCAATCAATCTTACGATGAGAAGCTCATAGCCGAGTGTACACACTGATCGGTAGGTTAAGCAACTTTAGGCGCGGTCAGTTACTCGATTGGTGATCGAATGGTGGTATTTTAACTGAGCTTCTCCGTGCTTCGGAGGACGTAAAAGTCGGTTCCGCCTGTTGACAATTTGGCAACATTCGAAAAGTCAAGCCAGAGGCTTACGGGCAACCTAAACAGCTCTGACACTAGGTTGGCCACTAACCACTCGATAAGAAGAATCAATCTTACCAACTTTAAAAACGCGTGCAAAATACCAATTAGATAGCCAGCTATTAATCCTTTATTATTAAAATAGATGGTTATAAAAAGACTTACTATATATAAAGGACAGGTCTTTCATTACACACAAAATGTCAGATTCGCTGCTAGTACATAAATTCATCACCAACGCAACACGCTAACTTCATTCGGTTATATTGTGCACGATGAAGTTAGCTTGTGACTAACTTCGTTTCGTGGCGTTGGTGGTGAGTTTACCACCACCACGACAATTACCAGCCGGTTTGACATTTGTTTGTATAGAAGGCTTTAGAAAAAAGTGCGTGTGACAACTGAGATTTCAGATTTTTCCACAATGGAACGATTCCACCAATTTCAATATTAATACACTTCGCTATACATCCTCTAAAAAAACTATAAGTACGATAGAATAAATTTCAAATTTTAAAAATAAGTGATAGCTTAATTAGCGAAGGAGCCGATACATTGACACAACATTTAGTGGATCTAGTTGACTAGGATTGACGTGATAAAGGGGTACATTTAGATTTCGAAAAGGTTTCTTTTGCCGCCCCACCATCTACTTGGCTCATCTGCTTTTCAACTATAGATCATTGATCGAAAGCCCGTCAGATGAAGTTATTTTTTTGTATTTTTAAAATATTTTTGCTACTCCATTCTTACAGATTCAACAGGTTTTCAGGTTTACAAGGTTTTATGTGGAATCGAAATTTTTCAACCATATCTAGCCCGCTGTGCAAATTATAGACGAAAAAAAAACAAGATTTCAAAATTCCATCTTTCTAAGAATAAATTGTAAAAACAATATTATTATATGAAGGAAGTTACTTATTACTTTTATTTTGTTTTTGAAATTTTTTGTGCGTTTTCATAATTATATATTCAAACAATAGTGTTTGAACTATGTACAGGTAAAATTGACTCAATAATTATTATGTTTATATCTGAGTAAATAAATATCTTTCACAAATTTGAGCAATGTTTAAAAATTATTTTTAGGGAAATTTCCTGTAGTTATTCACCCAACAATTACATTTAATGTAAGTTAAGGATGGCGAATCGATGGACTCTTTGATATCGATACAATTATAACTTATTGATAAAAAAATATTGATAGTATATAGGTAAAATATCCGACGAAATAAAATTTATATTTTGACCTATTAATTTTTAGTAAAGAATTATTATACTTAGTAGGTAAATATAAGGTTTTAGATTGGGCCGTGGTGATGGTCCCCAGAAATTTGATAAGACTATAGACAAGAACCGTCCGTTCTACACCGACAAAATGCCATAGACTTCTCAGCCTTTTGGTAAATCATAACCGAAACGTAAATTAATTAAAGTGTGAACTAACTAACTTCCGTTGCATTGGTGTTGAATTTACGAAGAGGCACCAACTAGTCTATGACAAATTGTTTGTATTAAGGATGAAGGAATCCATAGTACATTTTTTTATTGAATATTCTAATATATTGATATTTTTAATATAGATTTATGTTTTTAATAAATAAGAACGCAAATAAATTCGCTGTAAATTTGTAAAAAGCAAATAAATTCGTTGCTTACATTTGAATTATATATGTTATATCTATTATAGTGCGGAATTAGATTGGCAATAAAAAAATTATGAACGTTTAACGAACTAGGGTAAATCGTCAGTCTCGAATATAAAACCCGACTTAGGTCGGTTAAAAAAAGGTAGAACCCTGTATATGTATTTCCTTTTGGCACATATTGATATCCAATTTCGATTCCAGTACAATTTTCGCTATCGATAAATTTTTAGACGATTCTATGCATTTCGTTTGACTGTTATTCGAATCAATTATAAACACATTTGGATCTGAATCTAGGTCAGTTTGTATTGATTTCATTCGTTCTGTAATAATTTTCGAACTGCGCAGGTCGCGACCTTGACCTTCAACAATTGTGTAATGAAATATGAGATGGACTATCAAAGGAAATAGACAAATGTATCGATAGCAGAAATCGATAACGACATTAGGCACGACCCTATCGAATTTTCCGATAACATGATGGCGGCTGTTAGTTTCGCGCGCTTTTACGCATTTGACGTCGATCGATGTCCGTTGAAAAGCAGATGGCGCCGGCGTGTCAAGGTGCGGAGAGGAGGGCTAGGCGGCGGGGGGATCGTGTTCGCGGGAAACGGGTCACCGCGCACCGCCGCGCCCACGCCGACCCGGCTTGGCGCGACGGTTGAACCCACTATGCGAATAAACCACATTTAATTAAAAAGGTTTTATATTCATTATTTTATTTAATATACTTTTTAATTTATAGACAACTATTGTGGCATATTGACAGTTGATAGGAGCCTTTAGCATCGATGGTCACGGTGTCGATTCGCGCTTCGGGCTGGATACTTTTTCCTCTGTTTCTCCCCACCGTACTTCGGAGAGCACGTAAAGCTTACGGTCTCAGTTGTTATCACATAGCATCTGATAATAATTATTTGCTCTTATCCGATGAGTTACTGGTTCGCTCTTAGTGTTGCGGAAGTCAGATGGCAATAGCTCTGTGTAAAACTAGTAACCTATGAAATCCAAATAAGAATAAAATATCCCAAAGTCTCTCTGGGACGACCCACGTACTTCGGTCCCAACTATGTTCAATTGTTCGTATTATACATAGGTCGTTAGGTCAAATTAAAAATGTTTGGTGTTTTTTTTTAATGGTTTATAATAAAAATGGTTCTTACCGGTACGGTCCACGGTATGCCTGATTGGCTGGTTGAGTCACACCATCGGTGGAGGTGCTTGCTGTGGGCCGCACTCCGCTGGTTGAGGGCTTTGGAGCCTGAGTAGCATTGGCAGAGGTGCTCGGCTCCTGAAGATAATTTTATATCAATATCAAATTGCTAACAGTGTAGCTTATCTATCAATTTGCAGTAATTTTTATTTCATAACATTTGGCAAACAAGCATATGGTCTGTCTCATGATAAGCAGTCACCGCAATCTATGAATGGATGGGAGGGAAGAAATGAGAGGGGAAAAAGAGGAAGAGAACGGAAGGGGTCGGAAATTGGACCTCTGGCACTCTCACTCGTAGCACGAAACGCAACAGTACTGATACTTTACAACATTTTTCTGAGAGACGGTAGTACTTCGACATTTGTGCTGGAAGGAAAATGATTCTTCTATAGTAATATCTTTTTATTTTATGTAGCTCTTTAACACTAAATCAGTAAGTAGTTGTACCTCCTTATCAGCAGCATCAGAGATAGTCAGAAGGGGTGGTCCATCATCCCCAGAACCAACTACACCACCACAAGCCACTTGCCTTTCCAGTATGGCTGCCATACGCCGCTGGTGAGCCTGTTTAATAATATTTTCATCTTAGCTATATTATTCAAATAAAATTAAATTGCTAATTTTAAATATGTAAAGATCAAATATACTTAAAAGACAATTTAATTTTAAAATTTGATTTTTTCTTATTCAAGCAATTTAAAATTGTTTTTTTTACCCTCAGCTCATCGGTCAACTCGAATGGTGGAGCGTTGACAGACTCAACCGGTGGCGGAGCTTCTTCCAGGGTTTTCACATCAAAGTTGGTTTCGCAGCGGCAAACTGGGCATGTTTGCTAAAAACAAAATAAAAATTTAGTAAATCTGTGATATGTGCAACTGTTAGAAATGATGAAAATAGTTATACCATATATTTATTACCTTATATGGGGCAGCTTGAGCCCTCTGCCAGTTGGGAAGCTTATCCAGTTCCTCCTTATGGTACTTCTCGCTGCTAACCAAGTGCTTGGACATGCAATGGCTATGGAAGTGATGGTAGCACGGTGTCTTGACGAAAACATCACCGGTGACAAAACCATGGAGGCATATCACACACTGACCGCTAGGCAGGTTGCGCTGCGTCAAGAACTCGCGGACTATCTGCAATTTTGTAAATAATTGTAATTGCAGCAACTGTATGTTGGTGAAAAACTCGTAGACTGCTCGTCAGCCGCTTTTCGAGCTCAGCCTGCGTATAACCCGCTTGAATGAAATGGCATCAGACGTACTTGCATATTTTCCTAGTATAGCGTAATACATTTTTACTATCTTTTAAGTTATTTAAATATCTGAAGAAATTCTTTTAACTGACTTCAGGAATTCTACTTTAACCTCATAAAGTAATAAGTTACAAAAATAATGAAAAATTATATCATAGTGAAACTGAATGAACCCTAGTTAGTTGATATGTCTGCTGCTGAGTGTTTGATTGAAGTATCAGAAACAGTACCCATTTGACACAGCTTTTTTTATTTGAGACGGAGCGAAAATGACTTTACTCCACCTGATGGTAAGTGGCAGTTAAGTCCGCCGCGAAGACGGCTAGTGCAGTTGCGGAAGACATCTGCGTAGTCACCCTCGCTCTGCCTATACACAAGATATTTTTTCACGCCTCGTTTGAAGGAGCCAAGAATATATACGAAGGATCCCTCCTCTCACTCGTGTACAGGCAAAGAGTTCCACTTTTTAGATGTACGACAAAGAAAAGGATTGGCAACATTCTTTGGCAACTTTGTTTGCGAAGGAATCGATGCCACAGTTAGGTGACATCGGAAACTGGCACGCACAGTCCTTGAATGGAAAGGGGAGGAAGGTATGAGTGAGAATAATTCCTCTGAAACGAGTACGAGAGCGTTATACAGTGGGTAGAATACGCTTATGGCGGCAATCTCACGACGCAGTTGAAGAGGTTCGAGGCTATTGGAGACTTCTCCGTCAGAACGGCAATAACCGATTTAGGGCTTAGAGCAAATACTTAGCGGAACCATACCAGCGGTGCGAGCAATATTCAACACAACAGACCGTAGTACTGGTACTGATGCCACCGTCACCGCAACTTATGAATGCGAGCAATACTTGAAGTACCATCTGTGTGTTGTCAACCCAAAAGATAGGAGGGAAGGGATGAGAAGGGAAAAAGGAACGGAATAGAGCAGGTGGGAGTTTAAGCCTCCGGCGCTCTCAGTCATCGCACTAAACGCGTTTTTATTATAAAAAGCAGCTTAAACCCAAAATTCAACTTACACTAATTAGCCCAGAAAAAAGTTAAACTAAATCTATTAGTAACAACATTTAAATAACACTTATTACAAAACTGAAACAAATTGAAGAAGTGTGTTACGTTCCCACGTCTCGCGGATTCAAGGAAATAGCAGACCACCGGGTTTTCGCCGTAATAACCATTTTATCGGAAAGTTCAAAAGTGTTTATTTTTTTTTTTTTTTTTTTTTATGTTAGAAGTTGGCAAACAAGCATACGGCCCACCTGATGGTAAGTGGCTGCCGCAGCCTATGAGCGCTTGCAGCACCATTAGTAGGTGCCACTCGCGCGTTGCCAACCTCGAGATATTAGTTCTTAAATCTCTTTCGCCCAGTAATTTCACTAGCGTACAATGACCTTCAAACCGGAACACAGTAGTGCCTAAGCACTACTATTTGGCGGCAGAATATTGGACACTGCGGTGGTACCTACCTAGCCGGCCTCTTGCAACAAAAGACCTACCACCAGTGTGACTGATTGCACTGGTGGAATAATCTCTGTTGTGACAGAGGTTATCCCAACAGCGGGCGATGGGGTCGTCACATCCCGACGCCTGAAAAATTATTGTTTAGTCAGAGTTCACCGTATTAGTTTAAAATTATTGTTTAGTCAGAGTTCACCGTATTAGTTTAAATTGTTATAAATGTTTAATTTTAAGATATTGGTTTAATTTTATATTCACTCTTGTCTCTCACATCGAGCAAGTAGTACTAGTTTTAAGTTTAGCATGTAATTTCATTATTAAGTAATTAAAGTAATAATAAGTAATTTTGGTTTTTTGGACCCTCCGCTGCCGTCGTACATAATTGGCGCAGTCGGTAGGATACTCGCGGGTCGGGTCGCGAGCAACGTAACTATAGATTTCTAAAATCGAAATCGTCACGTCGTGATCTACCCGGGTAGCTATCAAGCACTGAGAAGAGTATCCAGAATCTACGAGAGGCGCAGCGAGGTGTATCCGAACATTGATACTCCAAAGAATCCAAAATTAAAATCGTAAGTACATTAGAATCGTCTAGTGATTGCTTACCCTTACTTTTTAATATTCCTAGCCCATAGTTTTTCCTAGATTTCCCTTCTGTGGCAATCAGAACCTTGAAATTTAAGTAGGTATAGAATTGTGAAGCAAGTTATATAATTTTTTTTTGATAAATTGTAATTAATAAAAAAACATAAAATTAAGTAAACGATAGATTTAATAATTAGTAGATTTATTAGTAATATAGGTGACTCTTTTGAAATAATTTCAGTTTTTGGTCAAAATTCATATGATTTATTAAGTTTCATTCAATTATATAATGAATTACTCAACAATCATCATGACAATTATTTTAAGACATATAACTTTGGATAAAGAGTAAATTTTAGTTAATCTTTTAAAATATCTTTATTTATCATAAAACAAACATTGTACATTTCTAGTGTAAGTTAATTCCTAGAATTTACAAGTATTGACAATTTTTAACACAAACACTTTATAGGCTAGATCACCTTTACAAAGCTTATATCATAAACATTTTAGGTATTATGAAAATGTAAATTGTTAGATTTTCAAAACGAATTATTAATATTTGTATGTTTTAGAAGTAACGATACAATTCTAAATTAAATTAAATGATACAGGCGGTATTTGTTAAAAGTTATAAACAAAAACACGCCGATTGCGGGTGGTAAGCAACACGATCAGCGAACAATAAAAATTATTGTAATAGATCTCAGCTTAACTGATGCCTGAAATTATGATAAAGAATTAAAGATAATATATATTTCTTTAAATAATGGGGGATATTTTTTATAGTAGCATTAATAATCGTATCACATGATTAAAAATGAATCACATTAAATATTAATCATTAATAATTTAGCCATTTATTTAAAATAGCTTGAAATTATTAAAAAATTACTCGAATTAGACTTTTTAGCATTTAGTGTTTAGCCTAAATGTTCTTAAAATTAGATTCGAAAAATAACTCATTTTAATTTGATATTAATGATTGACTCAGAATAATAAGATAAATATATAATTTATAAAGAATATGTAAAACATTTTTTTGGACCCTCCGCTGCCGTCGTACATAATTAGTGCAAAAACATAAAATAAAACTTATTTTTATCATCATTCATTATTTTTATTATCATTCGCCATTTAAGTTTCATGAACAATGAAACAACTAATTTTTTTTTAATTTGTGTTTGAATTATAAATTCTTTCCTTTATTAATATAATATTTTGATAATTGTTACAAGTCCATCCCTACACTCGAAGCACAACCGTCAACCCATCACTCTATGAAAAATGTAAATTAGCATATAAGTAATAATAATTAAATAAAATTTTATTTGAAGAAATTGTGTTTTTTTATCCATCGCTGTGCTATGTCGTAATCGTAATTAATATAAATATTTGTTATTATTATTTGCTATTAATGCAGGGCGCCAGAAATGGGACATTCACATGGTGGCAAGAATGCTCGCAGCACTACCCCATTGAAACTTAGAGCTAAGCTTATACTGTCTTTTGTAATAAGTGACTATTTCTAACCTGTAAGGCTGTGAATAGATTGTTTTGTCCTTAAAGTTACAAACAAAATAATTGGTCAGATAAAAATAGCTCATTTTAATTTGGAGTTTAATTTTTAAGAATTTTAATTTACTCTAAACAAGAGTCTTGTTATAAAGTTGAATGTGTTTTTAATTAAAATATTTATTTTAATATTATAAACAATAACAAGTACAAACACAGCCAGATTGGTACACATGCCCAAACAAACATTTGCCCCAAGCAGGAATCAAACCAAAGGCCTGTGGCACTTAAGATGAGTTCCCCACCGCTGCATCAAAACTATACAAAATGAGTCCAAGCTATGGGCATTGTTCAATCAAATTATTATATTTCTCCAATAGATTGCGTAAGGCAATATTGTATTAGTATGTCTATGGATATGTCTATGGATACGTCTGTGGATATCTATGTCTATGATTTTTTAAAAATGGCAACTGGTAAATTCCGCATCCGTAATGCAATCATGCAATGTGCAAACTTGTAATAGTATAATTATAGTAATTCAGTAAAGAGATTTTTGCGACAAAGTGTTTTAATCACAACTTCCAATAGACAGTAGTTACGTTAACATTTTGGTCCAATCGATTCGGATAAGTAAACTTTTGTAAAAAGTGAAGTTGTTATTGGCAAAAAGCACGTGCCACGTGCTGTGTGCTTTTATAGAAAAGTTATAAATCAGTGTTCTTTGGTGTGTAGGAACTATAAAACAGTGTTTAAACAAAGGATTGGTAACCGTGAGTAATTATTTCATAAAAAGTGAATATTTCTCAAAATATAATTGACTTTGAACATTATAAATTATCAGTGGTCAGAGTGCAAAGACTCGTTATTAATAAATATAGCATATTTTCTTGACTACATATTTCATCATATTATATGTGAAAACAATGGAGGCTCTTCAGTTAGAAACATATTCACAAATAAAGCATTTATTAGAAAATTTCAAAAAGAGTCCTAAAGAACGTTTAACTCAAGGATATTTAGATACTAGATTGGAAATCCTAGAAAACAACTGGAAAAAGTTTCAAATTAATCATGATAATTTAGTTACAACAGCAGAACTTAAGTCGGACTACTTTAAGAAAAATATATATGATATTTGCTTAGATATATACCTTGATATGAAAACTAGAATTAAAGAAATGCAAAGTTTATTAAAAGAGAAATCTCAAAGTATAAATATATCAAACAATGAACAGTCATTGCAAATGGTTGCAAAGTTACCTTCCATTTCTATTCCAAAATTCTCTGGGGATTATAGAGAGTGGCTATCATTTCATGATCTTTTCAAATCGCTGGTTCATGATAATCCAAACTTAAGCAAAGTTAATAAGTGTCAATATTTAAAGTCAAGTTTACATGGAGAAGCTGAGAACTTAGTCAGACAGATTTCCATCACGGAATCAAACTATGACATAATATGGGATATTTTAAATAAAAGATACAATAACCGTAGAAGTATAGTTAACGCTTATATTGGCAAACTTATAAATCAAAAGAGAATTACTAATGAATCTTCCAAAGCGATTAAGGATCTTTTAGATATAACATCAGAGTGCTTGATATCTCTCAAAGCTATAAATATACCTACTGAGCATTGGGATGACCTAGTCGTCTATATAGTCATACAGAAATTAGATCCAGAGTCACATAAGCTGTTTGAGCAAAGTATTGAAAGTCAAGATTCACTGCCATCGTGGAAAACATTATCAAAATTTTTAGAATTTAGGTTTAGAACTTTAGAAGCAGTAAAGTACAAGGATACACAAATCCAACATAGAAACCCAATTAGCGCTAAAAGTTTTACAACTAATATGAATTCATCTGTTTTCTGTATATACTGTAAAGGGGACCACAAAATTTACCACTGTAAAGGTTTTTGTAAACTTAATGTAAATGAAAGACAACAGTATATCCAAAGAAATAATCTTTGCTTTAATTGTTTGAAAAAAGGGCATATATCAAAAGATTGCACACAGACAGGTTGTAGAGTTTGCAGTCGCAAACATCACTCTTTACTTCATGGGTATTCTATCCCACCAAGCACATTGGAACCAAGTACACCATTAGCACAACATGTTAACATAGAAAACATACACAGTTTAAAGGCCTCTATAAGTAAACCAGAATCAGTTATACTAGCAACTGCACTTGTAGCAGTACCGTCAAACAGAAATAGTATCCACACCCTACGTGCACTTGTTGATCAAGGATCACAAGTCTCATTGATCACAGAAGGGGCGTGTCAAGAGTTGGGTTTAAAGAAATCACCTATTAAGGGAGACATAGCTGGCATTAGTTCAACAAAAACAATAACCAAAGCACTAGTAAAATTTGAAATAATGTCTTTACATGACCCAAACAAGATAATACAAATAACTGCATATGTACTTCGGAATTTAACATCTTATATACCACAGCATACACACAAGATAAACTGGCCACAACTAAATAGCCTACCACTAGCGGACCCATTGTTCACACAGCCTGGTCGTGTTGATCTACTCTTGGGTGCAGGAGTGTTCGCAGACATTATTCAACAAGGTCTGATAGTATATAGAAATGAATCAACTTCACTTGTGGCACAAGAAACGTCAATAGGGTGGTTAATTTCAGGTCGTAGCAATAGAACAAGTACTGACAACCAAAAAATCCAAGCTTTCACTTATCATGTAAAACTAGAACTAGATCATCAACTTCGTAGATTCTGGGAGCTTGAAGATGCTGTACCTGGAAAAAGAATAATGACAAATAATGAGATTAAATGCGAAGAGCATTATAATACAACACATAGTAGAAATGCAGATGGTAGATATATAGTTAGATTACCTTTTCTAGTGGATCCTCCAGATATTGGTGAATCTGAAACGATTGCATTAAAAAGATTAATGTTAGTTGAAAAGAAATTTAAGAAAAATCCAGATTTACAAAATAGTTACAATGAATTTATGTTAGATTATTTAAACCAGAAACACATGGAACCTGTATCCATAAATAATAAACCTGACAAAAGTGTGTGTTACCTTCCGCATCATTCTGTAATAAATGAACAGCATCTAACCACAAAGACACGTGTAGTGTTTGATGCATCTGCTAAGACGAGTAATGGAAAATCACTCAATGATAACTTAATGATAGGACCATCGCTACAAAGTGATATTAGACAAACAACTTTAAGTTGGCGTAGACATGCTACAGTTTTGATTGGAGACATACGGCAGATGTATAGACAAATACACATTCATGAGAAAGATAGAGACTTCCAAAGGATTCTTTGGCGATTTAATTCTAGTGAACCAATACAACATTATAGACTGACTACTGTCACATATGGAACTTCTTCAGCTCCATATTTAGCAATAAAAACACTTAAACAGTTAGCTCTTGATGAAAAGTGTAATTTTCCACAAAAAACAATAGATGTTTTGCTTAATGATTTCTACATGGATGATTTACTTACAGGAGCATCAACACCTGCTGAATTAAAGGAATTACAAAGTAATTTAATACAATTGTTGAAAAGAGGTGGCTTTATCTTACATAAGTGGGCATCAAATACATCAATTACAGCAGATTCCATACAGTCTAATAGAAAGATTTTAGGAATCAACTGGAATAATAAAACCGATAAATTTGAACTTGCATTTGAAATAAAAAATTGTAATGAGAAGCCAACTAAAAGGTCAATCTTAAGAGATATTGCAAAATTATATGATCCAGCTGGATGGCTAGCTCCTATAGTAGTTAGAGCAAAAGTATTCTTACAGAAACTGTGGACAGAAGGTCTAGATTGGGATGATGAAATTTCTGAACAATTAGAAACAGAATGGATTTCTTTTCGTAGTCAACTTTGTAATATGTCAATGATAGAGCTTGATAGATGGATAGGCATAACAAACAATATAACTAAGATTGAAATTCATGGATTTTCAGACGCCTCAGATATAGCATACTCTGCTGTAGTATATTGTCGTACAATTCTACCTGAATCTATTAAAGTGACAATGATTGAAGCTAAAACTAGAGTGGCACCTGTCAAAAGAATATCCACACCTAGACTGGAATTATGTGGAGCTGTATTACTGGCTAAACTGTTACACAGAGTTCGAACAACACTTGATATTCCGATAAATGACACTTATGCATGGACGGATGCAACAATAGTTCTGGCTTGGTTACAGCGTTCCCCTAGTTATTGGAAAACTTTCGTTGCAAATAGAGTGACGGAAATAATAAACATAGTTAACACTGATAGATGGTTTCACGTTGAATCTTCAACAAATCCTGCTGATGTAGCATCCCGTGGGATTTCTCCGCTTGAGCTGCAGTCTCACGAACTGTGGTGGCAAGGTCCATCCTGGTTACGAGAAAATAGTGAATTACCTGTGAAAAATATAAGTGAAATAATTAATCTTACTGAGTTGGAGAAAAAACCTGAAGTGAAAGTGTTATTAAGTTATAGTGTCCTACAGGAATCTGAAAATAAAAACATTTTTAATAAATATTCTAGTTATAAGAAATTGTTAAGAGTAATAAGCTATTGTTTTCGATTCTATTACAAGTGTAAAAGTAAAGCCAAAAAGAAAAACTTACCTGAATTTGTAACTACCACTTATCTGAACTCAAAAGAATTGCAAAATGCTGCCTATACTCTAATAAGGTTATCTCAAATGATTGAAATAGTAAATGTAAAGGATATATAAAATTTAAATCCATTTATTGATAGTCAAGACAAATTATTAAAGGTAGGGGGTCGTTTACAAAATTCATGTGTAAGTAATGAAACTAAGCATCCAATAATATTAGCAAAAAATAGTAAATTAGCTTACCTGATTGTCAAAGACTCGCACAATGCTACCTTGCATGGTGGAAATTTGTTGATGTTAAATTACATTAGAAATAAATATCATATAATTGCTGTAAAAATTTGATAAAAGGGTAATAAGAGAATGTACCATTTGTTGTAGAAATTCAAGTAAAACTGCAAAACAATTGATGGGAAACTTACCTAAGTATAGAGTAACACCACAAAGAGCTTTTTTTGTGAGTGGAGTTGACTTTGCAGGACCAGTTATTCTTAAACAATTCAGTGGACGTGGATCCAATAGAACCACTAAAGCTTATATTGCCTTGTTTATTTGCACTGTCACTAAAGCTGTACATATAGAACTAGTAACTAGTCTCAGTACTGAAAGTTTCTTATCAGCCTTTCGCCGATTTACTGCGCGTAGAGGTCATTGTAAAAAATTAATTAGTGATTGTGGTACTAACTTTAAAGGAGCATGTAAGGAACTTGAGATTTTGTTTAGTAAAACCATTAGTAATTTGCCTAAAGAGATTGCTGAATTATTAGCGCAAGATGGAACTGAATGGCAGTTCAATCCTGCTAGTGCCCCACATATGGGAGGTTTATGGGAATCAGCAATTAAATCAACAAAAAAACATCTTAATAGAGTTCTTGGTGATACCAAATTAACTTATGAAGAGTATTCAACATTATTATGTCAAATTGAAAGTTGTCTAAATTCCCGACCATTAACTTCATTAGATGATGACAAACTTGGTGTAACTATTGCGTTAACACCTGGTCATTTCTTAATCGGTGAGAACCCAATAGTTGTACCTGACAGTAACTTAGAAAAGGTGTATATATATAAGGTGTTTCACTTTAAAATGCGGTAACTTTGCGGGAAGCTTCTATAAGTGTAACAGATCAAATTCTAATTACGATATATGATGTATCTTTTTGCTATATTTTAAAAAACTATTTTCATATCATCGCTCGAACTATGACTCTAACTGAATAAAATCTATACTTCAAGCCGTGCGCTACGTCACATCACATATGACGTAACACATAGCGCGTATAGCGGCATTGACCTGAGTCACCGACCGCGCGCCCGGTGTGTTATGTGTTTATCACAAAGTACGTGGATACATTATGACAGTAGTGTAGTATCTTGTCTGTAGCTTGCATGTCGTTTAAACTATCCTTCGCCCTTTCAAAAGTTCTTGTTCCAGCATCAATCCCGGTATTTTGCCCAGGGTCTGCTTATTACCCTTATCCGGATTTGACAAGATACTAGTTCTTACGCAGCGATTGTCATCCGAACACCGCAACCCAAGGGCGAACCAGTAACTCATTAAAAAAAAAAAGCAAGTTACTAATATTATCAGATGTTTTGATAATATCGACCGCCGACAGCTTAACGTGCTCTCCGACGCACGGTGGTGAGAACCACAAGGACAGACACCCGGACAGAGACAGATATTAATAAGATCAAACCAATATCCACCCCGAACGGGAATCGAACCCAGGACCGTCGAGTCGCCATAATTTGACTTCTTCAGAAACCACCATGATGAAATAATAAAATCAAACTGCGAGTTTACGACCTACCCCACGTAAAAAGTCGTTCACTCCGGCATTTTTAAGTAAGGTTATTGACCGGTAGCATCGCTGGGCGGCTTTGATGTCGCCGCTACTTGCCTTGCCTACTTAGTGCTCAACTTAGATTCAAGACAACCCGCACCCCACACCTTAATTGAAATTACTAATTTAATTTTTTAATAAATAAAACGTGAATGGGTTCATCAATACAAATATCCGCCCCGAACGGCAATCGAACCCGTGACCATCGAATCGGTGGGCTCGCTACCTACACGCTACAACGATTTTATGCAATATTTACCTGTAAAAATTACCAAGACCGTATTCATAACGCGTATTTCATAACTCAGTGGAGTAGCCTCCAAGAACAATAGCAAGATGAATATTAATCTGTAAATGTAGTCTCAAAAAGAATTGAATTATTGTGTATTATCGCATGTCCCAAATAAAGGGTAAAACTTTTCCTTAACCTTAAAATTTGTTTTATTTTATTTGCAATATTAAAGATTATCGACTGTAAAAATGTTATTTTAATTTTTAACTGAATTTCAATACAGTTGAAAAATCAAGCAAATTCCAGGAATATCTTTATCTTCACAAATAACGCAATACATAAATATGTATAAAACTTATACTGCTATAATTCAGTATCACACATTACTAAATAAAACATACGTAAACAGAAATGTACATCTGAATTAGCTCAAATGATTATTATTAAAAACTAACTTTAAGAGGGATAACTGTTTGCGATATTAACTTTATACTACAGCTCACACAAGTAGGTACGCAAGCGAATCAGCATTTAGTCATTGACCTTCCTATTTATTCACTGATTTTCCTTCACACTCCTGTCACTTTAAAAATATCAGTTAAAAATAATTCAATCCATCCAACTAGAAATCTATTATTTATCGTTAGATAAGTAGTTAGTTAGATTACTAATTTTATTTTTAATCAAGATATAATTAGTCTAATAAATTACGTACCTAGCTAATAGCTACATAGTACATTCTACAATTCGATTGAATTTATTTTGCATTTGAGTGTTTAAATTACGTAATAATTTTACCTACTTTAACCAACTCAGATCATAATTTACGTTTTAAAATATTAATAATAAATAATTTTCCTAAATAGGAAAATAGTATTTTATGGTAAATTGACACATCATAACCCAATTTAGAGTATTATTCGAAAATATCGCGTATCTTAAACTTAAAAATTTCTTTTCTTTTCTTAATTCAAATTTAAAAATGTGACCCAATTCCTATAATCGCGGCTAAAGATTTCTTTATTTGCGGATTTAATCGGTACAAAGTACATGCATAGTAATAAAAACAATTCTAATACGTATGTTTCCAATTAAATATCCTTTTTAAACTCGCCGATAAATCGACTAATAAAAAAGTAAAAAGACCTTATTACAACCCTACAGTAAGTATGTTATTAAGTGATATCGCCGCTGTATTTTTCGGCCCTTGACATAAACCGCCTTCAACGCTGTATTGTTTCGGCCTATGACATAAACCGCCTTCGCCGCGGTCGGTGTTTTTGAAAATGTAAACAAACAGAATTAAAGTAACCTTATTACTCAGTGCATAAAGTTTATTTTTAAAGACTACCACGTATAAGATGTTCCGTTCTTTGGTAAAACCCGCTGTGCGTGTCTTATTGTTTCATCGTTCCATTCGTTACAAAAACTCTGATCGAGTAACACGTCTCTGCCGCTGTCTTCGTAATTTAAAATGTCGAAAATTGTTCGTGATCCAGCAATACAAAAAATGGAAGTGGCATTGTCATTATGGATCGAAGACCGCTAAAATCAAAACAAGGGCGACCTGCCAGTGTTTTAGCGTGCTAATAAGAAAGCGTGGTTAACAAGTGCCATTTTTGTGACTGTGAATTCCGGAATTGTTATGTTTCTGGAGTTGAAATTTGTTTTAAAAAAAGAATTCAGACTTTAAAGTGGTTCTAGTTTTGGACAATTCACCAGGTCATCCTCCATTTTTTTTTAATAAACAAGTGACATTTTTACCTTCCAACACGACGGCTTTGCTTCAACCTATGGACCAAGGAATAATCCAGGTCTTTAAGCTCTATTACATTAGACGAACCTTCAAAATCATTTTGAATAATATGGAAGGTGATATGAATCCTGATATGAATGTTATGGAATGCTGGAAGAAATTTGACATAGCAAAATGCATCGTTGGAAAAACTGAAGCCATACACATTGAATACGTGCTGGAGAAAACTGTGGCCTGCTCTGACTGTGGAAAATGACGAAGAATCTGTGCAAATGCAAATTATTACTGCAAACATAGCCGAAATTGCGAGTGGAATAGGACGAAATGGGTACGAACAGATAGAATCAAGTTACATTCAGGAGTTGCTTGTATTGCAACATTAATATTTGACTGAAACCGACTTGGAGGAAATGTTAAATTCACAGCACATTGAAGAAGATGCTTCAACAAGCAATTTGGAAATGTGGTATTTAATCTGAAAAATTTTAGTGAAGGTTTAAGAATGGCAAATGAGCTTTGTGATTTCTTTATGAAAATTGATCCGCCTATGGAACGAAGTATTGTTTTCAAGAGGCACATTGCTAATGCAACTACTGAAGATCTGTGTGAACTGAAAGAGATTTAAAAAACTGCCAAGCAAGAAAAAATTACAAAATTCTTTAAACCGTTGCCTAAGCCTTAATGTAATAAGTATGGTCAAAAACTTCAATTAAATTTATTTTTTATGTTTGTTTTTTATTTTGTCAGCTAGGAACGTATCCCCTATAATGCCATATAAAATACCATTTCATATTCACTGTTAAGAGCTTTTACTGTACTAATAATTTTTGGTCAGCTTTAATAATAAACTAATTAATTAATTATAATGTTAAAGTACAATAATTAAATTTATAACTTTTAAAGACAAACGTATTTTGTTTTTGTTTCATAATTACGTATACTACGTAATAATAACCGCATTCACTACTCGCCGGTATTTCCCGGCGACTAAAGAATTTTTGACGCCATTGTTGCTAGGGAAGCGGGGAAGAGGGCAAAGGCGGAGTAAAGTATTGCCAGACTTTTCAAGAAAAGTGCTACTTTTGTCATTACAACCAAAATTCTAATATTCTGTAACTTACACTTTCAAATATTATTTTGCCAAATAAAATTCCACAAATACAGGAATTCAATACAAAAGAAGCACAAAATATTGTTTGTAAAAATATTAGTATAAAATGTATATCATCTTTGTTCGAGTATTTTTTTAATATTAAAAATTTCTTTTTCCGTATTGTTTTAGTTAATTTTCACATGTATTTAATATCCTAAATCTTAACGTGCTTTATAACTCGACACCGTAATTTCCTTAAATATTTCGAAAATTTATATCTTGCCAACACTAGGCGCTACACGTATATCTATCTTGGGAGGGACTAGAATAAAAATAAGGCGTGGGGATGTGACGACCCCATCGCCCGCTGTTGGGATAACCTCTGTCACAACAGAGATTATTCCACCAGTGCAATCAGTCACACTGGTGGTAGGTCTTTTGTTGCAAGAGGCCGGCTAGGTAGGTACCACCGCAGTGTCCAATATTCTGCCGCCAAATAGTAGCACTACTGTGTTCCGGTATGAAAGGGCACTGTACGCTAGTGAAATTACTGGGCGAACGAGATTAAGAACTAATATCTCGAGGTTGGCAACGCGTGAGTGGGACCTACTAATGGTGCTGCAAGCGCTCATAGGCTGCGACAGCCACTTACCATCAGGTGGGCCATATGCTTGTTTGCCAACTTCTAACATAAAAAAAGGCTTGGTCTACACCACGGGTTTTATTAGTTTAGTTAATTAGTACTATTTTCTTGTAAAAAAAATATTGGAATTATGTTGCATTACATAATATTGTACATATTAGCTTTGCTTACCCCTGCCCTAATAATAGCAATAAAACAAATCTTTTTTTTTTATTTCACGCTGGTAAATTGAAGACATAAGTATTTTAATTACATACTAGCGGTCGCTCACACTTTACCCGCGTAAAATAAAAAAAGTAATTGTTTCGTTGCTACTCATTGGATAAGAGCAATTTACTTATCAAGATTTAACGATTGTTATAGGATGTTATTGATAATAATCGGGACCGCCAGCCGAGGCACGGTGGGGAGACCCACACGGCCAAACGCCCAGACCGAGACAGAAATTTAACAAACATCTGCCCGAGCGGGAATCGAACCCGCAACCGTCGAGACTAAAGGCAGACTCGCAACCCACAACGCCACAACGGTGTATTTGTTAATTTAGTTACGTTCGACAGAAGTACATACATCCACAGATAAAAGCCTCAATAGCTCAACGGTAGAAGGGCTGGCTCTTAACGTGAGTGTGGGAAGTTTCATTTTTGTCTACTTTTTGATTATTTGGAGGGAGGACCATTAATAACAACTATTTATAATTAGAAAAAGCATTGCTAGAAATAAGCATTGCTTAGATCAATTTTTTTATTATTTTTTAATTTAACTAATTATAATTTTTAGTAGAAAAAATGTTGAAGACTTGATTTACTATAAAAATTATTTTGTGGAACTTATACCTACTGAACATCTTATTTTTTTTCAGTTTGGCGTTTTTCAAATGAACATTCTGTTTGTATGCCATATTATGATAGCGCACGTATTATTATTATTACTATTGCTACTCGCTACTAAACGCTAGCGTATCAATGATTTGACGTTCAGTGCGCTGCAAAATTGATATTCAGATAAAGAAATTAAATTAAAAATTTATCTGCGATCGATCGATACATAAAATTCTTCAAAATTAATTAAATACAATAATAATAATCACGAGCGTAATCGTATGGAATACAGTAAATGAATATTAAAAAAAGGTTTTAATACTACTATTAAATGATTTAATTAAATCAATTTTAATGATTCAGCATTTGAAATTATACTAAATAAATGAAGCTGGTTAGGTATAACTAATTCGCATATTCAGTCACAGTAACGACAGCGTAGTGGTTCTGTGGCTCCGTATGTGACGCGGCATCCTGTGTTCAAATCTTCACTTTACAGTAGTTTTTTCTTATTTTAAGATTAGTTTTGTTTTTTGTGTTTTCTTATTTTAAGATTTTAAGTTAGCCGTCGTGTAAAGAGGTCATGAACGAGCATTACCCAACAACTGTCTATTGAGACGAGGCGTACATCATATTTAATATGTAAATTAGAGACATAGATGTGTTCATTCTGTTCTAAAAGTATTGAAATTGTTATAAACAGTTTGTGTGGATAAATCAAAAGGCGTTTTAGATTTCTTTTTGACCCGCACACCACCAAGACCCTGAACTTGCTAGCCGTGGTCTGGTTTTGGCTGAGTTCCAATCATTTGTAAAAACTCTCCTGGCGTCCAAACAATTTATTTAAGATTAAGTAACTAGTGGTTTATAAATATTATAAGTATACTCAGCATCTGCTGTCTTATTTTACGTAAACCCGTAACACAATTTATTACTTATCACGCATTGTGTAAATTATTAAAATCCCCAACTCTCAAAATCCGAGGATAAAAATTTCGGACCAGTCAGGTCAGCTCGGCTAACGGCCCGAGGATTTCCATTATGTATATTAAACAAAGCAGCTGTGGTATAAAAGTAGACTCATCAGTCCACAAAATGTTGTGGCTAGGGTCTAAGAGCCACCCGCAGTAATATCCGCCGGTTGCAAATATTGTAATACGTGTATAATGGTACAGGGGTATACCTTCCTGGTAAAGTATACGCCACACCGTGCTACGGCTAATACCAAAGTCCCGTTTTGTATCTCGCCCGTCTTGTGCTTGCCATGGGACTATTTAAAAAAAAGTAATTTTTTTTTTTGTAAATAAACATTTAAATGGGTCCGCCTGGAATCTAACACTGGAGGCTTAAAGCTATCATAGCTCCTCATTCTTTGTTCAGGGCCAAGAATGGTTCGCTCACTGGGGCGTTTCCCGCAACGTTTTAGAATTTTTAGAATAATAGAATAATTTAATTAGAATGCTATGGGCATTACCACCAACATTCTAATATTTTGAAACTTTTACTTCAAATATCATTTTGTTAAAAAGTATTCCATAAATTTACACAAGAATTAAACATAGGAATGGGACAAAATATTGTCGACGACGACACGACGTTGTGGCGCAGCGGTAGCGAACCTGCCTTAAACGCCACAGGTCGCGGGTTCGATTCCCGCTCGGGGCATAATATGTTTGTATTGACCATGCAAGCATATTTTCCGGTCTGGGTGTATTTGTCCTTGTCATTGTGAATGTTTCCGGACCCCGACACAGGATATCACTATCCTAATGGGGGCCGTTGAGTGTGTAGCGTTCATTTATTTATTTAAAATATTTAATTATTGTATGTAAAAATATTAGTAGAAAATTATTGTTTTTATTCAATTATAAATTTTAAAACATGAAAAGAAGAATCATAATTATTTACTTCTTTCTATAAACTCTACACTGTAATTTCTTTAAATCTATTATAAAGATAAAAAATTTGAATTTTTGTGTGTATGTTTGTAATAAATAAACTCAAAACTACTATTTAAAAATTCTTTCACCATTGGAAAGCTACATTCACCCTGATTGGATTTAATTGGATTGAAAAGATTGGGATCCTTACTAAAACTTAACTAACGTAATCCAAAGTGTAAAAATTGCCCTAAAACGTCTTTCGTCGCATGCGCTGCGGAAACTATTGATGATAGAACAAAAGTATGTTCTAAAATATTAAATAACATATTTTCAATAAAATAAATAATAATATCAACAAAGAAATATAAAAAAATATTATGTCCACCCGTGCGAAGCCGGGACGGGCCGCTAGTATTTCATAAAATTATTATTATTATTATTATAACTTGCCAACACTGAGCGATAGACTTTACACGTGTAACTATCTTTCAAGGACAAGTTAAGCTTGGTCCAGACCAGGCACTTGTACGGTAAGGAATTGATTATTTTTTCTGAAATATGCTTAGCGTGAAGATTTCTTTTTAGTTATGGTAATTACTATAATTATATTGTGAAAATACTTTTATCAGTTAATGTTTAAAGTACCTTACCTACTCCATCGAGAAAGTTTTTGACGTTTAGAATTATTTTTGATTTCGTAATATGGTATACATATTAGATTTTACCTGCGATTTTGTTTGTGTCAATTCAATGTCAATCAATTCAAGTTTTTGTTACAAACATCGGTTAATGTACAAGTTAAAATTCAACTTTGTACTCCATTTATCATATTACAATTTATTAATTTTATATGCGCAACCGTTGTGCTCGACGACCATGTAAAAGTTATTTTTCTGTTCCTCAGGAACATTACCCTTTTCTGAATGAACTTTTCATTCATTCATTCTGTATGCTTTCTAATACCCCTTGACCATGTCTATACAAAATTTGATAATGCTGGTCATTGTCGAGTAGTTAAGGTGTAAAAGTGTAACAACTAAACAAACTCACATTTCCCAAAATGTATGAGCGCCGCTTTAGGAAAGGCGGCACTTCAAAAGGCATATTTTTCAACGATTTTGTAAAAGACATATTTTTATTACATACTAGTGGTCGCTCGCGACTTCAACCGGAAAGAATCAAAAATATCATTTGTTTTTTTTTATATCTAAGGCTCCGGTCATCGTAACAAGATAATTACTATTTAATAGTTTTTAGGTAATTTGCTGCTTACAAACATTAATGATAAAATGTGCAATTGACGATTTCTTATTTTAATTTTTTTTTCCTTTAAAAAAGTTTAATTTTTTAGTTTTAATTTAAATTTTTAGTTTTTTTTTTCCTTTAAATACCGCTTTCAAAGTAGGTTACTGACTTAAAATGTTTGTGTGCCATACATAAATACCACACGTATTATTATTATTAGACGACGTTTTGGTGCAGCGGTGGCGAACCTGCCTTAAGCACACCTGCCCCACATGTTTTTATGGACGATACAGGCATGTTTTCCGGACTGGGTACAGCCACAGGTTCGATTCCCGTGCGAGGCGGATATTTGTATTGATGAACCCATTCATGTTTTATTTATTAAAAAAATTAAATTAGTAAATTTTGATTAAGGTGTAGGGTGCGGGTTGTCTTGAATCTAAGTGGAGCACTAAGTAGGCAAGGCAAGTAGCGGCGACATCAAAACCGGTCAATAACCTTACTTGGAAAATGCCGGAGTGAACGACTTTTTACGTGGGGTAGGTCGTAAACTCGCAGTTTGATTTTATTATTTTATCATAGTGGTTTCTGAAGAAGTCAAATTATGGCGACTCGACGGTCCCGGGTTCGATTCCCTTTCGGGGTGGATATTGGTTTGATCGTATTGCTATCTGTCTCTGTCCAGGTGTCTGTCCTTGTGGTTCTCACCACCGTGCGGAGAGCACGTTAAGCTGTCGGCGGTCGATATTATCAAAACATCTGATATTATTAGTAACTTGCTTTTAACCAATGAGTTACTGATTCGCCCTTGGGGTGCGGTGTTCGGATGACAATCGCTGCGTAAGAACTAGTATCTTGTCAAATCCGGATAAGGGTAATAAGCAGACCCTGGGCAAAATACCGGGATTGATGCTGAAACAAGAACTTTTGAAAGGGCGAAGAATAGTTTAAACGAAATACAAGCTACATACAAGATACTACACTACTGTCATAATGTATCCACGTACTTTGTGATAAACACATAACACACCGGGCGCGCGGTCGGTGACTCAGGTCAATGACGCTATACGCGCTATGTGCTACGTCATATGTGATGTGACGTAATGCACGGCTTACATTATAGATTTTATTCAGCTAGAGTCATAGTTCGAGCGATGGTATGAAAATATATTTTTTTAAATATAGCAAAAAGGTACATCATATATCGTAATTAGAATTTGATCTGTTACACTTATAGAAGCTTCCCGCAAAGTTACCGCATTTTAAAGTGAAACACCTTATATACCTTATAATAAGAGATGGATTTATTTACAACAAAAATTGCAATCATTTTGGCGTCAATGGAGCCAAGAATATCTTGTAAATTTACAGAAACGTAATAAATGGGATAAAATTCAAAATAATTTTAAAATTGGTAATATAGTTTTAGTCAAAGATGAAAGATTACCACCCACTAAATGGTTACTGGGTAAAATTGTTAATGTTCACCCTGGTACAGACGGTTTAGTTAGAGTTGTAAGTGTAAAATGTAAAGACTCAGTTCTACAGAGACCTATTCAAAAATTGTGTATACTACCTACAGAATCAGAACCTTAAATTGTATATTTAAAAAAAGGTTATTTGACAGTCCATTTGTATCTCGCTCACTTGTATTTGTACATCTTAAGTTTTGTATACATGTAAAATACAAATATTAATGCCTGTGTATAATTATATAGCATTGCCTTAGTTTTTTATCATTATTATTAGCTTTATTAGTTTGTTTTCTTTGTTATTTAAAGTTCTGACGCACTTTGAGGGGCGGAATGTTCAATCAAATTATTATATTTCTCCAATAGATTGCGTAAGGCAATATTGTATTAGTATGTCTATGGATATGTCTATGGATACGTCTGTGGATATCTATGTCTATGATTGTTAAAAATGGCAACTGGTAAATTCCGCATCCGTAATGCAATCATGCAATGTGCAAACTTGTAATAGTATAATTATAGTAATTCAGTAAAGAGATTTTTGCGACAAAGTGTTTTAATCACAACTTCCAATAGACAGTAGTTACGTTAACATTTTGGTCCAATCGATTCGGATAAGTAAACTTTTGTAAAAAGTGAAGTTGTTACCGGCAAAAAAGCACGTGCCACGTGCTGTGTGCTTTTATAGAAAAGTTATAAATCAGTGTTCTTTGGTGTGTAGGAACTATAAAACAGTGTTTAAACAAAGGATTGGTAACCGTGAGTAATTATTTCATAAAAAGTGAATATTTCTCAAAATATAATTGACTTTGAACATTATAAATTATCAGTGGTCAGAGTGCAAAGACTCGTTATTAATAAATATAGCATATTTTCTTGACTACATATTTCATCATATTATATGTGAAAACAATGGAGGCTCTTCAGTTAGAAACATATTCACAAATAAAGCATTTATTAGAAAATTTCAAAAAGAGTCCTAAAGAACGTTTAACTCAAGGATATTTAGATACTAGATTGGAAATCCTAGAAAATAACTGGAAAAAGTTTCAAATTAATCATGATAATTTAGTTACAACAGCAGAACTTAAGTCGGACTACTTTAAGAAAAATATATATGATATTTGCTTAGATATATACCTTGATATGAAAACTAGAATTAAAGAAATGCAAAGTTTATTAAAAGAGAAATCTCAAAGTATAAATATATCAAACAATGAACAGTCATTGCAAATGGTTGCAAAGTTACCTTCCATTTCTATTCCAAAATTCTCTGGGGATTATAGAGAGTGGCTATCATTTCATGATCTTTTCAAATCGCTGGTTCATGATAATCCAAACTTAAGCAAAGTTAATAAGTGTCAATATTTAAAGTCAAGTTTACATGGAGAAGCTGAGAACTTAGTCAGACAGATTTCCATCACGGAATCAAACTATGACATAATATGGGATATTTTAAATAAAAGATACAATAACCGTAGAAGTATAGTTAACGCTTATATTGGCAAACTTATAAATCAAAAGAGAATTACTAATGAATCTTCCAAAGCGATTAAGGATCTTTTAGATATAACATCAGAGTGCTTGATATCTCTCAAAGCTATAAATATACCTACTGAGCATTGGGATGACCTAGTCGTCTATATAGTCATACAGAAATTAGATCCAGAGTCACATAAGCTGTTTGAGCAAAGTATTGAAAGTCAAGATTCACTGCCATCGTGGAAAACATTATCAAAATTTTTAGAATTTAGGTTTAGAACTTTAGAAGCAGTAAAGTACAAGGATACACAAATCCAACATAGAAACCCAATTAGCGCTAAAAGTTTTACAACTAATATGAATTCATCTGTTTTCTGTATATACTGTAAAGGGGACCACAAAATTTACCACTGTAAAGGTTTTTGTAAACTTAATGTAAATGAAAGACAACAGTATATCCAAAGAAATAATCTTTGCTTTATTTGTTTGAAAAAAGGGCATATATCAAAAGATTGCACACAGACAGGTTGTAGAGTTTGCAGTCGCAAACATCACTCTTTACTTCATGGGTATTCTATCCCACCAAGCACATTGGAACCAAGTACACCATTAGCACAACATGTTAACATAGAAAACATACACAGTTTAAAGGCCTCTATAAGTAAACCAGAATCAGTTATACTAGCAACTGCACTTGTAGCAGTACCGTCAAACAGAAATAGTATCCACACCCTACGTGCACTTGTTGATCAAGGATCACAAGTCTCATTGATCACAGAAGGGGCGTGTCAAGAGTTGGGTTTAAAGAAATCACCTATTAAGGGAGACATAGCTGGCATTAGTTCAACAAAAACAATAACCAAAGCACTAGTAAAATTTGAAATAATGTCTTTACATGACCCAAACAAGATAATACAAATAACTGCATATGTACTTCGGAATTTAACATCTTATATACCACAGCATACACACAAGATAAACTGGCCACAACTAAATAGCCTACCACTAGCGGACCCATTGTTCACACAGCCTGGTCGTGTTGATCTACTCTTGGGTGCAGGAGTGTTCGCAGACATTATTCAACAAGGTCTGATAGTATATAGAAATGAATCAACTTCACTTGTGGCACAAGAAACGTCAATAGGGTGGTTAATTTCAGGTCGTAGCAATAGAACAAGTACTGACAACCAAAAAATCCAAGCTTTCACTTATCATGTAAAACTAGAACTAGATCATCAACTTCGTAGATTCTGGGAGCTTGAAGATGCTGTACCTGGAAAAAGAATAATGACAAATAATGAGATTAAATGCGAAGAGCATTATAATACAACACATAGTAGAAATGCAGATGGTAGATATATAGTTAGATTACCTTTTCTAGTGGATCCTCCAGATATTGGTGAATCTGAAACGATTGCATTAAAAAGATTAATGTTAGTTGAAAAGAAATTTAAGAAAAATCCAGATTTACAAAATAGTTACAATGAATTTATGTTAGATTATTTAAACCAGAAACACATGGAACCTGTATCCATAAATAATAAACCTGACAAAAGTGTGTGTTACCTTCCGCATCATTCTGTAATAAATGAACAGCATCTAACCACAAAGACACGTGTAGTGTTTGATGCATCTGCTAAGACGAGTAATGGAAAATCACTCAATGATAACTTAATGATAGGACCATCGCTACAAAGTGATATTAGACAAACAACTTTAAGTTGGCGTAGACATGCTACAGTTTTGATTGGAGACATACGGCAGATGTATAGACAAATACACATTCATGAGAAAGATAGAGACTTCCAAAGGATTCTTTGGCGATTTAATTCTAGTGAACCAATACAACATTATAGACTGACTACTGTCACATATGGAACTTCTTCAGCTCCATATTTAGCAATAAAAACACTTAAACAGTTAGCTCTTGATGAAAAGTGTAATTTTCCACAAAAAACAATAGATGTTTTGCTTAATGATTTCTACATGGATGATTTACTTACAGGAGCATCAACACCTGCTGAATTAAAGGAATTACAAAGTAATTTAATACAATTGTTGAAAAGAGGTGGCTTTATCTTACATAAGTGGGCATCAAATACATCAATTACAGCAGATTCCATACAGTCTAATAGAAAGATTTTAGGAATCAACTGGAATAATAAAACCGATAAATTTGAACTTGCATTTGAAATAAAAAATTGTAATGAGAAGCCAACTAAAAGGTCAATCTTAAGAGATATTGCAAAATTATATGATCCAGCTGGATGGCTAGCTCCTATAGTAGTTAGAGCAAAAGTATTCTTACAGAAACTGTGGACAGAAGGTCTAGATTGGGATGATGAAATTTCTGAACAATTAGAAACAGAATGGATTTCTTTTCGTAGTCAACTTTGTAATATGTCAATGATAGAGCTTGATAGATGGATAGGCATAACAAACAATATAACTAAGATTGAAATTCATGGATTTTCAGACGCCTCAGATATAGCATACTCTGCTGTAGTATATTGTCGTACAATTCTACCTGAATCTATTAAAGTGACAATGATTGAAGCTAAAACTAGAGTGGCACCTGTCAAAAGAATATCCACACCTAGACTGGAATTATGTGGAGCTGTATTACTGGCTAAACTGTTACACAGAGTTCGAACAACACTTGATATTCCGATAAATGACACTTATGCATGGACGGATGCAACAATAGTTCTGGCTTGGTTACAGCGTTCCCCTAGTTATTGGAAAACTTTCGTTGCAAATAGAGTGACGGAAATAATAAACATAGTTAACACTGATAGATGGTTTCACGTTGAATCTTCAACAAATCCTGCTGATGTAGCATCCCGTGGGATTTCTCCGCTTGAGCTGCAGTCTCACGAACTGTGGTGGCAAGGTCCATCCTGGTTACGAGAAAATAGTGAATTACCTGTGAAAAATATAAGTGAAATAATTAATCTTACTGAGTTGGAGAAAAAACCTGAAGTGAAAGTGTTATTAAGTTATAGTGTCCTACAGGAATCTGAAAATAAAAACATTTTTAATAAATATTCTAGTTATAAGAAATTGTTAAGAGTAATAAGCTATTGTTTTCGATTCTATTACAAGTGTAAAAGTAAAGCCAAAAAGAAAAACTTACCTGAATTTGTAACTACCACTTATCTGAACTCAAAAGAATTGCAAAATGCTGCCTATACTCTAATAAGGTTATCTCAAATGATTGAAATAGTAAATGTAAAGGATATATAAAATTTAAATCCATTTATTGATAGTCAAGACAAATTATTAAAGGTAGGGGGTCGTTTACAAAATTCATGTGTAAGTAATGAAACTAAGCATCCAATAATATTAGCAAAAAATAGTAAATTAGCTTACCTGATTGTCAAAGACTCGCACAATGCTACCTTGCATGGTGGAAATTTGTTGATGTTAAATTACATTAGAAATAAATATCATATAATTGCTGTAAAAAATTTGATAAAAAGGGTAATAAGAGAATGTACCATTTGTTGTAGAAATTCAAGTAAAACTGCAAAACAATTGATGGGAAACTTACCTAAGTATAGAGTAACACCACAAAGAGCTTTTTTTGTGAGTGGAGTTGACTTTGCAGGACCAGTTATTCTTAAACAATTCAGTGGACGTGGATCCAATAGAACCACTAAAGCTTATATTGCCTTGTTTATTTGCACTGTCACTAAAGCTGTACATATAGAACTAGTAACTAGTCTCAGTACTGAAAGTTTCTTATCAGCCTTTCGCCGATTTACTGCGCGTAGAGGTCATTGTAAAAAATTAATTAGTGATTGTGGTACTAACTTTAAAGGAGCATGTAAGGAACTTGAGATTTTGTTTAGTAAAACCATTAGTAATTTGCCTAAAGAGATTGCTGAATTATTAGCGCAAGATGGAACTGAATGGCAGTTCAATCCTGCTAGTGCCCCACATATGGGAGGTTTATGGGAATCAGCAATTAAATCAACAAAAAAACATCTTAATAGAGTTCTTGGTGATACCAAATTAACTTATGAAGAGTATTCAACATTATAATGTCAAATTGAAAGTTGTCTAAATTCCCGACCATTAACTTCATTAGATGATGACAAACTTGGTGTAACTATTGCGTTAACACCTGGTCATTTCTTAATCGGTGAGAACCCAATAGTTGTACCTGACAGTAACTTAGAAAAGGTGTATATATATAAGGTGTTTCACTTTAAAATGCGGTAACTTTGCGGGAAGCTTCTATAAGTGTAACAGATCAAATTCTAATTACGATATATGATGTATCTTTTTGCTATATTTTAAAAAACTATTTTCATATCATCGCTCGAACTATGACTCTAACTGAATAAAATCTATACTTCAAGCCGTGCGCTACGTCACATCACATATGACGTAACACATAGCGCGTATAGCGGCATTGACCTGAGTCACCGACCGCGCGCCCGGTGTGTTATGTGTTTATCACAAAGTACGTGGATACATTATGACAGTAGTGTAGTATCTTGTCTGTAGCTTGCATGTCGTTTAAACTATCCTTCGCCCTTTCAAAAGTTCTTGTTCCAGCATCAATCCCGGTATTTTGCCCAGGGTCTGCTTATTACCCTTATCCGGATTTGACAAGATACTAGTTCTTACGCAGCGATTGTCATCCGAACACCGCAACCCAAGGGCGAACCAGTAACTCATTAAAAAAAAAAAGCAAGTTACTAATATTATCAGATGTTTTGATAATATCGACCGCCGACAGCTTAACGTGCTCTCCGACGCACGGTGGTGAGAACCACAAGGACAGACACCCGGACAGAGACAGATATTAATAAGATCAAACCAATATCCACCCCGAACGGGAATCGAACCCAGGACCGTCGAGTCGCCATAATTTGACTTCTTCAGAAACCACCATGATGAAATAATAAAATCAAACTGCGAGTTTACGACCTACCCCACGTAAAAAGTCGTTCACTCCGGCATTTTTAAGTAAGGTTATTGACCGGTAGCATCGCTGGGCGGCTTTGATGTCGCCGCTACTTGCCTTGCCTACTTAGTGCTCAACTTAGATTCAAGACAACCCGCACCCCACACCTTAATTGAAATTACTAATTTAATTTTTTAATAAATAAAACGTGAATGGGTTCATCAATACAAATATCCGCCCCGAACGGCAATCGAACCCGTGACCATCGAATCGGTGGGCTCGCTACCTACACGCTACAACGATTTTATGCAATATTTACCTGTAAAAATTACCAAGACCGTATTCATAACGCGTATTTCATAACTCAGTGGAGTAGCCTCCAAGAACAATAGCAAGATGAATATTAATCTGTAAATGTAGCCTCAAAAAGAATTGAATTATTGTGTATTATCGCATGTCCCAAATAAAGGGTAAAACTTTTCCTTAACCTTAAAATTTGTTTTATTTTATTTGCAATATTAAAGATTATCGACTGTAAAAATGTTATTTTAATTTTTAACTGAATTTCAATACAGTTGAAAAATCAAGCAAATTCCAGGAATATCTTTATCTTCACAAATAACGCAATACATAAATATGTATAAAACTTATACTGCTATAATTCAGTATCACACATTACTAAATAAAACATACGTAAACAGAAATGTACATCTGAATTAGCTCAAATGATTATTATTAAAAACTAACTTTAAGAGGGATAACTGTTTGCGATATTAACTTTATACTACAGCTCACACAAGTAGGTACGCAAGCGAATCAGCATTTAGTCATTGACCTTCCTATTTATTCACTGATTTTCCTTCACACTCCTGTCACTTTAAAAATATCAGTTAAAAATAATTCAATCCATCCAACTAGAAATCTATTATTTATCGTTAGATAAGTAGTTAGTTAGATTACTAATTTTATTTTTAATCAAGATATAATTAGTCTAATAAATTACGTACCTAGCTAATAGCTACATAGTACATTCTACAATTCGATTGAATTTATTTTGCATTTGAGTGTTTAAATTACGTAATAATTTTACCTACTTTAACCAACTCAGATCATAATTTACGTTTTAAAATATTAATAATAAATAATTTTCCTAAATAGGAAAATAGTATTTTATGGTAAATTGACACATCATAACCCAATTTAGAGTATTATTCGAAAATATCGCGTATCTTAAACTTAAAAATTTCTTTTCTTTTCTTAATTCAAATTTAAAAAATGTGACCCAATTCCTATAATCGCGGCTAAAGATTTCTTTATTTGCGGATTTAATCGGTACAAAGTACATGCATAGTAATAAAAACAATTCTAATACGTATGTTTCCAATTAAATATCCTTTTTAAACTCGCCGATAAATCGACTAATAAAAAAGTAAAAAGACCTTATTACAACCCTACAGTAAGTATGTTATTAAGTGATATCGCCGCTGTATTTTTCGGCCCTTGACATAAACCGCCTTCAACGCTGTATTGTTTCGGCCTATGACATAAACCGCCTTCGCCGCGGTCGGTGTTTTTGAAAATGTAAACAAACAGAATTAAAGTAACCTTATTACTCAGTGCATAAAGTTTATTTTTAAAGACTACCACGTATAAGATGTTCCGTTCTTTGGTAAAACCCGCTGTGCGTGTCTTATTGTTTCATCGTTCCATTCGTTACAAAAACTCTGATCGAGTAACACGTCTCTGCCGCTGTCTTCGTAATTTAAAATGTCGAAAATTGTTCGTGATCCAGCAATACAAAAAATGGAAGTGGCATTGTCATTATGGATCGAAGACCGCTAAAATCAAAACAAGGGCGACCTGCCAGTGTTTTAGCGTGCTAATAAGAAAGCGTGGTTAACAAGTGCCATTTTTTGTGACTGTGAATTCCGGAATTGTTATGTTTCTGGAGTTGAAATTTGTTTAAAAAAAAAAAGAATTCAGACTTTAAAGTGGTTCTAGTTTTGGACAATTCACCAGGTCATCCTCCATTTTTTTTTTTTTTTAATAAACAAGTGACATTTTTACCTTCCAACACGACGGCTTTGCTTCAACCTATGGACCAAGGAATAATCCAGGTCTTTAAGCTCTATTACATTAGACGAACCTTCAAAATCATTTTGAATAATATGGAAGGTGATATGAATCCTGATATGAATGTTATGGAATGCTGGAAGAAATTTGACATAGCAAAATGCATCGTTGGAAAAACTGAAGCCATACACATTGAATACGTGCTGGAGAAAACTGTGGCCTGCTCTGACTGTGGAAAATGACGAAGAATCTGTGCAAATGCAAATTATTACTGCAAACATAGCCGAAATTGCGAGTGGAATAGGACGAAATGGGTACGAACAGATAGAATCAAGTTACATTCAGGAGTTGCTTGTATTGCAACATTAATATTTGACTGAAACCGACTTGGAGGAAATGTTAAATTCACAGCACATTGAAGAAGATGCTTCAACAAGCAATTTGGAAATGTGGTATTTAATCTGAAAAATTTTAGTGAAGGTTTAAGAATGGCAAATGAGCTTTGTGATTTCTTTATGAAAATTGATCCGCCTATGGAACGAAGTATTGTTTTCAAGAGGCACATTGCTAATGCAACTACTGAAGATCTGTGTGAACTGAAAGAGATTTAAAAAACTGCCAAGCAAGAAAAAATTACAAAATTCTTTAAACCGTTGCCTAAGCCTTAATGTAATAAGTATGGTCAAAAACTTCAATTAAATTTATTTTTTATGTTTGTTTTTTATTTTGTCAGCTAGGAACGTATCCCCTATAATGCCATATAAAATACCATTTCATATTCACTGTTAAGAGCTTTTACTGTACTAATAATTTTTGGTCAGCTTTAATAATAAACTAATTAATTAATTATAATGTTAAAGTACAATAATTAAATTTATAACTTTTAAAGACAAACGTATTTTGTTTTTGTTTCATAATTACGTATACTACGTAATAATAACCGCATTCACTACTCGCCGGTATTTCCCGGCGACTAAAGAATTTTTGACGCCATTGTTGCTAGGGAAGCGGGGAAGAGGGCAAAGGCGGAGTAAAGTATTGCCAGACTTTTCAAGAAAAGTGCTACTTTTGTCATTACAACCAAAATTCTAATATTCTGTAACTTACACTTTCAAATATTATTTTGCCAAATAAAATTCCACAAATACAGGAATTCAATACAAAAGAAGCACAAAATATTGTTTGTAAAAATATTAGTATAAAATGTATATCATCTTTGTTCGAGTATTTTTTTAATATTAAAAATTTCTTTTTCCGTATTGTTTTAGTTAATTTTCACATGTATTTAATATCCTAAATCTTAACGTGCTTTATAACTCGACACCGTAATTTCCTTAAATATTTCGAAAATTTATATCTTGCCAACACTAGGCGCTACACGTATATCTATCTTGGGAGGGACTAGAATAAAAATAAGGCGTGGGGATGTGACGACCCCATCGCCCGCTGTTGGGATAACCTCTGTCACAACAGAGATTATTCCACCAGTGCAATCAGTCACACTGGTGGTAGGTCTTTTGTTGCAAGAGGCCGGCTAGGTAGGTACCACCGCAGTGTCCAATATTCTGCCGCCAAATAGTAGCACTACTGTGTTCCGGTATGAAAGGGCACTGTACGCTAGTGAAATTACTGGGCGAACGAGATTAAGAACTAATATCTCGAGGTTGGCAACGCGTGAGTGGGACCTACTAATGGTGCTGCAAGCGCTCATAGGCTGCGACAGCCACTTACCATCAGGTGGGCCATATGCTTGTTTGCCAACTTCTAACATAAAAAAAGGCTTGGTCTACACCACGGGTTTTATTAGTTTAGTTAATTAGTACTATTTTCTTGTAAAAAAAATATTGGAATTATGTTGCATTACATAATATTGTACATATTAGCTTTGCTTACCCCTGCCCTAATAATAGCAATAAAACAAATCTTTTTTTTTATTTCACGCTGGTAAATTGAAGACATAAGTATTTTAATTACATACTAGCGGTCGCTCACACTTTACCCGCGTAAAATAAAAAAAGTAATTGTTTCGTTGCTACTCATTGGATAAGAGCAATTTACTTATCAAGATTTAACGATTGTTATAGGATGTTATTGATAATAATCGGGACCGCCAGCCGAGGCACGGTGGGGAGACCCACACGGCCAAACGCCCAGACCGAGACAGAAATTTAACAAACATCTGCCCGAGCGGGAATCGAACCCGCAACCGTCGAGACTAAAGGCAGACTCGCAACCCACAACGCCACAACGGTGTATTTGTTAATTTAGTTACGTTCGACAGAAGTACATACATCCACAGATAAAAGCCTCAATAGCTCAACGGTAGAAGGGCTGGCTCTTAACGTGAGTGTGGGAAGTTTCATTTTTGTCTACTTTTTGATTATTTGGAGGGAGGACCATTAATAACAACTATTTATAATTAGAAAAAGCATTGCTAGAAATAAGCATTGCTTAGATCATTTTTTTTATTATTTTTTAATTTAACTAATTATAATTTTTAGTAGAAAAAATGTTGAAGACTTGATTTACTATAAAAATTATTTTGTGGAACTTATACCTACTGAACATCTTATTTTTTCAGTTTGGCGTTTTTTCAAATGAACATTCTGTTTGTATGCCATATTATGATAGCGCACGTATTATTATTATTACTATTGCTACTCGCTACTAAACGCTAGCGTATCAATGATTTGACGTTCAGTGCGCTGCAAAATTGATATTCAGATAAAGAAATTAAATTAAAAATTTATCTGCGATCGATCGATACATAAAATTCGTCAAAATTCATCAAATACAATAATAACAATCACGAGCGTAATCGTATGGCATACAGTAAATTTTTTTGGTGGGTAGGTTGAAATAGCAACATCTTATATTTTCGCTCCTAAGTTTATTTTTGTTAAAAATTAAATTACATAAGTTAAGTAATAAATGCTGTGATAAATTCCTACATTACCTGGCTCACCAACATATTCTCTATAAATTATCACTTTGAAAACTAAACATGGACTTACACTCTGAGCTCAGCAAAAACATGGATGATCTGGTAAAAATGTTCACTTCACGTATGGAGCAATTTGATTCCACATTGGCAAAGGTTCAAGGAACACCAAACACTTCTACCATGAACACTTTGGGAGATTTAAGTTCACTAGCCGCTGACTACGCTGTCTTCAAAGATCTTGTATGGAAGACCCTATCCATGCTCCGCCAGCAACTGCACCTACTGTCAACAGGCTATGACATCCACGAAGCCCGCTCACGTAAGAATATTCTCCTTTTCCATGGGGTTGCAGAGGTTGACGATGAACAAGTTGATAACATTATCATGTCAATTTTAAAACAAAACATGAAGCTCGAGAACATTAATATATCCAGTATTGATGTTTGTCACCGACTTGGTGTAAAGAAGGATAGACCTAGACCCATACTTTGTCGCTTCATAGCTCTCAAACACAAAAATTTAGCATGGAGTTCTAAAAAGGTTTTAAAGGGTTCCGGCATCACCATCTCCGAGTTCCTCACTAAGCCCAGGCAGGAGGTGTTTAATAACGCACGGAAGCACTTTGGTGTACGGAATTGCTGGACTTCTGATGGATCCATCATCATAGCACTACCAGATAGCAACCGCATGAAGATCCATACGTCCTCCGAACTGCAGCCGCTCCTCGAGAAGTTCCCTCAAACCACAACTCCTCTCAAACAGAAACCCAGGACAAGAAGGGCTGGTAAAGCTGCATTAAAGTAATGTTTACATTCCATCTCACTACTTTTTTGTCGGCTTAACTTTACTACGTTCACTTCACTTAGACGGATAATATAGCGTCAAATGTCTAATTCTATCTTATAATAACTACAATAATCATCGTAATTTGTCGGTAGTAATAATTATTTCGACTTTTCTTGATAATTTTTTCATGTTTTGATTTAATATAAATTCAGCTAGCACTGTCAGATGTCACTAATTCAATGTTCAATCACTGTCAAAAATCACTGTCCACTGACAAAGACGTCGATGTACATGGATAGTATAATTCGTTGATGTATCTGTGTTAGCTCTGACATAACTAATTTTGATACTCGTCCAACATTTTATATTTAGTTTTTAACTGTTATTATGTTAATTTTGTTTGCAAGATTTTAATTTTGAATATCTGTTTGCTATAGTTAAAATTTGTTTTTTATAGTTATTAATTGTTTTTATCGCTTCTTGCCAGTTTATGTAGGAGATTATTTATATTTTAGAATAGTACTTTATTCCCTATTATATTTAATTTTTAGGTATATTATAATTATATTATCTTTATTATATTTTTATCTATATTGTATTTTTATATTTTCAATACTATATTATGTTAAATGCAGAAAATATCGATTTCAATGATGACTATTTTTCCTGCACATCAGAAGAATTTCATAGTGCTTCCAGTTATAGCCAATCGTTTGTGAGTGACACTCTGGCACTGGACGAACAGCTGCAATCTATTTTCTCTGACAATTCTCACTGTGTCAACTTGGTACACATAAATGCTCAAAGTATTCCGGCTCACTTCACTGATTTTCTCGCATCATTTAGTAACGTTCTAGTCGACGCTATCCTTATTTCTGAGTCCTGGCTAAAGCCTTCACTTCCCTCAACTCTCTATGATTTGCCTAACTTTACCTTAATCCGAAATGACAGACCATCGTTTAGAGGCGGTGGTGTTTGTTTTTACTTACGGAATAACATTCCGTATAGTATAGTAGCCCAATCAAACAACGTTTCCCTTGACAATCTTGAGTATATGTTCCTTGAAATTTCCTTTTGCCACTACAAGCTTCTTCTCGGTGTCCTTTACAGTCCTTCCCTCAATGTAAACTATTTTAACACTTTTGATTCACTTCTCGAACAACTCTCCCCATCTTATAATCATATTATAATAATGGGTGACTTAAATACCTGTCTCATTAAAAATGATTCCAGAGCAAAGAAACTGAAATCCTTAGTGTCTTCTTATAATCTTACCCTCTTACCTCTCTCTGAAACTCATTTTCCCCCAAATTCCTCTCCTTCCCTCCTCGACCTCACCATGGTGTCCTGTCCTGACAATGTCTTATCACATGGTCAGTTAACAGCACCATTCTCCTATCATGATCTACTGTTCATTCGCTACAAATTTCCCTCTTTTAAACGTAAAAATAAAATTATTCTACGTAGAAATCTAAAAAATTTTAATTATAATGAGCTACATAAAGATGCCTCATCTATTGACTGGACTAATTTATATTGTTACACCAATATTGATGACAAGGTAGCATGTTTCAATGATACTATAACTAGACTGTACGATATACATGCTCCGATAAGACCTATCAAAGTAAAACACCAACCTGCACCTTGGCTTACTCCAACAATTAAAAATGCTATGCTCAGACGTGATAAAGCCAAGCGAAAATATAAGCGAAATCCCTCAGACGATAATTTTGCAGTCTATAAAAAATTGCGTAATCTCTGCAATAGGATGTGTAGGGATGCCAAACGTCGCCATATCTACTCCTCTATAAACAATTTATCCACCTCACAGACGTGGAGCTTTCTCAAATCTTTGGGTGTGGGTACGGTTTCTAATAATACTCACAATGCTTTTGACATCAATTCCCTAAATAAATATTTCTCTACTCCTCCTTCCGTTATTTCAGACTTAAATAAGGCTGAAACTTTATTAAACCTGGCTAAAGCCACCCCACCCAATTGTGATTCTTTCAATTTTCAGACGATCACGGCTAGCGATATTAAGAGAAGTTTCCTGTCCATCTCTTCCAAAGCTATCGGGAACGATAATATTAGTCGTGAGATGCTTAAGCCTATCTTTGACTTATTGCTCCCTGTCATCGTCCACATTTTAAATTTCTCTCTAACTTCTAGTTGCTTTCCAGCAGCCTGGAAATCAGCAAAAGTAATTCCTCTCCCTAAAATTTCTAACCCCACTTCTTTCTCTCACTTCCGTCCTATTTCTATCTTACCTATCCTTTCGAAAATTTTAGAAGATCTCATTGTAAAACAGTTATCCTCTTTCCTCTCTAAAAACAATCTTTTTAGTCCTTACCAATCTGGTTTTCGCCCTACTCACAGTACATGTACTGCATTGCTCAAAGTCACTGATGACGTTCGCTGCGCTATGGATAACAAGCAGTTGACTATTCTCATACTGCTTGATTTTAGTAATGCGTTTAACTCGGTTGACTTTGATATCCTACTTGGTATCCTCTCCCTTCTCTTAACATATCGCCATCCGTGATCAAGTGGTTCCATACATATCTTCGTGGGCGCCGGCAGACGATTTGCTTTGAAGAGACTAATTCTGAGTGGTGTGATCTTACTGCTGGTGTTCCACAGGGCGGCGTTCTTTCTCCTTTGCTCTTCTCCATTTTTATAAATGAAATCACTAAAATTATCACTTCTCACTACCATCTCTATGCAGACGATTTACAATTATATAAGCATGCATCTTTATCTGATCTCAATGCGGCCATACATGACATAAATTGTAATTTGATCAAAATTAGTAAATGGGCCACATCATTTGGACTCCTTATCAACCCGTCTAAATCACAGGCTCTGATTATCGGTAGCAAACAATTGTTAAGTAGGATCGACCAGAGTAGCTTACCCAGTATTCTTTTCGATGGAAAGATTATAGCTTATAGTGAACATGCTAAAGATCTAGGCTTAATTATTGACCACAACCTATCTTGGAAAGCTCATGTCAATGAAGTTAGTAAGCGTCTCCATTACTCCTTACATTCATTAAAACGCCTTCAAAATTTCCTTCCTCTCCAAACTAAAATCCTATTAGCACAGTCTCTTCTTCTTCCTATCATTGACTATGCTGACGTTTGCTATCTGGATGCGAATGAAGAGCTGCTCGACAAATTAGACAAACTTCAAAATGTGTGCATTCGTTTTATTTTCGGACTGCGCAAATTCGATCACATTTCCAACTATCGTCGACAGCTAAAGTGGCTCCCTATCCGATTTCGCCGGAATATACATCTTCTTTCTTTACTTTTTAAATTATTGAAAAATAACTCGCCAAGTTACCTTCGAGACAGTTTCCACATTTGTCCGGACAGAGATCGGCCCCTGCGTTCGTGTGTAAGGTTGAAGGTGCTTGAGGTGCCACGTTACAATACTGGTTTCACATGAACCCTAGCCTCACTACATTTAAGCGCAGATTAAAAGATTATTACCTATCTCTATCATTATAACATAGTATATGTATTTATTAATATGTAAGTTCTATGTATTTATAGATATTTATATATGTATATGTATGTATTTATATATATGGTTATATTTTATATATTTAATTATATTATTGATATATATGTAAGGTATTTGTATTTAATGTTGTATCTATTGCACCTACACCACCTTTTCATACTCTATATAAATAAACTCAATTTTTCCCAGGATTTCTGGTAGAGATCTCTTATTAGAGATAAGTCATCCTTTTGTACCATCATTCTGTGTGTCTCTTGTTTTTGTTACTGTGTTTTTTTTTTTTTGGTGCATAAATAAATAAATAAAATAAATAAATAAATAAATGAATATTTAAAAAAAAGGTTTAAATACTACTATTAAATGCTTTAATTAAATCAATTATAATGATTCAGCATTTAAAATCATACTAAATAAATAAAGCTGGTTAGGTATAACTAATTCGCATATGCAGTCACAGTAATCGACAGCGTAGTGGTTCAGTGGCTCCGTATGTAATGCGGCATCCTGAGTTCAAATCCTTACTTCACAGTAGTTTTTTCTTATTTTAAGATTAGTTTTATAACATCGTTAGCCGTCTTGTAAAAAGGTCATGATCGAGCATTACCGATCAGCTGTCTATTGAGACGAGGCGTACATCATATTTAATATGTAAATTAGAGACATAGAAATGTTCATTCTGTTCTAAAAGTATTGAAATTGTTATAAACAGTTTGTGTGGATAAATCTAAATCAAAAGGGGTTTAAGATTTCTTTTTGACCCGCACACCACCAAGACCTGAACTTGCTAGCCGTGGTCTGGTTTTGGCAGAGTTCCAATCATTTGTAAAAACTCTCCTGCCGTCCAAACAATTTATTTAAGATTAAGTAACTAGTGGTTTATAAATATTATAAGTATACTCAGCATCTGCTGTCTTATTTTACGTAAACCCGTAACACAATTTATTACTTATCACGCATTGTGTAAATTATTAAAATCCCCAACTCAAAAAATCCGAGGATAAAAATTTCGGACCAGTCAGGTCAGCTCGGCTAACGGCTCGAGGATTTCCTTCGGCCCAAAGGTGGGCATTATGTATATTAAACAAACCAGCTGTGGTAAAAGTAGACACATCAGTCCACAAAATGTTGTGGCTAGGGTCTTCTAAGAGCCACCCACAGTAATATCCGCCGGTTGCAAATCTTGTATACGTGTATAATGGTACAGGGGTATACCTTCCTGGTATAGTATACGCCACACCGTGCTACGGATAATACCAAAGTCCCGTTTTGTATCTCGCCCGTCTTGTGCTTGCCATGGGATATAATTTATAGATGTATTTATTGTAACGGTAAAATAATGGTTATTCAATAATAAATTGTAATTCTTAGATATAATACGTTATAAAAAATTATGCCAGCTAAACTCATCGGTGGGTCACTAGAGATATTTTAAAGCTTAAGGTTTGGTTTTCCAAAATAATTAAAAATAGGGCGCCACTGTCAAGAACAATGTATAATATGGGTTGACATTCCCATTTAAATTTACATTTATTATTATATAGTTAATATTACTAAATCCAAAGCAAGGTTCGTTATTAATAATATGTAAACTAAAATATGAAATGTCACCGTCCTGTGAGGGAGAATAAAAAAGATCGCGATGCCACGTGGTCACCACCGGCCACGTGCAGACCGCGATCACCTCGACGCCTCGAGCTCGCCGAGCGCCGGGCAGTCCAGCACGGGAACTGAAGAGACGGCCCGCGCGGTAAAAACTACTCGCACAGCACGATGCAGCCTTCCAGGAAGAAGGCCCTCACCGACTGACGAGCACCCTCAGTAATGAAGATGAGCCCCTTATAAAATATTATGAGCCCCTTATAATAACAATGAAGATGAGCCCCTTCGATGTAATATGCCTCGGGAACAGATGCCCCGAAGTGAAAATATGCGCCCCCGGTTGAAAGGTGCGCTCCCACGGGAAAAGATGTCCCCGGTGGAAATATAAAACCCTCTGTAGAAAAAGATGCCCTCTGATGAAACACAAGGCCCTCACTTGAAAAACAAGGCCCTTCGTAGAAACACAAGGCCCTCTGATTACAAACAAGGCCCTCAGTTGACAAACAAGGCCCTCACTTGTCAAATATGCCCTCTGATTACACACAAGGCCCTCACTTGACAAAGATGCCCTCTGATGACACACAAGGCCCCCAGTTGACAAACAAGGCCCTCTGATTACACCTCCTGGAAACGAGAAACAGACATGGGTTAAAAACAGTACACCTGGTACCCACGTTGCTTCCTGAATCCCCACAATAACTCTAACTTTTAATAAATTATAAAGAAACACTATTATTTGGGTTTAAGACCCAGAAAACAAAATGAAATGACATACTATCACTAAGGTCTGCACTGGTTCTAATAAGAAAAGGAAATAAATACCTTTTGGGGGAAAAAGACCCCGCTTACAACTGGCAGGCCTATGTCAACTCCTGCGCCTCCAGCGAAACGAAGTCAAGCACCCTACCGCGTGGTGGACAGACCCACGGCAGTCCCCAGCACGTGGTCGACACACACACGGATGTGCAGAAAGGTAGTAACGAATCTGCTTCAGGCCAAGGTGTCGTTGGCACGTGGATGATGCTTGAGGTTTATTGTACCGCACTACGACTATATGGGCAACTGTCGGCAACTATAGCTCAGCTGATGAGCTGCGCACGACGATGCCGACAGGAGACCCAAGGTGAAAATGTTGCAAAAATAGTGCAAAAAGGTCGAATGGGCCCGGGCCAGGGTATTTATACCCTCGCCACGACCGGAAGCCCCACCAAACAAAACACAAAACGAAGCTTCTCGAATACTAGCGGAAACCGGCACAAAACAATGCATTTGCATAGATTAATTACAAAATATTAATTAAAACAAATACAGATGACAACGACCTGTCAAACTCCTACGCATCGACAATGACGATCATTGTCACCTGGAACGAAACGTTCTAAAATAAAAAAGTAAAACGGAATTTTTTATGTAACAGTTAATGGCTTTCAGTTGTGCCATCTTTCATTGCCCGGTAACATAACATAAGAATTGAATTGAATTGGCGGAATATTGATCCTATTACTTTTGACGGTGTTATAATAAGCTATACTTCCACCGTTAAAGACCTTGGTGTATACCTAGATCAGACACTGTCGTGGTCCTTTCACTTGAAAGAGATCAGTAAAAGAATATTTATTGCACTGGGCTCATTACGGCGATTGCAATTCTTCATACCTATACCTACCAAAATTATGTTAGCACATTCTCTTCTACTTTCTATTTTCGACTATGCTAACGCAAGCTATGTTAACTTAACTGAGTGTCAACTTTGGCTTGCGTAAATATGACCACATATCTGAATTTCGTCGAAAGCTCAAGTGGCCCCCTATACGTCGTCGCCGGGATGCTCATATACTTTCTCTTCTGTACTGTGTATTATTTAATCCGAACGCACCTATATATCTCAAAGAGAAATATAACTTTCTAGGGTCACGAACCGATTCACGAACTTCAAAACAATATACTCTTAAAGTGCCTCCACATCATACTAAGTTCTTTAAGCACTCCTTCGCTGTTAATGCTGTAATGTTGTGGAATGCACTGCCTTTAGTAACACGACAGTCAAAAACTTTAGCTACTTTCAAAAATTCTGTTAAAAATTTCTATCTTACAGAAACTGAATAGGACAACTTATATACTTTATTTCTTGATATTTATTAATTTTATGTATGTTTATCGTATAGGTATTTATAATTATATTTATTAGTTTATAATAGAATATTTATTGGATAATATTATATATGTAATTATGCCTACGTATTAGTGTTTAAATATCTGCATGTACGTTTATTATACTGGCACCACCTGCCTAATTATTTTTAACAAATTCTCATTTCCCGAAGGTTGCCTGGGAGAAATCGCTTTCAAGCGATGAGAGAAATTTATACATCTTTAATATTTTTATTTTTCCAGAATTTTAAATCCTATACTTCACAAGCTAGAGGGGGTGGACACCATTTTTATGACTTTAGGAGCTAAATAATACTAATATCTCAACAACTACTGACTTAATCAAAAATGTCAAAATCTATTCTAATATGTTACAAATGAATATTGCAAAAAGAACTGCGAAGCTCTCCAATAAAAAGAAATTAGAAACGGCTTACTATGGAAGCTAGAATAAAAACTTGAATTGATAATAAAGGACGATCGACACAGTATTAATAATCATACATTCGATTTTAAATAAGGTTATTAGTATATGTTCAATATATATTCTTTTATTACATATACTGTCTATTTACTTCTGAAACGGTAGTGTACATCAGGGCCGTTCGTCGTCATCCGTTGCCGAGGTTCCCACCCCGTACGCAAGTTTTATGTTCTATACGGACAATGAATATTTTGACTACGACACTGGAAGTACAATTATTATAGGCACCATTTATTATCACTCTTTTATTAATTTTTCCCGATTCGATTAATGACGATATTTTATTAGACATCGATTTTATAATAATCTTCTTCGTTTTCTGGAGTAATTATCAATTTTAATTTAAATTGTTGGTACTTTCAATAAGCTTTAAATATAGGAAATGCCAATCAAAGAGACAAGCAATCATGAAAAAACCAGCAATTGCATCAAAACGAGAGTTCTTATCAAAGCAAATCCTTAATAACAGAAAATTGTCCGAAGAGCTTCAGAAAATATTGTTGTTGTTTTTGTTGGGCCCAGCTACGTTATTATGCGATGCAGCTGTGGTCTCGACATCATGCAAGTCTTCTACAGAAAAGAATATGTTCGTTAGAAATAGGGATAGCTGCAGTCAGCCATTCATAACTTCTGCGTTCACTTCATTCAAACTTCCGCACCCGAACATCTACTTTTAACCAGCACCTTGCATTAATCACTTTAATAATAGAAACGTCTCTCTCAATAACCCAAACCAAAAAGCCTTATACTTCGATGCTCAGTATCTGTACCATTGAAAAACAGTTATGTGTGTTTGTGCTTCGAGGAGTTGGTAAGTTAGTTGATTACTGGTTAGTGGAAAACACAGACACTTTATTAATCTCAAATTTATATTCATGTGTTATAAGGATAAAATTACACACATTTACACAGGATAAAATTGTACAATCCAAAATATACAAAGTTAAATTCGTGCGTATTGGAATGGCAACATTTAATTTGTTAAATATATTATCTACGATAAAAGCAAGTCTTATTATTTGTAATCTTTGATTAGTTAGTGTTCTCTCGCTCCCGTGACAGCTGTCAATGTACGTCAGTGACATAGCTGTGTGAAGTTGCACAGATAAAGCAACAGAGTTAAATGGCGCTTGGTCAGCCGCGAGCCGCGAGCCGCAGGCGCACGAAGCTTCGCCGATAGATAGCCGATCTCCCATCCCAGTCCCCCGCACAGTCACCGCGCAGCGCTACAGGCGAGCAGACGCCTACGCCGGATGTCGACGCGCTCAATTAAAATATCCTTCAACAGTGCGTGGTGCGCATGAGAAGTGGAAGCGATCATAAAGTCTGTTACCAAAACCACATCCGTCTATAATTTCTATTTACGGATTATGGATGGATGAAAACCGATCTGAAATAAATATGGATTAGATTTCTTTCTTTCTTTCTTTTTTTTTCTTTCTTTCTTTCTTTCTTTCTTTCTTTCATTAAATGGCGCCCGAATTAAACGAAGCTACAACCACAGTGCCACAGAGTGTACACTATTTAAATAGGTAGCGACGAAGCCTAAATATAGCACAAGTGACCAAAACGATTAAACTAAGTAAAACTTAAAAAATGTTTCCAATTACGCAAAACTTATTTTCTGTCGATCCTGCATATCAATAATAGTAGGTCATAGCCGAGTGTACTCACTGATCAGTAAACGATCGGTGGGTTAAGCAACTTTAGGCGCGGTCAGTCACTAGACGGGTGATCGCATAGTGGTATTTCAATAGAGCGTCTCCGTGCTTCGGAGGGTACGTCAAAAAGTTGGTCCCGGCTGTTGGCAAAAGCTTTACCGGGGGTTGAAGAGTTATACAATTTACATAATATATTTAAAAAGAGTAACTGTTGTGTTACTTGTCGGTTATAGAATCAATCTTCCGAACCGTCGCTAGCGTTTTACTATTCAAAAGTACTCTTTAAAAGTCTACTTGAATAAAAATAATTTTGATTTTGATTAAATTTCGCAGAAAATTCAAAATTTTGACAACAACGATAGTCTGCCTAATCAACCTACGCCTAAGAAATTACAAATGAAAAACGGTGGATACGAAAAAAAAGCTGAAAGTTCTTTCACGAATCCAGAACTTGATCTGAATCAACCATCATACACTACTTCACAAGAATTAATTGCATTGCTGAGTGAATACACTGATCTCACATATGAGTCAACATCAAATAGCAATGATCCTGAACCTGAAAATGACGTAATTCCTAAGACAAATGAACAGCTAATGCCAATTATAGTATCTACAGTGTCTTTAGCTAATGTATCAACGAATGCAACTGATGACAGTAGGGAAAAATCTGGTAAAAATTTTAGCTCAGTACTTAATGCAGCACAAAAACCTACTAGAATTGAAGTTGAGCCTGTTGATAAATTGGTTACAAGTCAGCACGAAAGTTCCATCCCTCAGCCCAACGACAATTCTGATAAAAACGAAACACAAGCAAATACAAATGTAATGAATAGTAATTTGTCGCCTAATTCAAATTTAGATGCACTTCGGAAAACTCGATGTTCTTAAATGTACAACTCGATAAAAATCAGCCAACCGACGAACTGATTGTAAGTCCCAGTTCGAACGTGGCCCGTCCGTCTTATCCTTCAGAACCATCAGCTACCCCGCAAACAATTGGGGTAAGACCTATTTCGAAGAATTTTGTAATAATGCATTCTTCTAAACTACCTTATACGACAACGAATTCGCCATTCGAATATTTAAAAAAATTATTAAAAATTCATAAGCTGGTCTTAAATCAATTTGACACAGATAAGACGACCCTGGTGACCCTGTTCAGACTCATCAAATTTACATTACATTATACACAGGAGTCCGTTTTTGTGGAATTACATTTATCGTTATATTATAATGATAATATATTTTGCATTAGACTGCAAAATTCTAACTTTGACGACGTAGATATTTTAAAATTACCTGCCATTTGGCAGTGGGAAATAATTAAAGAATTTAATGGAGACACCATGGACATAACTGTGAAAAATGCTTCGAAATTAAATTGCGAAGTATTGTCTAAAACTAATTATTTCTTGAACCTGCTCAAATCAATCGAAGTTTGGAGAAGTTCTTAAATAAAACATAAGTTATGCAAATTTAATGATAAATGATCATGGTGGATGTGGCTTTGATAACAACTTTCTATAATTTATAATATATTAACATAAACCTGAAATATAATTAGTATAAATATGACCTGCAATGGTTAATGAGTCAAAATCTTAAACATTGGCATATTTTTTTATTATTTAATTAAAAATACATTTTTAAATATAACAAATAAAACTTCTTTAGCTAAAATTAGTCACCGAGTAAAGGCCTAATTTGTCTGTCCGTCCGATTCACACACCACAGAAGAATGAGATGAATATATATAATTTAAAATAGTATGTATATTTCTGTCTCATTCTTTGCCGACTCATCCTACACATTTTTGTATTTTTGTCTCTTATCTGTCGTTTTTCCGTTGCATCCGGTTTGAAATCACAACGATTCTAAAGAAGTTTCGCTTCAAAAATTTGTATTTGCTTGTATATGTTATTTGTTATATATCTTAAAAAAAGGTAAGCGAACACACTTAATTTTTTACTATGTTTTGTTAATTATTTAACAGAGTCGATTGCGAATTATATTATGTATATTATAGATATATAAATGTTTAAAATTATTGTTTATTTAGATTTACATTATAGGATTGTACTTATGTATTGTGTATAATACCTGGCTAAGTAAAACATTATTTTGTAATATGTAAAATTTAAAAATTGTTATTGTAGGTTATCTTTCACAGCAGTGTTTTTCAATCTTTTTGGATACGCTACCCCGTTACAGTTCCAATAAGTCTGACGACCCCACTTTGGTATCAGACAAAAAAATGTAATTTAAAAGACTGCGTTTATCATATTATAAATCTAATATTTCTGTAATCAGTTCATGTTTTTAGGGTTCCGTACCCAAAGGGTAAAACGAGAACCCTGCTGTCTTTCCGTCCATCTGTCACTAGGCTCATTAACCGTGACAGTTAGACAGTTTAAATGTTCGCTGATGATGTTTTTCTGTTGCTGCTATAACAGCAAATACTAATTAATCGAATAAAATAAATAGTTAATATAAAAAACAAATTTGTTGTATGGACAATCTACGTTTAAAAATACCCAAATCGCAATAGTATGCCTTTAAAATGTAAAGAGTTCCCTCGATTCTCCTAGGTCCCATCAGATCCGGTCACAGATCCAGATCACAATAAAACTACTTGAATATTCAGGTAGCAAACATACAAAAAAGGTTGAATTGTTGACCTTGATCTTGATCCTTTTTGAAATCGGTTGAAAATAAACTTTAGTTATAAATTTATTTAATAATTAAAATTTAAAATATATCACAACAATTTAACAAATTATCGAAAAATTAATGAAGCCCTTAATTCTCATTGAAATTATGTTTGTTCCTTTGTGGTGCTTTGAAGACCAAACGTACCGGCTGATTTTCGTGATCACTACGACAGTCGTTTTATCTCAATCTTGCAAGTGTCGATTGATTAATTATTTAATCTCTTTTAGACTTGCGAGTATCACTATAGACGTGACAGTAATTAAAAAACGAAGAACTATGCTAAACAGGGTACCGGTGAGGGTATATATTCAAGTTATATTGATATTATTACGCTTGTTTTTGGTAAGTATTTTTAATGAAGTCAGGTTTTTAGTAAGTAGCATTTAGGTTGTTCTTATCAATTGTAGTGTAGTCTTTCCATTCTTCTTTTTGTCAGCGACCCCCCAAGTGGTCACGACATAAAGTTTGAAAAACACTGCTTTAGAGATCAATATATACTATCGTGGACTTTTTACTCGGCTTTTTATCTCCTACGTAAATATGTAAATTACTTGAAAATTTCAAATAATTATAATATATTAAAAAAAGACGTAACCCCCCGAGTTTGTTTCGCCGGTTCTTCTCGGGTAGAGGTTTAAATTTGGAGCCGGTAGTAGATTTTTGATTTGATTTCATTTGAAAATATTGTAGGTTATAGTATATTAAGTAATAGCACAAAAAAGGTGGCAACCTTACGTTTTGCCACCTTTTGCGATTTAGATTTTATACTAGATAATAAAATAAAATATATGATATGAATTGCGCGACTGTATAATTATCTAATTGAAGCTATTGCGATAAATTGAAATTAAAAATATCGCTGGCGAAATCTAATATATTATAAGAATGTAAATGTCACTTTATAAAAAAAAACTAGTCCTATATCTATATTTCTTTTATTTGAAAAGTAGAGCAGATGACTCTTCTCATGGTAATGATAGTGTAGACTAGTTTTTTTTCGCTTGCGTTTATTTTTCACGTGTCAGAGTGATTTTATATTAATTTCATAGTTTATAGTTCTGATTAGTGACTTAGTGAAGCTCAGTGTTAATATCGATAAATTAATTGTGAGTGTTTTACCAAGAATATTTAGGATTAGGTAAGTGGGTATATAGTTTATTTTAGTTATTTATTTTATTTCATTTGTCTTACTTGTTTTCTACTCAAAAAAAGTATGTCGATCCACCTCCCAAGCCTCCAGACCCTGGAAGAATCTCTGGTAATCCTACAGCATTATCTGATTCATCTCTCCTTCAGCAATTATAATGCTTAGGCATTACTGTGTTCCGGTTTGAAGGGCACTGTACGCTAGTGATATTACTGGGTGGACGAGATTTAAGAACTAATATCTCGAGGTTGGCAACGCGTGAGTGGCACCTACTAATGGTGGTACAAGCGCTCATAGGCTACGGCCCCCACTTACCATCAAGTGGGCCGTATGCTTGTTTGCCAACTTTTAACATTAAAAAAAGAATTGATGTGACCGATTTGTCATCAAACCATTACCTGCGGCTTACCATGAATTCTTATTGCGATTCAAATGACGATCTAAACTGAATTATCACTATTTCGTATCATGATAGATATATATATATATATATTTATGCGTCATGCTTGTATAAAATCTGAATCGTTTTATTGGCAAAATTTACTGAGAAGGGAGCTTCTTCTCCAATCATCCTTTATTGTATCGTTTGAACGAACTATCTCACTGTCGTAACATCATATATTATTCCTCTAAATATCTGCTAGTTGGTTTCATTAAATTCTTCAATTTCTCTCATTACTTTTCCTAAAAACGTTGGCCTCTCAAAAAGCTCTCCAATTTTTTTTTCTTAGACAAATATATGGATGGGTTATTTCCACAACGTGTCGATTTCATCTCGACTCATGTACACCTGGTTAAAATTGAGGTACGAATCCACGAATGTGGCATTACTGTAGCACTACATCTCATATCCTTTCCAGTCCCCAACTTCTTTACCCCGCATATGATATCCTTGCCCGTAAGTGTGTGTGTGTAATTATTGATGTTTGTGTAATCGTTGTACGTTTTTATTTATAATTAATTTTAAAACATTTGGTAGCCTAATAAACTATGTAGAAGATTTGTGTACTAATGGTATAGAAATAATATAATATAAGAACAAAATAAATAAATGTTCAATGTCGTTTGTGGTTTTTATTCCTATCTAAATATATATAAGTAATTTATATTTGTGTTACCTTTACTAACAAAAGAAATTTATTTTGCCTGAACACTTATCTATATATACATATAATAAAATTGGAGTGTCTGTTTGAAACTATTGAAATAACCGTTTTTTACTACATGTATATAGTATAAAATATCCAACTTTGTATGTTGGAAAGAGAGTATTTTAAATATTATCTAAGATGAATTTCCTAAAAATATGAGTATCACTTGTTTTAAATGTGACTGCAATGTTAGTAAGTATGAGTTTGACAGAGTCTATTGATCAAAACATCTTTACAGCTTCCAAGCATAAATACTTAAAATGTTTACAGCTAATATATTAAGTTTTCGTAACACACGGTATGATAAATTAAATCATACATTGTGCAATATACAAATACCCCTGTATTGCTTTTGTATACTGCATTCTTCATGTTGACCAATGTTTTCTACTGCAGTATTAGATTTATGTTACATCACAAATAAGAAACTGGTGTTAGCATCTAGACTTGTACAATTTGCAATCAATATTATGCATGAGATGCATTTATGTTCTTGTAAATATTTCATGTCTCGCTATAACATATCATTCATATGGAAAATTTAATATGGGCTTCATAATCATTAATAACTAATATTTCAGATTAATGTTGGTACTGCTAAAGGAACTATAATATACTTGTTTAGGTATTATATATCAACATAAATTTGGTTTACAACATAATAAATATTATTAATTTCCTACATGGCAGAAATACTTGTTGTTGATATTTAGACAAATTTGTTCCATCATATTTACTGCATATTAAAGCTATTACATTTGCCTCAAAAATGTTTGTATAATCTCATATTAAATAAAACAATACCCATTTGACAGAGATCATTGCACCTTTTGCCTTTGATTGCTACAAAAAACTTTGTAATTGGTTGAGCTTACTAAAAATTTTTTTTTACTATTGTCTGTGTTTTTATCCTTCCTATATATTATTATTTTTTAAAATAGTAACCAAATTTAATTTTTAATAACATGTTTGTATAATAGCTATGAAATTTTTGAGTGATTTTATTAATTACTCAAAAATTTTAGTTTGAGAATCTGATCTAACTAAATACCTATTATTCATATTGTAGGACTACATATCCAATCTCTTGCAGTTATAATTCTGTAAGATGTTATATAAACAATATTTATGCTAAAAATGTTTTATTAGGGCTGTACAATGAAGCTGGCTAAAAAACTTAGCTATATCGCTAGCTGATCAGCTTAGATAATTTAATCAGTTAGCTAGATAAGTTTGGCTAATTATCCAGATTAGGTAGCTAACCTAACTTAGCCAGCTAACGGCTTACCCGCTCAAAAGTATTTTTTAAAAGTGCAATATTTTCGTGTTAGTGGACAAATATACAAAACCATACTGACCGCACCGCAGCTAAATTAGCTAAGCTGACCAGCTAGCTAGCTAGTTAATTTAGCTAACTTTTTTAGCCGGCTTAGCCTGAATTGTACAACCAAGTTTTAATGGTTAGAAAGTAAACCAATTTCAATTTTCTCTTGTTTTTTAGTGTAAACATAAATGCCTGTCATTGGAATTGTTATAATAGAAATATTGTTGTAACTATAAAACAGAATTGGTTTTAAGTATAGTTGATAAGATAAAAGCACATAATTATCTAAAGGGGTCATGAGTCATGACTCCTAGAACTGTTTAACTCAATTTAGATTTTAACATATATACCATAGAAGTATAACATTTAGAAGCTCATTATCAAACAAAATGAAATTTTCCTACAAAACGTAGACCAAATGACAACCAATGTGTGCCTGAGTCATAGAATTACTATAAGAACAAGAACAATCACTTGTAATTTAGTGTTAAATAAACTCGTACATTATAGCTAAATATTTAAGTTCAATTTTCAATACTTCATACTAAAACGAAAATTTGTTCGAGAAAGAGTCACACAAAAAAGTAGCTGTGTCCCTTTACCACAGGTTGCCCTTACAAAAAAATAATTTGATAAGGTGGTAGTTACACAACTTCCGAATATATTTATAAATTTCGTGGCTTAACGAATGTATTTTATAATTAATAACAATTTTTACTAAAATATTAGTTTTGATTGTAATACAATAAGCCTTTAAATATACCAAATTCGGGTAAATGACTTCAAATAAAGGAAATATTAATACTATTCTGACAACACAGTTCAAAATTTACCAACAAGTTGGCGTTATTTTGGTTAGTATAGTAACGTCAAATTTTCAAATCATAGATTGGGCTCTTCAAAGCCTTTTTAATTGATTTTTCTTAGAAAAATGGTGAACAAATGTGTTATACCTGGTTGTAAGAATGAATCTCATCCAGGTAGTGGTAAATCTTTCCACCTGTAAGTAATTTTGTTTTATAAGAACTAGGGTGACTCAGCTATGTTAAGTTCAAAGACGATTCTTGAATTTTTTATCGATTATAATTAATTTAAAATTTAAAAATAAAGTTAAGTTATCTTTATTTTAGTATTAAAATGTAATTTTAAGTTTTCCTGGTGATGAGGAAAGAAAAACAGAATGGATAAAAATAAATATAATTTTATTATATTAAACTAATGCTAATTTAAATATATTAATAGTATGCAGAAATCGAGATAATTCTAAGTTTATATTTTGTCCTCAATTATTAAAAAATATGATGTATCGATTAGATAAGGACAAAGCTACCATTTGGAACCTCTCTTTTGGCACAGAAATGTGGCTTCAGTGATCTTTCTTGTTCTTATATTATGCCTAAGTACATTCCCTGACATGCACAACTGCCAATGCAATGCAATGTTCTAAGTGAAACGAAAACTTTAAATTTGATAAAAATTATTAATTAAAACTATAAATAAATTTCGCCTACCAGTCTGAATTGGAAATTTGGTATGAACATAATAAATATTTGTTTATTTATGAATACTTTGTTATTTGTTTTATTAGGTTGTTAGGTTAGGTTAGGTTGTTGTGTATTTTTATAGACATTACAAAAGAACTAATTTAGGCGATTTCGCAACAAAAAAATTTGACAAACATGTTATTAAAAATTAAATTTGGTTACTATTTTAAAAAATAATAATATATAGGAAGGATAAAAACACAGACAATAGTAAAAAAAACATTTTTAGTAAGCTCAACCAATTACAAAGTTTTTTTGTAGCAATCAAAGGCAAAAGGTGCAATGATCTCTGTCAAATGGGTATTGTTTTCTTTAATATGAGATTATACAAACATTTTTGAGGCAAATGTAATAGCTTTAATATGCAGTAAATATGATGGAACAAATTTGTCTAAATATCAACAACAAGTATTTCTGCCATGTAGGAAATTAATAATATTTATTATGTTATAAACCAAATTTATGTTGATATATAATACCTAAACAAGTATATTATAGTTCCTTTAGCAGTACCAACATTAATCTGAAATATTAGTTATTAATGATTATGAAGCCCATATTAAATTTTCCATATGAATGATATGTTATAGCGAGACATGAAATATTTACAAGAACATAAATGCATCTCATGCATAATATTGATTGCAAATTGTACAAGTCTAGATGCTAACACCAGTTTCTTATTTGTGATGTAACATAAATCTAACACTGCAGTAGAAAACATTGGTCAACATGAAGAATGCAGTATACAAAAGCAATACAGGGGTATTTGTATATTGCACAATGTATGATTTAATTTATCATACCGTGTGTTACGAAAACTTAATATATTAGCTGTAAACATTTTAAGTATTTATGCTTGGAAGCTGTAAAGATGTTTTGAGCAATAGACTCTGTCAAACTCATACTTACTAACATTGCAGTCACATTTAAAACAAGTGATACTCATATTTTTAGGAAATTCATCTTAGATAATATTTAAAATACTCTCTTTCCAACATACAAAGTTGGATATTTTATACATAGTAATACCAAATTTGATAATTATTCAAAATGATGTATTTAGGCTGTAAATATTCAGAGACAAGGAAACCATGGAGTTACTCACGTTTACATATTTCGAAAGCTGAATGATTTTAATGTGCCGAAAACAATTTTAACATGCCGAATGCCCATTTTAGGCTGGACAAAAAAAGTATGCTTAAAAATTAAGTTCCTGATTATTTTGCGATCGTTAAAAACTGTGGCTTTTCTTTTACTACCTTGTCTTTTCCTTGAATTTCTTGCATATTTTTCTTACCTTCACTTATATCATATTTTTGACCTATTTGTCTTTTAGAAATGCCATTTTTAGGGTCATTTCTATTGCTTCGTCGGGCGAAAATCGCTTTGCAGTCACTATTGCCAATATGTAAGAGTCGGGTGCACACTTTTTTGTCCAGTATAGAACAGGTACTTTTTACGATAAAATAATTCTATTCCTGATTTCTTGTGTTTGAAACTTTGAATTAACGCCAGCATAAAGCTTATATTTTACATTTTCATCAACACTGCTTAGGGTCTGGTTTATTTATGATAATTATGATATCAATTGCACATACAACGGACATTAATTGGAGCATACTTTTTTATGTCCCCTGTATATATATATTTTTATATTTGCCCTATATACGATTTGTACAGCAGGCATTCCATCCTAACCTGTTCGTTAGAACCAGAAGTTCTTCCTTGGGAAGTACTCCTCAGTCAGAAACTGTTACTACAGTATTACAAGACAATAATGTCGACGCTCCAGCACCAAAACCCCCAGACTGGCAAAGAGTCCCTGTAGCCAGAAATCAAAAACGAAAAAGACAAAAACTTAACCAGTCTCCCTCCCCAGAAAAAATTACAACATGCAATAGGTTTAGCGTGTTAGCCCTTGATCTCGAAGAAGCTGCGAAAAAATCAACAGAAAAAAGGCCTAGTAAACCTCCACCTATAATACTATACGGCATTGAAGATGTAAATAAACTTGTAGAACTGCTACAATCTACAGCAGACAAGGACAGCTATACAATAAAAATAGTCAATAGAAATCAACTTAGAATAACCTGCGTGGACGTAGCAATATACAAAAAAATTATCACTCTAGCCCGAAACAAAGGACTCATAGGGCATACTTTTAATTTGAAAGACCAACGCTGCTACAGAGTAGTTATAAAAAACCTACACTACACTACTCCGCATAGTGCAATCATAGAAGCAATTGAAAATACTGGAAACAAAGTGTACGGGGAAATTATAAACTCAAAATTTGGACCAGATAAAAAACCAACCTCCACATTCTTTGTTAACATTGAACCAGGAGCTAACAATCCAGCGGTAAAAGAAATTAAACGCATCCACCACCAGTCGGTAATAATCGAAGACCCAAAAAAGAAAACAACATTACCTCAATGTCAAAGGTGCCAACAATATGGTCATTCCAAAAATTACTGCATGAGGCCTTATCGATGTGTAAAATGTGCCCAAGGACATAAAACATCAGATTGTCCAAAGAAAGACCGCAATACACCAGCACAATGCGCCCTTTGTCAAGGTTCACACCCAGCTAATTATAAAGGCTGTGTAGTCTATAAAGAAATCTTAGAAAGACGTATGGCAAGAAACCCAATGTTGAAGAGTAAAACACGAGAGGTGCCAAATAAAACTTTTCCCATAGACGCTCGACCACACTTTAAAGAAATGCAAGAACAACAACTCTACTCTGATGTATTGAAAAAGGAAACAACTGAACCATCAACCACAACCAGCACAAGTTGCAGAATAGAAGAGCTACTAATCAAACAATCGGAAAAATTCGACATGATCTTACAACAGATGAGCACTCTTATGAGCCTCATAGCCTCCCTTGTCGAAAAAATATCAAAATGACCGCCCTGAGAGTGGGCACTTGGAACATAAATGGCCTTGCCCCAAATAAAGCCGAACTAGAACTTCTGATATGTAGCAATCAACTTGATGTTGTACTAATCTCTGAAGCGCACTGCACCGATAGAAGTAAAATCAACATCAAAGGATGCAATACTTATGTAACAAATCATCCTGATGGAACGGGCCATGCGGGAACAGCTATTATAATAAAAAACAACATTAAACACCAAGTGCTCCCAGAATACAGGACAAACCACATCCAGTCTACAACCGTTGCGGTAGAAGGCAACTGTGGACGTTTTAACCTGTCAGCAATATACTGTCCCCCAAGACATACAATTAGTGCATCAAACTTCACAGAGTACTTCGCAACATTGGGTGGAAGATTTGTGGCCGGTGGTGACTGGAACGCAAAAAATACATACTGGGGATCCAGGCTCACAACAACTAGAGGCAGGCAACTAAAACTAAGCCTTGACGAAAACCACCTCAACTGTACCTCAACAGGAGAACCAACCTACTGGCCAACAGATCCAAAAAAAACCGGATTTACTAGACTTTTTCGTCACAAAGGGACTTTCGACCAACTACATGAAGGCTGAATCCTGCCTGGACAGCAGCTCTGACCACACTCCTGTTCTTCTGACTATTAGCACGACCATAATTTGCTACGAAAAGCCTGAAACCTTATCCAATAACCTCACCGATTGGGAAGGCTTCAGAGAGTACATTGACGAAAACATCGATATGAAAGTCTCCTTGAAAACACCTGACGAGATAGATGACGCAACCCAATACATTACTAACCTCATACAAAAAGCTTGCTGGATTAACACTCCTATAAAACCAAAAACCAACTGTAAAGTGGCTGAAAATGTACCTCTTGATATAAAACGAAAAATACTAGAGAAGAGAAGATTACGCAGGATATGGCACCAGAGTGGTCATAGCAGTGACAAGACTGCACTTAACAAGGCTATTAAAGATCTGAAAAACGCGATTGATAATTTAAATAATACCACATTGCAAAATAAATTGGAAAACCTAACTGCCACCAAATCGACAGAATACTCTCTCTGGAAGTTTGCAAAGACGTTTAAAAGACCACAGCAGCATAAGTGCCCCATTAGAACCCAATCTGGTTGGACTAAGACAAGTAAAGATAAAGCCAACATGTTTGCAAAACACTTAGCTGCCGTCTTTACACCTAACGAGGGCAATAATGTTGAGTTCGAAAACGAAGTTGATTGCGCTCTACAGGATCTACAACTGTCCATGCCACCAAGACCAGTCACAGTTGGGGAACTGAAGAGGACCTTAAATGAGCTGCAAAATAAAAAAGCCCCTGGATTCGATCTCATCACAAAAGAAGTAATAATACAACTTCCCAGGAAGGCACTGGTGTTCTTAGTTGCTATCTTTAACGGCGTGTTTCGAGTACAATATTTTCCTGGATTATGGAAGGTATCCATAGTAACTATGATACATAAGCCAGGAAAGCCCTCAGAGGACGCGTCATCGTACAGACCTATAAGTCTTTTGCCTGTGTTGTCCAAGATGTTCGAAAGGATCCTTTTGAATAGAATATCACCCATACTTAAGGAAAATCTGATAATTCCTCAACACCAGTTTGGGTTTAGAAAAAATCATTCGACAATAGAGCAAGTTCATCGGGTTTGTGATAGGATAAGACAATCCTTTGAAAAAAAGGAATACTGCTCCGCTGTATTTTTGGATATCCAGGCAGCTTTTGATAAGGTATGGCACAAGGGCCTTCTCTATAAAATAAAAACATCCTTACCGCACAGTTACTACCTATTGATGGAGTCATACCTCACAAGCAGAATATTCCAGGTGAAAGAGGATGGAGAGTTGTCTGATATTCAGGACATAAGGGCGGGAGTTCCACAGGGATCTGTCCTTGGCCCCGTCTTATATACCATCTATACTGCTGACCTTCCAGAAACACAAGGTATAACTACGGCCACATTTGCTGACGACACCGCAATACTCGCAAGCAACAAGGATCTGACTGCAGCATCAGCCGACCTGCAAAAAACTCTCGATAAGGTCGATGAATGGATCCAGAAATGGAGAATCAAAGCCAGCACAACTAAATCCGTACATGTCACGTTTACGCTGAGGAGGGGAAGCTGTGCTCCAGTAAAAATGGGCGACAAAATTCTGCCACAGAGTGATTCTGTTAGATACCTCGGTATGTATCTGGACAAAAGGCTGACCTGGAAACAACACATCAAATCAAAACGAGATGAACTGAACATGCGGTTTAGAAACATTTACTGGCTGATGGCGCGTAACTCCAAACTATCGATTGACAACAAACTACTGATATACAAAATGATCCTAAAACCAATATGGATGTATGGTGCACAGCTGTGGGGAAGTGCTAGCGACTCCAACATAAATATTATTCAAAGGTTGCAAAATGGCATCCTAAAAACGATATCAAATGCTCCGTGGTTTATCACCAACAAGGAGGTCCATGACGCCCTAAACATAAGAACTGTTAGGGAGGAGTTAAAGCTGGCAGGTAATAAATACAAAACAGGATTAGAAAATCATCCGAATGTCTTAGCTGCCACAATGGCAAGGGTTAACTACGTCAAAAGACTGAAACGCCAAGACATTCAGGGACTTGGCGACAGATGGTGAGGGATGAGGTGCCTCCTACTGGGGAGCTCCTTGAACATTACAGATACCAGGAACACATCTGCTCATAGTTTGCAACTGATTGCAGATAAACAAACAAAAAAAAAAAATATTTGCCCTATATAAATAACAATATATTCTTTAAAAAATGCTAGATGTAAGAATTTTAAACATGTTCTCATTTTTAACAATTTGTTTGACAGAATGAAGTTATATTATAAGCCTAACTCTAGTATAGTGTGTAGTTTTATCCCGAGTGTATTGATATTTTACAAGATTCTGTTTTCCTATGTACAAGAGAAGCTAAAATCTTTCTTTTTAAATTTTTATTTTAAGATCTTTTTAATTCAACAAAATCTGAAAGGAATTATATTATTTAATAAATTTTAGGATACTTGGCTAATGTATTTTTAAAAAATATGAATACCACTTGTAAAATCATCAATTTTAATTATGAGTCTCCAGATACAATACATATTTAATTATGAGGCATGGAGTGCTGGTAGTACAACATCAATTGAAAAATCACTTACTCCAGGAGCAGCTGCTCTTGTTCCCACCACCTGAGGAGTTCCGATAACAACCCGCGGTGACACCGTTGCAACAGATTTTTGAGCAGCAACTGTAGGAGTGCCTGGTCTCATATTCAAAATCTGAACATTTGGCAACATTGCCGGTTCTGCTGTGCCCAAATTCTGTGTTGTCACAACAACATTTTGCCCTCCTGGCTTATTAAGGGTCATAACATTTTGCATACCTCCTGGCATGCTAGAATTCACTGTCATAGGCACTGTAACCATACCAGGTTGCATTCCAACTTGACCGGAAGATGTCCCCTGTTTTAAAACTAAAGGATTTTGTTGCATAGTGATAGTTTTATTCTCAGACTGTGACAATACACTATTTCCGTGTATTTGCGGCTGAGATGAAGTCAAACTAAGACAATTGCTCGAGAGAGAGTGAATTGAAAATGGTGCACCACTTTCTGGCACGGAATAACCCTGTGCATGGGTACTTAAAACATTCAGAGTTTCATCAGCAGGGATCTGAGATAAGTTTGATTGTGCGAAAAACGATGTCGGTAAGCGAAACGATGCACTTGAAACTATTGAAGGCAGAAAATTACCACTACCTATATCACCATCACACTGGTCTTTACTATATTTATGTCCAATAAAGGTATTAGCACTTGAAGCGACGTTAAATTGATTAGGAATTACATTTACAAAACTGTTCTGTGACGATATTGACGGAACGAACGTCACCAATTGGTTTCAAGAGAGCCCACGATCGCGTTTACTGCATTCTCATCAACGTCTGTAGACAGTAGACAAAGCTTGATCTAAAAACTCGACTGACGCCATTGTTCCATAATAGGCGGATATCGGTAGCGATGTTCCTACGACAAAAAAAACCGATAAAGAAGTCCACAAGACGATATTTACCGGTGGTATTAACATTAAATAAAAATAATTTATTTTTATTTAAAATTAATAATAAATTGTATATTCCTATTTCGCTGTTTTTGAAAGATTTTTTATTATTTTTTCATTTATTGCATTCTTTATAAATTATATTAAGAGGGAAATTTATTCTCAAATGCATGTCATGGCAAAATAATACTACCATAAATTTACTTAATAATCTATGCAGAGAGCTTGATAACCATTTTTGGCAATCTAAACGTAAACCTTTATTAGCTTCAATTTATAATAATTTAAAATTACATCCCGTTCACTCTAGTTGTGATAATGAAATGTTTACTTTGAATACATGGATCACTAATATGAATTTCTCGAATGTTATAAAATCTGATGTAGATTCCATTACAAACTATAAAAAATATTATAATATACCTAACTTAAAATCATTATGTTATCAGTTTATGAATCAAAACTATTCCGAATTTTATAAAATATTTACAGATGGGGCAAAAAGTATCCAAGTCAGTGGAGTAGCCTTTTTGGATTTTGAAACAAAAGATTTCATCAAATTAAATACTAATGCTAAAATTTCCATCATGCATACAGAATTAATTGCTATTAAAGAGGCTTTGTCTTATATATCTACAATAGATAGCAGAAAATTTGTTATTTTTACGCACTCCAACATTTAGCTCGCTGTTCCTCGGGGCACCGAGCTTATTTAATTTTAGATATGATTCATAAACTGAGAATATCAAATAAATTTACAATCTTACAATGGATTCCTTCTCATATCGGAATATGCGGATACGAAGATGTCGATAAACTTGCTAAAGAGGCTCTAACCGACGGAATACCTTTTGTTGAGAGGATGTCACTCATATTGCAATGGAATGTGCCCGAAACGAAAACAGTTTCGAAGTATATTTAATTTACACTTTGGTGTTGGAGTCTGCAACAGTATTTTAGCGAATCCTGTCTCAAACGAACGAAACGAAACGAAGCAAAATGTTTATATAAGTTAGTTAACTTAGGTTTAAAACGTAGACAATAGTAATAATTTTGTATAGTATATAAGTAAACTTTATAAGGGTGGCATAATCAAAGTTTATGATCAAACCCTTTTAAATATATGATAAAAAAAAAATAATAAAAAAAAAAAAAAAGGAAATTTTATATCTTGGTCGTGTGATTTCTTCAGAAGGCATATTGCCCGATCCCGAAAAAGTTTCAGTTTTGCAAAATTATCCCATTCCTAAGAACGCAAACGAAGTGCGAAAATGCTACAAAAATTTTGTAACTATTACAGAAAGTTTATTCCCGCATTTGCTAATATAACAATTCCCCTAAATAAACTTACTCGGAAAAATTAAATATTTATTTGGACCAATGAGTGTCAGACTTCATTTAATATTTTTAAAGAGGATATGATCTCTCCCCTTATTTTACAATACCCAGATTTTTCCCCTCAAAATTAATTTTTTTTCTTCAAACAGATACTTCAGGAATAGCTATTGGTGCAGTTTTAAGTAATAAAGATTTAAGACCTATTGCGTACACTAGTAGACCTTTAAAGCTTTTAGCTATAGTGTGGAGTGTGAAGTATTTCAGACCGTACTTATATGGCAGGCATTTCACTATTAAAACAGATCATAAACCTTTACTATATTTATTCTGGATGAAAGATCCTTCCAGTCGTTTAATGAAATTTAGATTAGCTTTAGATGAATATGATTTTAAAATTGAGTATGTAAAAGGTAAAGAAAATGTAGGAGCAGATGCTTTATCAAGAATTGATATTACTTCGGATATGTTAAAAGGGATGAATGAACAAGTTATGGCTGTGTTAACAAGAAAGCAAAAGAAGGCAATGGATGAAGCAAACGAGAACAAGGTAGAAAAGGATACACCCTTCCTTAGTAACTCTGAAGACAAAAGGCCTGATCAACCTAGAGTCGTAGAGCTATTAAGAAAGCCGTGCGGTTCGGTAGAAATGAGATTAATAGAAGGATATGAATTAGATAAATTGCGAAAGAAGAATTTAATTAATGTAGAGTATGAATGTTTTTCTTTTTGTTCAAGTAAAAAAATTATATACATTAACCTCAACTTTAGAGCGCAAATCTCGCGAGCCGAACGAAACACGCGTTTATGATTTAAAGAGTGTAAAAAGAATAGAAAATGATGAAGAAAAATCATTCATATTAAATGATTTTCATTTCACTACCAACCAGTGGCCACGCTGGTGTGCGTAGAATGGTTAATAATATAAAGAGACGATTTTACTGGCCAGGTCTCGAAGCTGACGTAAGAAATTTTGTTAGGAAATGTTCTAAATGCCAAAAATCTAAGCATTTAAAATACATTAAAGAACCTATGACAATAACAACAACAGCATCATATGCGTTCGAAAAGATATTTATGGATATAGTGGGCCCGCTAACTAGAGATTATGACGGTAATGTATATATGTTAACAGTTCAGTGTGAGCTAAGCAAATTCATAGAAGCTTATCCACTGACTAATAAGGATTCCATTAGCGTAGCTAGGTCGTTAGTTAATTTTATTTTAAGATTTGGTATACCTAGGATAATAGCTACTGACAGAGGAGCTGAATTTACATCTTCTACTATAGCACAGGTATGTAAATTATTAAATATAGATAACATTACATCAACCGCATACCATCATCAATCCATAGGGGCATTAGAGAATGCTCAAAAAATTTAGGCTCGTTTTTACGAACTTATTGTGACAAAGACAAGCAATCTTGGTCTTATTGGTTGCCGTTTCGGTGTTTAAGTTTCAATACCACGGTCCATACCGCTACAAAATATCAACCGTTTGAACTTGTGTTTGGCAGACCCAATACCCAATAGGTTGTGTAGTGCTGTAGAACCTCTTTACAATCCCGAAAATTATTGTAATGAACTTAAGTATAGATTGCAAATTGCTTTCAGGGATGCCAGAAGCAATTTGCTACAAAGTAAAGGTGATAGGAAAACTAGTTATGATAAAAATGTTAAGCCTATTTATTACCTATAATAAAGATGATTAAATTTTAATCATAAAGTCGTTTCTTTTCAAACCTAAAGAAAACCTAAGGTGGGTAGGTTGAATTAGCAACACCTTAGACTTTCGCTCTTAAGTTTATTTTTGTTAAAAATTAAAATTGCATAAGATAAGCAACAAATGCAGTAATAAATTCCTACATTACCTGGCTCACTAACATTTCTTCTATAAATTATCGCTTATTATCACTTTGAAAGCTAAACATGGACTTACACTCTGAGCTCAGCAAGAACATGGATGACATTGTAAAAATGTTTGCATCTCGTATGGATCATTTCGATTCTACATTGGCAAAGGCACAAGGAACACTGCACACGGAAAGGGTTTACACTATAGCCTACTCGAATATCAAACTTTTTATGGTTTTTAGTAATGTGTCTTATAGCTACCACTTATCCAAGCTGGGGATATCACTTTCTAACGTCGTAATACACTAAGTAATTGAAAAAACAACATTTTAAAATTTTAAATATAAACATCTAAATGATCGCAAATTCGTACAATTTCTCAAACTTATGGTGTCACCAAAGATTAAAATAGATAATTAGAACCTTTTGACATAAAATATAATAACTTTGTCTTAATCACAAAATTATTAATGATGAAAATGAATTTCAGATTTTGAGAAACAACATTAAATCATTACATCTGCCATTTATCTAAGTTTTATAATATAATACAGATTATAAATGTTACAGATAAGTTTCGTTAAAAAAAACTAACATACTTCTTAGTCACGAAACAAAAAATTTACAGTCAAAATAAATATGTTTTATTTAGTTAATGATAATGATGAGTAGTTATGAACTTACAAAAAATTAGATTTTAAGTAGAACTAGTTTTTTCTGGCATGTTCTAACAAGAACCTAACCTAACCAACGGATTTTTATATAATACGATTTTAAGTAGAACTAGTTTTTTCTAAATCGGGTAAGGTTAAAATAAAAATCTATTTTAATATTTATATATTAATATATTATATTTTGTAAACATATTCAATTATATTATAATAAGATAATTAATTAAAACAAAAAAAGACAAAATAAAAAAAAAACACTAACAAATTTTAAAACGTTAACGTTACGTCGTCGCCATATTTATTCATACTCTTACTAGTTAGTTGTCAAAATTTGTAATCTTTAATGACGTATTTTTATATTATAATATTTTAAATTTTCAAAGTAGAATTTCTCGTTAACTAAATGTTTTCATGCCATAGGAGTGATAGTTTCAGAATACCCTTGATAAGATAACCCTTTACGTAATATGAGCACTAATTCCGCCGAAATACTGCCATTGAATTGAATTTTACCATAAATATTTTAAATTTCAAAATGCTTTTTTTCAATTACTAAGTGTATTATGACGATAGAAAGTGATATCCCCCACCCGGGTAAGTGGTAGCTATAGGATGCATGACTAAATAACATAAAAAGTTTAATTTTCGAGTAGGCTATAATGGAAACCTTAGCCGAGATACCACTTACGTCACCAAGACAAAACCACTTAAAAACCTATAATTAAAATAAATAACTAAAAAATTAAATTTTAAAATATATACTATGAACATCTGAATTATCACTTTTTCTTTTAATTTCACAAACTTTTGACATAATCAGATGTTAGAATACATAAATAGAATATTTCACATAAAATATCACTCATTTTTCTTTAAACACAAAAATATTATTAAAAAAAATAATAATTAACTTTGAAATATTTAACATAAACAGTAAATAATACGACGACGACGACCACAGAACACAGATACAAAATACTACAGCTACAGATTATTAATATTACACTAAAGTTTCGTTCAAAAATATTAACAAGCGAACAAAAATATTACAAAACATGTAATGTAATTAATTTTTACAACAATTTTTAATATTTTTATTAAAATTGCAAAATGAAAATTTAAATAAAATTTCAACCTAACAAAAAAAAGAAAATTCTTCAAGGACTAGTCGTTTCTGGCACGTGCGGTGGTCATGTTCTAACGTAACCTAACCAAACCAGTGGATTACGGAATATGACATGAGCGCAAACCTAACAAACAAATGAATACTTAAAATGAAACATTATATTTTCAGTGACCTTTATTTCGTTTTCTTTTTCAAAAATCTTTAAAATACATCTTATAAAGTAAATAAAAAACTTACACTAAAATAATAAAATTAAACATGATACAAAAAAGAGGTAACAGATTTTAAAACGCATAAGTTACGTTATCTGTGACAGATATTCATATTCAGTCATACTTGTAAAAATTAGTAATGGCGCCTTTTTTATATTTACATTTTAATTTTAAAGTTTCAAATCAGTTTTTAAAACAACTAAGTGTCTTCATGCCATGAATTTGATAGTTTTAAAATCGCGTAATAACCCTTTACGTCATTTCAGTACTAATTCCGCCAAAAGTATGTTATTTAACTGTATTCTAATATTTACGTTTTTAATTTTAAAATCAAATTTCTTCAAATAATAAGCGATTCAGTACTTTTTAAGTGGTACTCTCAGAGAGAGGTAAATAGGATCTATTATTTGGTAATACATCATGTATTACCAAATAACACAAAAATTTAAAGATTCCTTCGTAAAGACCAGCGTAACTTAATTTTTGTATAGGTATTAGATATCTTAAATTAGTGAGCTGGCATTAGGAATTGTTAATTAAATTCAAAGGCTTATCAAAAACTTAAATTTAAAAGTTATCTTAAATAAAATCTTTTGTTTTGTTTTATACATATTAAACATCATCTCTGGATAACATATAAGTTTCAAATAGTTCTAATATTACATTAATTACTTACATTAATTTTACTGAACTAATATATTTAAAACGTAATATACTTATAAATTGTAATAGTAATTGATTATATTATGAATTCCGTGGGTAGGCGTCAAATAAACAAGTCACAAATTTGATCTCTCTATAATAAATTTATTAAAATACTTTAAAATACATTTAAATTATTAAAGAAATGTACCTGTGATAATCCTATGCCTGCCAGCTTATGTGTCAACAAACATTTGTGATAATTTAACTTGCAATCAGTTGTGTTATAACCTCACTTTTTCACAATCACTATACAACATTAAACAAACTTCAATGGAGGCTATTAAAGAGTCAATTAATGATCTCACTGAACTTTTTAACAATAGAATGGCTGATTTTCAAAGAGACTTGAAAAGCTCAATTCCTGCTACCAGTCCAACTTCAAACATCAATGCACAGTTTGGTTCCTTCTGTTCTTTTGTTTTAACAGCATTAGAAAATTTGCAACGACAGGTAGAAATACTTGGAAGGCAATATGATGAGTTGGAAATGCGATCCAGGAAAAAGATGCTACTGGTTCATGGCATTAGTGAAGATAATGAAAGCCTCAGTGTTGCAGTTACGTCAACCTTATCTAAATATCTTCATTTGGATCTCACTTCTGAAACTTTTAGCCGTTGTCATCGCCTGGGACGCCTTAGTACAGGGAAACCTCGTGCTGTACTTATTAAATTTAAGGATACTACAATAAAAGACAAAGTGTGGTCATTGAAAACAAAGTTAAAAGGTACGGGGGTGACTGTGTCCGAATTTCTCACAAAAAGCCGCCATAAGGTATTTTTAGCAGCTCGACAGCGATTTGGCATTTCGAAATGTTGGACCAGAGACGGTGTCATTACGGTGTTAGGATCCGACAGCACACGGCACCGCGTTGTCACGTTTTCTGACTTGAACGGCATCTCAAGCGCAGTGCAGGATGTACCTGTGTCAGATGATCCTCCAGCCGCCGCCGCTGTCCTGACAGAAGCAAGAAAGGTCCCCAGAGTCTTAAACACACGAGCTAAAAAAACGGTGAAGAAGTAGCTTATTTATATCCTTTCTTTTTTTCATGTTCAAGTGTTTATTTGTTTCAAATTTCTGATACTTTACTGCAGTCTGAGCTATAGGTTATTTACTTCATTGTGCTCGCTTATTTTTAATCTATATTTACTTCCTTTTTATTTACCGGTAGTTTAATTACCTTGTTTATTGTTTATATTATTTTTTATTATGTATTTAGAGTTGTAAACGTCAAGTGACAAGTGACATTACGACTGTCGTTTTTGTTGTGACATTTGTAATGAAGTTTATGTTGTCATTCGTTTAGAAACTTTTAACTAAAAAGTAGTAGTTAATTGATATAATAACAACATAAAATCATAACAAATTGTATTTCTTTAATTTTTACTTCATTTTATATTTTAATTTTGTAAATAATATGTAACAATCTAAAAATGTTTGATTGATTTTATAATTTATTTTTCCTTACAGCTGGCGGGCTAGGAGAGTATTGTTTATTTTAATACTTAGTTATAATTTTTTTTCTTCTGCTATTATATATATTATATTTGTTTATTTTGTATTTTATATTTATATTTTATGTCGTCTAGTTGCAGTAGCAATAGTGATCAATTTTTATCGCTGTCGTCAGGTAATGAAACGTTGAGTGATGATAGTTTTCACAGTACATCTTTCCTTCCTGTTAATGTTGTTCTTAATACATATTTCTCAGATTCTCTGAAAAAATGTAATGTTATTCATATCAATGCACAAAGCATCCCGGCTCATTATCCAGATATGCTTGCGTCTTTTGAATCACGTAATATACACGCTATCCTCGTTTCTGAATCTTGGCTTAAGCCATGTTTACCCTCAACATCATATTCACTGCCAGGATTTCGACTTATTCGCAATGACCGCATTGGAAAAGGAGGTGGTGGAGTAGCGATCTACTTGCGATCACATATTCCTTTTAACATTGTTAGTTCGTCTATTCAACCACCTGCTCCTGATGCTCCGGAATACTTATTGATAGAGGTATTATTATCTCACAATAAAATTCTTCTTGGTGTATTCTATTGTCCCCCCTCTGTAAGTAACTATTTTAATTCTTTTGAAACATTACTTGAAAATATAATTCCTCTCTACAAGCACCATTATAATGGGAGATTTTAATACATGTTTAATTAAAGGCGATAACCGAAGTAAAAAACTGTTGTCACTTGCTGAATCTTGTAACATACACATTTTACCACTTACGGCGACACATAATTTGCCTGGCAGTACCCCTTCCCTTCTTGACCTAATAATGGTTTCTTCTCCATCTTTCATTTTTAAATATGGTCAGTATCCTGCTGATGCATTTTCCTATCATGATCTCATTTATCTTTCTTATGATACCTGTCCTCCGAAAGCTAAATCGAGAACTCTTCTGCAACGTAGTTTTGGAGGAATGGATAAGGACGCACTATGTGAGGATGCCCGCCAAATCGATTGATCTGCTGTTATGGATGCGGACACAATTGACCGTAAGGTTGAAATATTTAATCATTTGTTAACTCAACTTTACGACATCCATGCACCAATTAGGCCAATAAAAATTAAACATCTTCCAGCTCCATGGCTAAGTGATGAATTAAAATCCTTAATCAAGAAAAAAAATTTAGCTAAATATAAATTGAAATTAAACAACACTGAAGCCAACCGACTTAAATATCATAAGGTTCGAAATCGCTGTAATACATCGTGTAGAGATGCACAACGTCGCCATATCCACAAATCAATAGAAAACGGCGATACTGCAAAAGTCTGGAAATTCCTTGAGTCACTTGGAGTTTTTTTTTTTTTTTTTTTGATTGGTTTTATCTGCAATCAGTCCTGTGACTATAAGCGGATATGTGGTGTGAGGGTTGGCGTGATGAGCGTGCCCTCCATTGATGGCACTTCTCATGTTTTGAGGATGTTACTACACCCTCTCATGCAGCTGCAGTACATCATGCCTCTTAAGGCGCCCAAGATGTTTTTGGGTGGTAAGCTGGGTTGCCAATTGGTTGGGATGCAAGGCGAGCCGTTGTTGGTATGTTTTGGAAGCAGCTCTAATCTCTTCCTTAACTGTTGTCATTTTTAGGTTCATATGGATTTCGACATTTGTGATAAGCCAAGGAACATTGGAAATAGTGCGCAAGATGATATTTTGTGATCTTTGTATCATGGCAATGTTGGAGTCACTGGCGCTTCCCCAAAGCTGTATCCCATACATCCACACAGGTTTCAGGAGCATTTTGTAGATGAGAAGTTTATTGTCTACTGACAATCTGCTATTTCGTCCGAGTAGCCAGAGCATGGTTTTGTACTTGATATTAAGTTCATCTCTTTTGGATTTTAAATGATTTTTCCAGGTCAGTCTGCGGTCCAAATGGAGGCCAAGGTATTTAGCTCTGTCAGAGTGGGGGAGTATGTTCTCTCCTAGGTATACTGCAGGGCAATCTCCTTTTCTCAGCGTGAATGTTACGTGGATTGATTTAGATGCACTTGCTTTAATTTTCCATCTATTCAACCAGTCATTTACTTCGTTTAGCCCTTTCTGTAAGGTCTGAGATGCAGTAGCCGGATTTTTGCTGCTTGCTAATAGTGCGGTGTCATCTGCGAAAGTAGCTGTGGTGACTCCGGTTACTACTGGTAGATCTGCCGTGAAGATTGTGTACAGAACTGGGCCCAATACTGACCCCTGCGGGACACCTGCTTTAATATTATGGAAGTCTGAAGATTCTTGAACTTGGAAAATCCTGTCCGATAGATAAGATTGCATCAACATATGGTAACTATGTGGTAGATATTTCTTGATCTTGTAAAGAAGGCCCTCATGCCAAACTTTGTCAAATGCCTGCTGTATATCAAGAAACGCCGAAGAACAATACTCCTTATTTTCTAACGATTCTCTGATTGTGTAAGTCACCCGATGAACTTGTTCGATTGTAGAGTGGGATTGTCGAAACCCAAATTGATGGTCTGGTAAGACTTTTTCCTCTGTCAGAATAGGCAGTATTCTTTGCAATAATATTTTTTCGAAGACTTTTGACAAAATTGGCAGGAGACTGATCGGTCGATAGGATTGAACTTCATTTGGTGGTTTACCGACCTTATGGATCATTATTATTTTAGAAACTTTCCACAGGTCTGGAAAGTATTGTGTTCTGAGAATTCCATTATACAGGATGGTCAAGTAAACTACTGCTTTTTTCGGTAATTGTTGCAGTATTTCCTTTGTTACCAGATCATATCCTGGGGCCTTTCGGTCTTTAAGGCTATTGATCGTTCGCCACACTTCAGTTACTTTTACTGGATGTGGTGGTAGCGCCATCTGATACGGTTGATTCAAAAGACCTCTCACATCCGCTTGCACCTCTATATTATCAGTTTCATTGGGTGAGAAAACAGAAGCCAAATGATTAGCGAACACATTAGCTTTTTCCTGAGCTGTTTTAGCCCAGCTATTAACGCTATTCCTTATGGGTGGTTTCGCTATCTGGGGTTTGTTGTACGACTTGGTGAATTTCCATAGGGAATAGTTGCTAGATATCGTTGGCGTAAGTGACTCTAGTTTAGCTCCAAGTGTAGCGTCGTGCCATTCTTTGAGGAATATTCTTAGCTCTTGTATAGATTTATTAAGTGCTCGTTTATCCGTGGCATTTCTACTGAGTTGCCAAACACGTCGTAGTCGCCGTTTTTCTAGAACTCGGTTTTTTATTTCTAGTGGCCAATTTTTTGTGTTGGTAGTGGCGTAGATTTCCAACAGGCCTCTTGTATGAGGATGGTGATATTTTTTGTTGCCTCTTCAATATCTTCGGGACTTTTGAGAGCTATTTTTAGGTTTATATTATCCTCCAGATATTCACGGAATGATTCCCAATCGGTATAATTATTACATAGTGTTAGTGGTCTCTCAACTTCAATTACCATAGTGCTGACACTAAGTAATACGGGCGTATGGTCTGAGGAACCATCCAGACATGATTCCGCACGAAGATAGCAACTAGATAGGCCTTTAGTGATGAAAAAGTCCAAAAGGTCGGGTATCTTGTTCGGATCTGTGGGCCAGTATGTAGGTTCACATGCAGATATCGTGCGAAGATGCAATGTTGTCACGCTAGCCTGCAACTGTCTGCCTCTAGTTGTGGTTAACCTGGAGCCCCAAGATGTATGTTTCGCATTCCAATCACCGCCAGATATAAATCTGCCCCCTAAGGTGCTAAAGTAATTACTAAACATATTTTCCGATATAGTATGTTTAGGTGGACAGTATACAGCAGAAATGTTGAAATAACCACAACTATCTCTAACTGCAATTGTAGTTGCTTGAATAAACTCGGTCTTAAACTCCGGTAGGATATCGTGTTTGATGCTATCTCGCACTATGATTGCTGTGCCGGCATGGCCTGTTTCATCCGGATGGTTTGTCATATATGTTCTAAATCCTCGAAATTTCACACTTGATATGGTGGTGCAATGGGCTTCCGAGATGAGCATAACGTCTAGTTTATGTTCATTTAATAGAAGACCTACTTCATTCTTGTTTGGCGCCAGACCATTCGGGTTCCAGGTAGCCATTCGCAATACCGCCATTATTTAAGTTTATTAAGCAGTGATGTAATGAGTTGCATTAATGTACTCATGTGTTGTAGGATTAGCTCAAACTTTTCATTTTGTTTTATGAGTAGTTTTTCTAGTATGCCTTTCTCTTGATGCTCTGCAAAAGTAACTTCATTTTTAGAGGGTTCTTTTATAGTAGGCCATACAGGTCTGCTGCATTTTGCGGTGTCTGATTTATTTACCTCTTTCCCAGGATTACTATTCAATGTTGGCAATGATGTTCCAAGGATAGGAAAATCTGAATCCCTTAATGTTGGAGCCGCATTTCTCTTTGCAGGACGCGATGATGCTGTTCTTCTTACTAGGATTTCCCTGTAAACTTCACATCCCTTATAGTTGGCGGGATGGGGTCCATGACATAATGCACATGTAGCCGGGGTGTTTCGGTCTCGCTTGGTGCACTCCGAAGTTTTATGAGAATCCCCACATTTCACGCATCGGAAGGGTCTCATACAGTAATTCTTCGAGTGGCCATACTGTTGGCAACGTTGACACTGCACTATTGTCTTTCTTTTTTTTGGGTCTTCTATAATGACTGATTGGTGGTATATATGTTTGAGCTCCTTCACCGTTCTGTTGTTGGGATTAGGTAGAAGGTTCACAAAGAAAGTTGATGTTGGTTTTTTGTCAGGGCCATATTTTGCATTGATTATTTCTCCTATTACTGTATTCCCCGTACTTTCAATGTCTTCTTTTATAGCACTAAGAGGAGTAGAGTGATGGAGATTTCTAATGACTATTCGGTAATTTTTTTGGTCTTTTCTGTTAAACGTATGTCCTATCAGTCCTTTTTCACGAACTATAGAGATGAGTTTTTTATAAACTTCAACTTCTGTACAGCTAATCCGCATTTGGTTCCGGTTGACTATTTTGAAAGTAAACATATCCCTACTAACCACAGTTTCTAACAGGTCAGTTAATTTGGTTATATCCTCCACTCCATAAAGGACTATTGGTGGGGGCTTGCTGGGTTTTTTGGTATTTCCTTTTCAGTGTGGTCAACAGGTAAGTCACTGAATCTATTGGAGGTTTTGATTCCTTCAGGAGACGGAGTTACAGAGATTTTCTTCCTTTTACGGTTATTTCCTGATGGTACTCTTTGCCATTGAGGAGGCTGGGGGCTGGTTTTGTTAGGACTTACTTGTGTTGGGCTATTCTCTTCCATTACAGGTGGTGTTTCATTTATGGAAGTAGAAGGTTTGGTTTTTTTTCCAACAGAGGAACTTCTCTGCTTACTTATAAACAGGCTAGGGTGAAATGCTTGTTGAATCATCTTCTTGTTTCCAGTAGCATTTGCCGACATAGAAGCCTGGTTACCCACTTCTACGCAGCCTTCGGTAGCCAATTTCACACCCTCTGGCCCGGATACCAGGGGCGCCGGGGTTAGCCGGATCGCATGACAAATCACTCTCGTTAATTAGACTTTCCATGTTTAAGAAGTTGGGATAACAAACTGAGACTTTCCCAAGGTCCCATTCTACACTTTTAGAGGTTATTTTGTTCCTCTAGGCCCGTAGTAACCTTGGACAGGTTAGTTACCGCCGCCTGTTGCTCGGCGTTGTTGTTCTTTTAGCGCCACCCAGGGGGGACGTGTAGGGTAGCATAGGGCAATCTTCCTACGGACGCGAACAACTCACCCCCCCAAAGTCACTTGGAGTTGGTAAATTATCCCGCTCAACTTCTGTCAACAATATTGAAACAATATTGAACATCTTAATAAGCACTTTTCGTGTTCAGACACAATTAACGGCGTTGAAAAAGAACGCACACTTGGTATTCTTTCATTACTTTCGACTCCTGACTTTCAGCCATTTACCTTCAGTACTTTCACTGTATGTGATGTTAAGAAGAGCGTATTGTCCATCTCGTCAAATGCCATCGGTGCTGACAGCGTTAGCCGTAATATGATCATTCCCATTCTAGATATTATTTGTCATATATTAACTCATATCCTGAATTATTCCATCTGTACTAGTAAATTTCCTGATGCATGGAAATATGCACAAATTATTCCTCTTCCTAAGAAAGCCACTCCTTCAAACACTTGTGATTTTCGCCCTATCTCTATCCTGCCATTCCTTTCAAAAGTCCTGGAAAAATTAGTTCATCAACAACTGAGCACTTTCCTTGAAAATCACATGCTTCTCAACCCTTTTCAATCGGGATTCCGTCCTGGTCATAGTACGGTTACAGCGCTAGTTAAGGTCACGGATGACATTCGCTGGGCAATGGACAATAAGAGGCTCACAGTCTTAGTGCTGTTAGACTTTAGCAATGCATTCAACACTGTTGACCATGACATTTTGCTAAGTCTTTTACGTTTAATTAACATATCTCCATCAGTGTTAGAATGGTTTCGAAGCTACCTCATTGGTCGCCGACAGCGCACTCTAATTGATGAAGCCTTTTCGTCATGGTGTGATATCTCGGCTGGGGTACCTCAAGGCGGTGTGCTATCTCCTCTTTTGTTTTCAATTTTCATTAATTCCATATCTCAAAACATCACTTCTCTCTACCATATGTATGCAGACGATGTCCAACTTTATCGCCACTCAGCTCCTGAAAATCTTTTCCCTGCTATTGCTGCCATTAATGATGACTTAACAGCTATTTCTGAGTGGAGTGATCAGCATGGACTTAAAATAAATCCTGCAAAATCTCAGGCTATTATTGTAGGTAGTACGGGTATGATTGCAAGAGTTGACTGGCAAAATATTCCTCCTGTATTGTATAACGAAATCATCATACCTTTCTGTTCTACGGTCAAAGACCTTGGTATTCACGTAGATCAGACATTATCATGGGCCTATCAATTGAAAGAGATCAGCAAGAAAATATTTGCAACCATGAGCTCATTACGAAGGCTGCAATATCTTTTACCAATTCCCACCAAAACTATGTTAGCACATTCTCTTCTTCTCTCTATTCTCGATTATGCTGACGTAAGCTATTTAAATTTAACAGAAGACCAGCTTAATAAACTTGAGCGACTACAAAACCTTGCAATACGATTCATATTTGGCCTGCGCAAATATGATCATGTATCAGAATTTCGTCATAAGCTCAAATGGCTTCCAATACGTCGTCGCCGGGATGCACACATACTTTCTCTTTTATACTGTGTTCTCTTTCATCCAAAGACGCCATCATATTTAAAAGATAAATTTGAATTTTTAGGCCCCATAGATAAACTACGAACATCTCAGCAAATGATTATTAGAATGCCGGTTAACATAACTAAATTTTATAAGCACTCCTTCACTGTCAGAGGTACTAAATTGTGGAATGCATTACCCCTGAACATTCGACAAGCAAAATCATTAAATAACTTTAAAAAATTAGTAAAAGATTACTATTTGTCTGAAAGTAGCTAAGACGACATTATTATATAACTATATTTATTTAATTATATTATATATATATATATATATATATATATATATATATTAGTTTGTGTTATATATTTTTTATATATAAGTATGTACTTATTATGTTTATGTATTATTGTGTAGTTATTTGTATGTATGTTTATGTATAATTATTTACACCACACCACGGCATACCCTCTTCTTTACTTCTTTCCTAGCCCATGGTTGTCTGGAAGAGATCGCTATTAAGCGATAAGACCGCCAATTGTACATGTGATTTTTATTTATAGTTTGTATTACTTTTCTTGTGGTTACAATAAAGTTTGAAAATAAATAAAAATAAAATGTGTCTGTTTGTATAGTAGATGATTTTTTAATAAAAACAACATCTTTTTAGGAAAATTCTGCAACCGTACAAAAAAATGTTTAACTGTAAAAGTACAATAATAGAAGCGTTTTACCTGAAATAAAACGCATATTAAAATACTTACCTAACTGGAAGCTTTATATTGAGATAGCATTTCCGTTTCCGTCGATTTTCTACCATTTTTCGTACTTTTATTTATCTATGGTTCCGGCTCAGTGGCGACATCTGGCGGTTGAACGTCATTTTTAGGTTTCGTAAAGAGTGTCGTGCCATTTTGAATCATTGTCTCAATATTGCCAGGCAGAGATAAACTTAAAGCTTCCAGTTAGGTAAGTATTTTAATATGCGTTTTATTTCAGGTAAAACGCTTCTATTAAAACACTTGACCGTAACTGGAAGTTTTATATTGAGATCTGTTTGTTATCGCCTGGTGACGCCACTAAAATGATATATATGCAAAAAGAATTGCTATAACGCCAATGTGATGCAGAAATAAAATGAATATAACTGTCAAAAATGATTGTTTATTCATGTAATTATTATTTAATATAAATCAGTAGAGTACAAATCTATAGCAATTGAATTACATTCTGTAAATCATTGATATTATTAAATCACTACTTAATAGGTTTAAACAATTGAGTTACATTTTGTGACTCATTACGTTTAATTATTTCACGTTTGTAAAACTGTTTAAACGTATTAGACGACTGCCAATTCCCTCGAGCTAGGATCTCATCAAGTGGATGATCTTCTATCCAACTTTTTGATGCCACCGCCGAGCGAGTACTTCCAGGAGTGTCTGCAATACCGGCTTCTTTAAATAAAGTTCGTACCCAGTTTGCTATGACTGTACGTGTAGCGACTTTAGGTGTATCTTTAATTGTAATAAATAAATTAAATAAATTTGCTTTTTTGCGTCTCTCTTTAAGTATAGCTATAGTAGTTTCTATCCAGAATACAGGATTTAAATTACGATTATTTCTATTAATGAATAACTTCCAGCCGGACTGTCTATAATTACTGCTATCTGTTTTTGAACCAAATTGAGGCCAAAAGATAATATTATCATGTGACTGAACACAATGATCTGAATCTATTTGAACCAGTGTTAAATCGTGTATGCGTCTTCCCGAGCAAAGCAATAATAAAATCGCGGTATGACGCGCTATTTGAAAAGGATTATTTAGATCTATTTTATAGTTGTTTAAAAAATTTATCAAATTGCTAACATCCCAGACTGGCGGTTTTAAGACTTTTGGATTTTTTAGAGAGATTGATTTTAAAATATGTTTTACGAGAACGTGTGAACTTAAGTGGCTTGAAGTTTCGGTGTTACACAATGTTGAAACTACAGACTTGTGTAAAAGTATTGTGTTGTAAGATAATAATAATAATAATAATAATACTTTATTGTATACCATGACATTGACAAAAAGAAAAACAAAAACCATATAAATTTAGCATAAATGGTACAACCAGGCGGTCTTATTGCTAAAAAGCAATTTCTACCAGACAACCTGAGCGCATAGGAAAAAAATATATATATATGTGATAAGTAGGTGGTAAGTATTATAGATTTTATATTAGACAAATTATATATATATATGTATATATATATATATGTATATGTATATATAAAAATAGATATAATGATATAAATATAAATATATATAAATAGATAAATAAATAAAATAAATTAATAAAAAAATACTTAAATATATATAATCAAATACGTATAAATAAATATGGCGGGCTTAATACATAGTAATAGAGGGTATATTTACATAATTAAACATTAAAATAATGAGCTTTTATTTGCTTTTTAAAAAGTGATAAACTTTGAGCACGTCTAATGTGTACAGGCAAAGAATTCCATAATATAACGGCTTGTACTGCAAACGAAGAATTATAGAATTTGGTATTATGATTCGGTACTCGCAGCCTAAGATTATCAGATGATCTTAAAACTTTATTAATGTCACCAAGAAATTGAAATTTCTGCTTTAAATAGGAAGGCGTTGAAGAGTGAAATAGTACACAATACAAAAGAGATAGAATGTGAGTATTCCGGCGAAGGCGGATTGGTAACCACTCGAGCTTTAGACGAAAATCTGAAACATGGTCATATTTACGCAAGCCAAATATGAACCGTATTGCCATATTCTGAAGTCGCTCGAGTTTATTTAGTTGGTCTTCGGAGAGGTTAAGATAGCTAACGTCGGCATAGTCAAGTATGGAGAGTAAAAGAGAGTGAGCTAAACTAATTTTCGTAGGGATAGGAAGGAAATTTTGTAAGCGTCTTAATGACCCTGCAGCCGAAAACATTTTCTTAGTCACTTTAATGATCTGGTGAGACCAGGATAAATTTCGATCGAATTGAACTCCAAGATTTTTTACATTATCCAAAATAGGGAGAGCAACACCGTTAAAAGAAAGGGATGGCAGGGTACTCCAATCCACTTTCGAGATTAACTTCTGACTTCCTATTATGATAGCTTGAGTCTTTAAAGGATTTACTATCAGTCCGTAATCTTTACACCAGTTTGTGATAGATATAAGGTCAGAATTAATCGATGCCAAAGATTGGGTTAGATTATCTAAATTTGCTGATGAGTAAATTTGGAGATCGTCTGCATATAAGTGGTAAAGAGAATTTAACTTTAAGGTAATAGAATTAATGAAAATAGAGAAAAGGAGAGGAGATAGCACGCCACCCTGTGGTACACCGGCATTGACATCACACCAATCAGAGAAGTTATGATCAATATGAACACGCTGCCGGCGACCTTGTAGGTAACTACGAAACCATTCAGTTGCTGAGGGCGACATGTTAAGAGAACTTAGAACACTTATCAAAATATCAAAGTCAACACTATTAAAAGCATTGCTGAAATCAAGAAGCACAAGTGTAGTGAGCTGCTTATTGTCCATAGCTAGGCGGATATCATCTGTAATTTTAATAAGAGCAGTAGTCGTACTATGACCAGGGCGGAAACCAGACTGGAAAGGACTAAGGATACTATTTTTATTTATGAACTGGCTGAGTTGATTATGAGCAAGCCGTTCAAGAACTTTGGAAAGAAAGGGCAACACTGATATAGGTCGGAAATCAAGGAAGTCAGAAGGTTTAGTTTTTTTTGGAATAGGTATAACCTTAGCATTTTTCCACTCTTGGGGAAAAGTGCCAGATGTGATGGAGAAGTTGAGGATATTGGTTATGACAGGACAGATAATATCAAGGATAGGAATGATCATCTTACGACTAATACAATGAAAGCCAATAGCATTAGATGTAATGGACAGTATATTCTTCTTAACATCACACTCAGCAAACTGTTTGAAATTAAAAGCTGGATAGACAGGAGTTGGAAGATTTGAAAGATAATCAATCGTACTTAATTTGGAACGACTGTCAACTGAAGCAACTGAAGAGAAGTGTTGGTTAAGCAAGTTTAAATTAAAATTGCTAGGAAAAGTGTGAAATGGTGAAGATTTTCCAACTCCTATAGACTTCATAAATTTCCACACTTTCGCGGGATCTTCGTTCTCAACTGAGTTATGGATATGGCGGCGTTGTGCATCTCTACACAGCTTATTGCAGCGGTTTCGGATGGTCTTGTATTTTATACGGTTTGTTTCAGAGTTATCGGTCTTCAGTTTGGCCTTTGCACGATTTTTCTTAGCGATAAGTGATTTTATATCATCAGTCAGCCAAGGAGCAGGAAAATGCTTTATTTTTATTGCTCTGTTTGGAGCATGCTTGTCGTAGAGCTGATTAATTAAAGAGTTGAATAAAGCAACTTTTATGTCAATTGACGTAGCCTCTATAACAGGGGACCAATCCAGTTTTAGAGCATCCTCCAAGAACTCTTTTTTGTCCAAGCCAGCAAAATTACGTTTCATTACCAATTTGTGTTTTTGTTTTGGTGGACGTATGTTATAGGATAAATAAACCAGGTCATGATAAGAAAAATCGTCTGCAGAGCATTGTCCATATTTAAATACAAAATTAGTAGAGGAAACAAATATGAGGTCCAGGAGTGAAGGAGCACAGTTTGGAAAAAAGTGAGTAGCATTAAGAGGAAGAATTTGCAAGTTATATGCATTAATAATAGAAGTTAATTGGTTACTACGGTGATCATTCTTAAGCAAACATGTGTTAAAATCACCCATAATAATATTATGTTCATAGAGTGGAGTTAAAGTCTCAATTAAATTTTCAAAGGTAACAAAGTAATTAACGTGTGAATTGGGACTATAAAAGACACCTAGCAGAATTTTTGAGCTTGAAAGTGTGACTTCTATAAGAAGATACTCGATAGAATCGGTGGGCTGGGGCTGTGCTGAAGAACTAATTATGGTAAAAGGAATGTTAGAACGCAAGTAGATCGCAACACCGCCCCCAACTCTATCGATTCTATCGTTACGGATCAGGTGAAAGCCAGGTAAAGAGTAAGAAGTAGACGGTAGACAAGGCTTGAGCCAGGATTCGGAAACTAGAATAGCTTGAAGATTGAGGCTATCAAATGCCGCTAGCATTTCAGGATAGTGTGCCGGAATACTCTGAGCATTAATATGAACCACATTAAAGTTCTTCCGACCATCTAGAAAATAAGATTTTAACGTCTCATTTAATGGAGTGTATGAGGTGCGATAACTGTCCTCACTGCTATCAGAAGAACATGACACGAAGTTTTCAGTGTCTGAAGTGTCGAATAACGCCATTATAATATATTATCTTTATATATATATAAAATGAAATAAATATATATTATATATAAATATATATAAAAAATATATATATAAAAAAATAAAATTAATGAGTAAATAAATTGAAAAAATAAATACCAGAAATGTTTTCCCCACCAACCAGCAATCCAGTATTTTAAAATATAAAAAAGTAACAAAAATTCAAAAAAAAGATATAAAAACAAGAATTTAAAATAATTTTAAAAAGAATAACGCTACAATTGAAAACGGAATAAAAATGCGATCAATCAATATGTGAATCGATTTTCATTCCTGTCACATTAATCTGACACTGACAGCTAACTGAACAAAATATAATCTGCATAAGTTATGATTGACAAAATGAACATGACATTATGAGTTATGACATAATGACATTAAATATTTGATTCACTGTCAATGTCATACACTATATACAACCAAATCAACATAAATAAAGCATTAGAATGTGTATAAGCAAGATATATAATATATAATGTATAAGCAACAATTAAAATTAATTAAGTAGAAGTTATAAAGTATTTGACTATTAAGTAACACAATCCAAGTAAAGTGATACGACAATAACAAAACTATAAGCAACTAAAAACGAACAAAACTAAACTATGAGAAAAATAATAATAATAACTATGTATATAAAAATAAAGTATTGTATAAAATAGTTACTTCTTAACATTTCGTCTCGTTCTCGCTGCTGTGGCCTTTGTGTGTTTAGAAGTTGAGACACTAGCACCTGGGGCTATGGTTGAAGGCGCAGGAGGGGTGATCCCAGTTACAATTTTGTGAAACTCCGCCGAGGTAGTGATGCGATGCTGCGATCCATCTGTTCCCAAGATGCAAATGATACCGTCTTTAGTCCAGCATCGGGACACACCAAATTGCTCACGGGCCATCAAAAGAGTGTCATGTCGAGCCTTGGTCAGAAATTCTGAAATGGTTATGCCTGTGCCCTTGAGCTTAGATTTGGCAAACCATATTTGATTTTTTAACTTGAAATCATGAAACTTAATAATAACTGCCCGTGGCTTTTTTGAATCAGGACGTCCATATCTTTGGCAGCGGTTAATAGATTCAACTGTGAGTTCAGGAATGTCAAGATGCTGAGACAGTAGAGCTGAGACCGTTGATGCAAGATCTTCATTTTTCTCACCATTGACACCGTGAACCAGCAGTATTTTCCTCCTGCTTCTCATCTCCATCTGATCACATTGTTTGGTTAAAACTTCAACTTGAGCTTGCAAGCTCTCAAGAGCACCCATTACAAATGTGCGGAATGCACTGAACTGAGCTGCGGTGTTGGATAAAGGAGTGGATGCTGGTGTGGAAACACTTGCTAGTTCTTTCTGAAACTCAGCCATCCTAGTGTTAAATGATTGAGTCATATCCGCAATAGACTGTTTAGTTGACTCCATGTTGTGCTTTTATGTAATTTTTATTTTTGATGTAGCAGTGAAATATATTATTTGAGTGAGTGCTGGCAGGTAAGGGAAGTAAGATTTTATAATTTAAGATAATAGGAACCCATTAAAACATTTAAATTAATATATAATTAGGATGAGTAACAATTTATGTGTTCACTTTCCAACCTACCCACGAAGAGATAATTTATGAATTAAATATAAATCTGATAAAAATTGTGCCAACTGTGATCCTGTTGGATTTATCATGTCAATATTTTTAGAAGCTGTCCATGAAAGCCATCTTCTTTCGCCAAGAATTTTTTAATAATGACAGTTGTTCAGGATTCCACGTCTCTATGGCCTTTGACCAGCCCCACATCTCCATACTTCCAGAGTGATGCTCTCGACTTTTGGAGGTGGAAACCCCGTTGATGTGTCGATTAGATTTTTCTGTAGATTTCTCAGGGTTAAAGGGGCTGCAAGTGCTCGGGCTTTGAGATCGGCTCGCCAGAAAACCTTCTCCCAGCGAGGAACTACAATTAAGTATATCCCTTTCGATTGATTTAGGTGGGCCAAGACCTTGGGAACTAGAAATGGTGGTGGAAAGACCCACGCCAGAGGGTAATTCCACGGAACGCTCAGAGCGTCGTGAAATACTGCTTCATAGTCTGTCAGATCTCGTGATACATAATTGTAGACTACGTGTGCCGTCTTCGATGCAAACAGATCTATCACTGGGGTGCCCCACTTCATAAATACCATTTCCACACAAGGTGGTAGTAAATGCCATTCTGGGGGTGGAAGGTGGCGAGATAAGTGATCCGCATGACTGTTGTATTTGCCTGGTATATAATGGATGCTGAAGTGTATTTGATGTTGATCCAATAAACTCAGAATTTGAAGGGTTATTTCGGTCAGAGGTAATGATTTCGTACCTCCTTCTTTTAGGAGATGAGCTACTGCTGTTCTGTTGTCGCTCTGTATAAGAATCGAGCTGTTGCGCAGAAATTGTGCTTGGCTCTGTAGTGCGTATAGTATGGCCAGCATTTCTTTCTGGTTGCAATGTAAGGCTCGCTCTTCTGGCAACCAAACACCCGAGAGAGACTGATTGTTTAATTGTGCCCCCCAACCGTGGTCTGATGCGTCCGTCGCTAGGAAATTCACCGGAGGAGGGTAATGTAGAGGTGTTGAGAGTTGACAATTCTGGGTCCACCAGGTTAATTCGTCGACGACACCTTTTTTATTTTATTTATTTATTTATTAAGGTCTACCAACAATTGTTTACACATAATCATTCTCATTACAACTCTCATTACATCAATAAATTAGCTTAGTGCAACAATTACTTAAAGGTAAACACCACATGCATATTAAAATGAAGAAAGTACAATATTCTTTGTGATTTTGCTGCCTACTACATATAAAAAAAATAAAAGAATTTAATAACTATATATAAAAAAAAGAAGTTATAAAAACTGAAAAATTGTACAATAATTTGTGTTAACTACAAGTGATTAACAAACAAAAAATAATTTTTAAAAAAGTTACAAATGAATAAAACCAAGGAAAAAAAGATAAAATTGCCTTAGTTTACAGAAACACATATTGTTACACTTTTACAAAATGACATATTACAAATATAATATTAAAGACGGTTAAAGATAGACTTATAAAAGACACTTGGTGAGTCATAATGTACATCAAAACAATCGCTGTACTCATTAATAACTTTACTAAACCTAGCTAGAGGCGAATTGGAGCCTAAAACGGTTCTTCTTAAAGGGGGACATAGTGGGGTAATAGGGCGACGAGGCACTCTATATGGTACACGTATGTTTAAAGTTTGCAAAAGATAAGGACATTGTATTTTATTATTGAATAATTTATGAACAAACATTGCGTCCGAAATTATTCTACGTTTGGCTAGAGAAGTTATATTAAAATGTTGTAATCTGCTTTCGTAAGATTTTTTTTCTTTTGCTATTCCTAAAGAAAATGCGAGGTGCCAAAGAAAACGTTTTTGTATACGTTCAAGACGCAATGTATGTGTTGCATAGTGTGGTCGCCAGACCACACTGCAATATTCTAAAATGCTTCGTATGAGGTTATTATACAATAATATTTTAGTTTTAGCTTGACGAAAATTTCTGCTATTCCTTAAAACATAACCCAACATTCTAGACCCCCTATGGATTATGTTATCATAGTGTGCCGAGAAAGTTAATTTTGAATCGAATAGTACTCCCAAGTCACGCATAGTTTTTACTTCTTCAATTAATTCATTGTTTATATGATAAGCAAAGGGTATAACGTTTTGTTTTCTACTGAACCTTATAACGTGGCATTTTTTGAGTTCAGGCACATATTGTTCAGCTGACACCATTCAATTAACTTATTCAAATCCTCTTGTAAGAGAAGTGAGTCTTCAGAAGACTTGATAACTTTGACAAATTTTAAATCGTCGGCATACATATAAATTTCGGAGGAACTAAAATTCTTGCAAAGAATTTTAGTTCTTGAGGTAGTGGATAAGTCTTCGGTGGTAGCTTGAGTAGCCAGTTCATGAGCAATAACAATTGCCGGTGGTTGAGCCGACCTCGAGGAACGACAAAACTGGCGAAGTTCAAAAGCCCGATTATTCTCTGCAGGTCTTTTAGATTCACTTTCCCTTTTTGTCAGAATCTGATCTGCTTTTTTGAGTATTGATATTGTCTTTTCTTTTGGCAGACTTTTGAGATTTAACCAGGGATTCCAAACTATTCCTAAATAAATTATATTCTTTTGAGGGTAAAGAATCGATTTCTGGAAATTTATTTGCCATCCCAGGTTCTGTAATGTGTGAACTGCGAGCTTGACATGGTCTTGAAGAGTGTAACGATTTTGATGTACTATTATAAAATCGTCTAAATATACGAGGATCCTGATATTCCACTTCTCTCGTAGTGTCTGTGCTACCCAATTTGTGAGAATGGAGAAAGTCTTCGGAGCTGTGCTTAGACCGAAGGGAAGACAAGTCATTTCTAATAACTCGTCGTTGTACAGTAGACGTAGGAATCGTCTGTGTGATTTTGCTACTTTCAGATGAAAGTATGCTTGAGATAGATCGATCTTGCACATCCAGTCTTGGGGCTGAAGAAATTCTGGGATTCGAAACATATTTATCAGGTGAAATGGTTGCTCTATCACGTATGTGTTTAGAGCTTTGAGGTTGAATATAGGTCGAGTTGATCCGTCTGGTTTTGGTACCAGAAAAAGAGGGGAGATGAAACTTGGTGTGGATTGAGCAGTCTTTAAAATTCCCTCTATTTTCATTTTGTGAATAATTGCAGACATGTCTTCTGAAACCGTAATTTATAGGTGAAGACCGAGTTTTAAAATAATTATTATTGTTATAGCCGCCGTTAATTGGGCCAGTTACTAACCATCCAAGGCTAGTTTGATAAAGTATCGGTAATCTATCACCTAATATAATCCTTTCGGATCCTAACAGACTCCAAAAGACATCCGCTCCGATGATTAAATCAATGGAAGCCGGTGTGTGAAAATAAGGATCTATGGATCTAAGGAATAAGCTTATGTTTGATGGTATATCTAGTTGTATACGGTTACTGGGCACTTTACTAGTGATTGTAGGCAAAATAAAACATTTTTATTTATTTTTTTTTATGTTAGAAGTTGGCAAACAAGCATACGGCCCACGTGATGATAAGTGGCTGCCGCAGCCTATGAGCGCTTGCAGCACCATTAGTAGGTGCCACTCACGCGCTGCCAACCTCGAGATATTAGTTCTTAAATCTCGTTCGCCCAGTAATTTCACTAGCGTACAATGCCCTTCAAACCGGAACACAGTAGTACCTAAGCACTACTATTTGGCGGCAGAATATTGGTCACTGCGGTGGTACCTACCTAGCCGGCCTCTTGCAACAAAAGACCTACCACCAGTGTGACTGATTGCACTGGTGGAATAATCTCTGCTGTGACAGAGGTTATCCCAACAGCGGGCGATGGGGTCGTCACATCCCGACGCCTTTAAAACATATTAAATTGTTCGTATATTTTTCATTTAATGACTGAATATTCAAACGACAACATTTATCCACAAGAGACAACGAATTGTTAATACCCTGTATATAATTATTAGTCTTATGATAAGGGAGTTGTAATTTTTTGAATAAACTTTCTGTCATTAAACATGAAGAACTGCCGGAATCAAGAAGAGCGCGTACGATATGTATTTTATTATTTATGTCGCTGACCTTAACTAATGCAGTGGATAAAAGGACTTCTGATGAAGTACTCGCAGTCGCACAATGCGTATGCGCAGGTAAACAACCCGACAGCGTCGCGCGATCGTTATCAGCATCGGTAGTACTATTAATGCTATTCGCATCGGCCGTGCAAGATTTGTTTATGTTGGATTTTTTAATAAAATCTGGATTGTGTATTAGCGTATGGTGTTTACGCTTACAGATTTTACATCCTGACTTCCTACATTGACTAGGGTAGTGACCGCGACGAAAACAATTATAACATATCTTATAATTCGGCATTAATAAAGTTCATTCAGAGACAGTGAGTGATAAAAATGGTGGACAAACGTTGAGGTTATGATTGCCATTACACTTAGGACAATTATGTGAGATTGTGTTATTGACGTTATTAGTGTAATTCGACGTGGAAACTAAGGTTTTAAATTTTAAGTTTTTATTTGTAATTTCTTTATTTGTGTGAGACTGACGTGATATTTCTAAAGTTTCTATTAAATCAGTACGATTCCTCAAGAATTCCATAAAAAATTCAAAAAATATATAATATATTCAAAAAATATAATATAAAGGCCATTTAGATAAAAACAAATTAGTTTTTATCTAAATGGCCTTTATATTCCTCCCATTGTCTAAATGTTTTTGAATCCAATTTTGAACTTATTATGTATATTAATAATGTATCAGCCAGCCAGCTATGAACCGATTCACCTATCGTATTTAGAGATCTAATATTTTTATTTACTTTATCAATCATACTTTTTAATGAGACTGAGGACTCCTTGGTTATTGGTTCGAGCTTGAACAAGGCCGAAACATGATTGTGAATGAGTAACCGTTTGTTGTCGAATCTCTCACAAAGAAGTTCCCAAGCTATGATATAATTTTGAGCAGAAAATTCGATAGACTGTATTACGACAGCAGCAGAACCCTCAAGTGACGACCTCAGGTAGTGAAATTTATTAATTTCCTCGATGCCGTCATTGTTGTGAATGAGACTAGAAAAGGTATCACGAAACTCTAGCCAGTTATCATAAGAACCTGAGAATTTAGGTAATTTAATAGTAGGCAACTTGACTAGCTGGTGCTTAGAATTACTAGATGTTAATTTTACCTCATCTTGCTCTAATTTTGAATAGATTTTGATTAGATTCTTAGCCTGAGCCAATAATGAGTAATATTGAGATTCTACAGTGGTTCGTTCAACTAATTCAGTATCAATATTTTCAGTTAAGCATTCTAATTGTGTCTTGTGTGAACTTCATTAAACTCATTGTATAAACTCTCTAACTTATCTATTCGTAATAGTAACTCCATCACCTGACAAGCGGTAAATTCGGAAACACTCAAAGTATTTAAAAAAGTTCCAAATACTGTTATTCTGCATTTGTAGCTGCCACGCTTCTTTTTAAGCTCCTTAATGTCGGTCATATTGGGAAACAGAGTTGTATGTCGATCTGAAATGTTAAGAACAAAAGCTTTAGCGATATAATATTATTATTATGTTTTACTGATACAATAAATAGCCACAATAAATTATAACTGGATACAAAATAGTTAATTAGAAAATTAACAATAATTTTAAGTTGTAAATAAGTATTTCTAAAGGTCACAAATAAATTATTATATTTTGTAGTTTTAAGTTAATTTTAAACTATAAAATGTACATATCTACGTTAAGAATAAAATTTATAACATATGTATTTGATGTTTATATAATATAATATTAAATGTATTTTGTAAAAATACTGATACTAGGAACAGTTATCTAATGTAACATTTACGTTACTGTACTGTATTTTTGAAGTACTGATGAACTATACCTAATTTTATTGTATTTTATCAAATGTAATGTTAAACAACGATTTAAATAACGATTGTAGATATTTATAACAAAATATTTCAAAATTTAACTTACTGACCTTCGTGAATGTCACACGTCCTTAAAGTTCTTTTTATTTTTACCTGATTTAACATTTATCTGTAGAGTGCTGGGTTTTATTTTAATAAATACAATTAAAACACTATCCTGAGTTTTATTTTAATAATGTTCATAACTCCACTTAAAACTCTTCACCTCTGTAAGTACTCCGTAAGGCGTGGTCACTTTTTAATATATTTTAAATAATATTTAATATTTTCTTATCCGGCTCGAAGGACCATGGAAATGGGTCAGAGGTGATTTTGGTAAATAGATTTTATAATTCACGTGTGACTTAAATTAAATGAAATGAATGCACAACTTTTAAGTACCAAGTTTTATTGGCAAATGACAATGAACTTAGCATATTACAGGTAAGTAGGCAAACGCCTGATTATTTTAAATTGCAATAACGTTATCGCCAACATTAGCTTATAAGAGAACGAGAGGCGTAAACAATACTTAATAGCTAAAAACTTACTTTCTTTTGTTAAATATTTAAATATTATAACTTATATAAAAATGAAACTTATCAATAAGTAGTACTAATGTCTAACAAGCTTATGTTTAAATGAAGTGTAAATTAGTTAAGTTTCTCTCTAAGTGAACAATGTAATGTTCTTTGAGAAATAAAGAATCTTTAGACCGAAACGGAATAACTCAATATAACTTATTATGTAAATAATTATTGTAATGGAAATAATTAATGGTTATCCCGAATAATTAGTTATATCCTACAATATTGTTCTTATCCTTAAAAATAATCTTTAAATGTTAGTAAATTTATCAAAAATCAAATAAAAATAATATTTAATATACGGATATTAAGTGATGATATTAAGGATGCAGCGTGCTCGCCAAGTAATTAGGGCCCAAAATATATTTTTGTAGAAAATCCATTATAAAATCGATTCAATGTATCTTCTAAATATTAAATACTGTTTTCAAAGACTGAGTGCAAGAAAAGTTTTTATTTTACTCGCCTTGTCTTCCGTATGAAGAGATGTTGGTGAATTAATTTTAATTAAATTAAATATCACGCGCATGAAGTTAAGTCTTAAGGTCTAAATGTCAGAGTCTAAAGGTTAACATCATCTCATGAATAAACCATTTTGTGGTTAAAATTACTCGGAATAATGTATGGTAAAACAAAAACAAAAACTACATAAATCAAATGAAGACATATTTGCATGCTAGCAATCGTATCGCTACTAAACGGGATAGCTTGCAGCGTGGTGCAGGATGCGCAGCGGGAAGTAAGGGTATTCTCGATTTCACGAAACAAACGGCTAATAATTTTCTACGCTTATCTTACATAGATATTAGAAAAATATAGAATGAGGATCTTTTATATTGAAATTTATAAAACTAGAAGATTGTACTAGCGCAACCAATGAAGTGGCTAGAACAAAAAAGATACATTATTAATTTCAAATAAGAATAGGACTGGACTCATGATTAACTTCATACTTACAACTGAGTATAAGTAGCGTTAGCTCAATAAACCATACATAATAACTAATATTTAATTATGTTAAAATAAATAGAAAACTGATATATTTATATTTTATTAGGTGGGATAACCAGCGGAGCTTACTAAATCACATTAAATTTAAGGATAAAATCATAGAAGAGAATTACAGAATATGTCCATTAATTACATAGTAGAATTTAACTATGATAATATTGATCCATATAAAAAAACTTTTTTTGTTGAGCCTCACTTGATGTTAAGTGATCACCACCGCCCATCAGTATACGCAACACCTGAGGGTATGCAAGTGTGTTGCCGACCTTTAAGGAAGGTGTAAGCTCTTTCCTAAAAGTTTCTCCCCAGGTCGTATCGGTTCGGAAAGACCGCCGACGGAAGTTGATTCCACAGAGTGGTTGTGCGAGGAAGAAAATGTCTTCTAAATCACGCTGATGTGATTTCCAGACATCGACGTAAGGTAACGATGAAATTTCCAGTTTTGACCCGATGTCCGATGGTGAAATTCCACTGACGGGAATAATCCAAACAATTCCTCAGGTCGTTCCCCGTGATAGATGCGATTGAAGATGCAGAGTGATCCGACATCTCTGCGCAAAGCCAAAGGATCAAGCTGATCGGAAAGGACTTGATCGTTGACAATTCGAGCCGCTCTACTTTGGATGCGGTCAATTGGAAGTAGCTGGTACTGAGGAGCTCCCGCCCAGAGATGAGAGCAATACTCCACTGCGGTCGAATTTGCGCTTTGTACAACTGTATGCGATGAGCAGACGTGAAGTAGTGCCTCGCTTTGCTGAGCACACCAAGATTTTTAGAGGCCAATCTGCCCACAGTAGTGTCGTCTGCATAGCAGTGAATGTTGGGAATTTCCAACATATCATTGATATGCAGAAGAAACAAAGTAGGAGACAGTCCGCAGCCTTGTGGAACACCAGCATTATTGTATTTTAAGTCGGAGCACGCACCGTCGACAACAACCTTGATGTTCTGATCTGCCAAAAAGCTAGTGACCCATTTGCATAAAGGCCATACGAAGGAAGCTTCGAATGAAGCGACCGAAGGCCTTCGCTATGTCCAGACTGGCCGCTAACGTCTCCCCCTTGGACTCAACTGCTTCCGGCCATCTATGTGTCAGGTAAACTAGAAGATCACCAGCTGACCGACTCCGAAGAAATAAAAAAATAATAATAAAAATCGTACTGGTGGTCACTAATCAGCTGGTGCTTCTCTAGATACCGCAGGAACAGGCAGTTCATAATGGATTCCATTATCTTAGAGAACAAGGAGGTAATGGCAATTGGGCTATATTTGGACGGAAAAATGAAAAAATGAAAAATGAATAATGAAATGAAACCCCAGTACAAACAATTAATTTATTAAAAAAGATCAATTAAGTTAATATAAAATCAGAACTATAAAGATACAATATACAAGATAGATACAATATAATATCAATACTATTCTGCCTTTAGTCTTTTACCGGCGTCGGGATGTGACGACCCCATCGCCCTGTTGCGGTAACCTCTGTCACAGCAGAGATTATTCCGCCAGTGCAATCAGTAACTTGTTGCAATTGCAGTCACAGTCTTTTGTTGCAAGAGGCCGGCTAAGTAGGTACCACCGCAGTGTCAAATATTCCATGCCAGTGAAATTACTGGGCAGAGGAGATTTATAAACTAATATCTCGAGGTTGGCAACGCGTGAGTGGCACGTACTAATGGTGCTGCAAGTGCTCATAGGCTACGGCAACCACTTACCATCAGGTGGGTCGTATGCTTGTTTGCCAACTTTTAACATAAAAAAAGTCCACCGAAACTGTCAATACCTGTTATTTAATATATCAATTTCAGTCGATTATTTAATGTAATAATTATTATTATATTACTGCATTGACTGTGCATTATAGGTGAACATTTGGTTCTACTAAATTATTCGCATAAGGTATATTATTATGAAAATTATCTAAAATTATTCAGATTTAAAATACGGTCGCACAAAATATGTACGTTGGTTCGATAACTTTTTCTACATTGACTATTAGCTAATTTTTTTAATTAATTAAGCTATTGACTATTCCAGTCCAAAATCACTGATTTTTTAGTTCTATTCTTAATTTAATTCCCATTACATATATACCTAATTATACAATTATACACCATACAGACCAGCACTCCATATCTTAGAGCTCCGTGTTATAATATTATTGATTCTGTGTTCTGTCAATTATTGCTGTTCTCATCTGTGTTGTCATTTCAGGGGTGCCACTGTGTTGCTTGTTTTATCTGTGGCTAGCTTGATTGATTTTCTAGTTTTGGCCCGGGGGCCAGCTGTAAGTTTTCATTGTACTGACTGCATTGCGCCTGACTGAACTTGTGCATTTGAAGAAAAACTATTGAACATCTAGCCCAGATTTATTACCAAGTCAGTCTGCTCCCAAACGTGTAAACCACAGAGCATATAAGTAAGAGACTTAACTCCCATAGATTGAGGTGACCATAGTAAAATATAAATTCTTGTGGCACGCTCTCTTACCAACTATTAAAAAAACATTCAATTCTACCAACATTATAATATAGCAGATTAGTGACGTGCTATGTCGATAAAATATATCGATAAATAATACATCGATAGTGATGTTCACTCCGCTATTATTGTATTTTAGGGTTACTGGATTATTATCTATTACTGATTTTTGGTAGTGGCTAATGTGTATAAAAATTTAGGTTGTTATTTTGTTTTCAATTTACCACTAAACCAAAATCAGTAACAAATTGTTATGTTGATAAATAAATCGAATCGAATCAAACCATAATTTTATTAAAATAGAATTAGACGAAAATGTAACAATAGTCTCAAGATAACTAAGAATTAATATGGATTACAACAAAATATTTTGCGATTATATTTATACAAATGTGTATATATCATGAGATCTAATTGAAACTCTCTTTTATCCATTGATTTCTGAAATCTGAAAGAAAAGGGAAAAATGTAATAAAACACCTCATTGTAAATAATAAAAAACAGGAACTACATATACAGATACATTATTATATATTTTTCTCTGTAACCCTTTGATACCTCTTTTTCTTTATCATGACTGGAGTGAATACTAACAATATTAACAGAAAAAAGAAGCCGAACAGTTGTATCATAATTTGCTTATTATATATCTTATATATTCTTATTATATCTTTATTTGTCAAATTTGTTTACATATCAAAGGGAAATTATTTAATTATAAATGTTTAATATGAAAGTTATATCAAAGTATAGAAGGTATAGTTCAAATATAGAAGGATAGTTATCAAAGTAGGTATCAAAGTATAGAAGGATAGTTATTATATATGTCCATAGGTGTCTTTTAATTGCTATTTATTTATTGTATAATATATTATTACGTTTGTAATGTGAAATAAACAAACATGGTTAATGGAAAATGTGAAACATGTAGGCTTGAAACGTAAAGAAAAGATTTTCAAGAAGGTATTTTATGAAATAATGTGATTATTTCACATTTTAATTGAAAAAAGTTCGGTAAGTTTTCTGTATACAAAATATCATTATGCCCTAACCTAACCTATCTAAGAAAATAATTAAGTAGCTCTATTACATATTTCATTATTATTTAATTCATTGAAGATTTTATTATTTAACGAAAATCACAAAAGAAATTTTAAATTTTTGTAGTCCTACCTATTATTATATCTTAAACAAAAACGTTATTTTTGCATTAGGTATTAGACATCTTAAATTAGTGAGCTGGCATTAGGAATTGTTAGTTAAATTCAAAGGCTTATCAAAAACTTAAATTTAAAAGTAATTTTAAATAAAAACCTTTGCTTTGTTTTATACATATTAAACATAAATCTCTGGATAACATGTAAGTTTCAAATAGTTCTAATATTACATTAATTACTTACATTAATTTTACTGAACTAATATATTTAATAGTTTAGTTAACGGTTCTTTACAAGAATCATCGCCTGATGTGACCTTTGTTAGTTCTGATATTGCTATATATTTTAAATGGCAAATTACAAATGAAAGTTTGGGTAGCGATCACATTTTCATTAAATACAACTTAGAATATAAGAGCAGAGTTACTATTGCCAATCATCTAAATTTTAAGTTAGCAAATTGGCAAGAATATCGACGCATATTAAAGAATAGTTTTGATCAACCTCCTGAAAGTTTCGAGTGCCTCCAAGGTATGTACGATTATTTTATTAATGAAATTAATCAGGCCGTTAACAAAAGTATTCCTATGAAAAAAGTATGTACTAATCCAATGCAGAATTTCCAACCAAAGTCTTATTGGGAACCATCCTTGTCCTCTGCTATAGCTGAGCGTCGGTTAGCCTTGAAAAACTTTAGACGGAATCCTACTCCAAGTAACTTTGATAACCTAACTTCAAAAATTACAAATGCAAAAAGATTAATTAGACATGCGAAAAATAAAGACTGGCAAAAATATTGTAATGAATTTGATGAAGCTACCGACTCGTCTACTATGTGGAAACGAATGTGTTGGATGAAAGGTCTTAAAAGTAATCGTTATCAAGTATCTCGAGACCAAAAGGAAGAGCTGTTATGTTCTTTAGCCCCCGATTATGTAGAATCCCTCCCACCTATACTGCTTTCAAGTAATTCAACATTAGAGCAAGATTTTTCAATACATGAATTAAGTCGCTGTTTAAGAAAAAAAGATACCGCTCCAGGCGATGATGGTATTACTTATTCTATGGTATATAACTTACCCCTTAGTGGTAAACTATTTTTACTCAAAATTTATAACTTAATATTTTGTCAAACTTCTATACCTGAACAGTGGCGCAGTATTAAAGTCGTTCCTATACCAAAACATAGTGATAATCTAAACTCAATTCCAATGCTAAGACCTATTTCATTAATTTCTAGTTTGTGTAAAACTTTTCACTTGATGTTAACAAAACGGCTGGAGTGGTTTGTGGAAAAGAATAAAGTTTTACCATCATCAAATACTGGTTTTAGAAAAGGTCAGTCTTGTATGGACTGCCTTGTCCGTCTAGTTTCTCATATACAGATTGGTATGTCAAAGTGTGTTCCTACATTAGCCTGTTTCCTAGTTCCTATTAAAAATGCATACAATAACGTCCTTATTGACCAATTAGTTGTAATCTTAGATAATTTAAAAGTGGGTTCAAAGATATGTCAATATTTATGGGATTTTTTAAGTAAAAGATATCTTAAAATTGAAGGTTTTCACGAGCAGGATAAATCATTGATAAGATGGTCTAATAGGGGTTTAGCCCAGGGAGATCCAATTTCTCCACTTCTTTTTAATATAGTAACCGCTAAAGTATGTGCAGGCATCAATGACGTCAATATTTTACAATACGCTGATGACTACGTTATTTTTACACAGAATAAAAAGTTATGTATTAGTAGTGTTAATATACAAATTGCTCTCACAAATATAGTTAATGCTTTGGAACAAATTGGATTAGCACTATCTCCTAGTAAGACCAAATATTGTGTTTTCACTAGGAAAAGAAGATTAGATGACTTTAATTCTTTGAAAATCCATGATTATACCATTGAATCAGTTGAGTGTCTCAAATACTTAGGAATGTGGATAGATAAGTCTTTACTTTGGAGTAAGCACATTGTTATATTTGTAATTGATTGAAGCTTCAATATAATTAGGTTGATTTATTATGTGTGGGTATGCTGTAAATGAATTGACATAATAAAACAGTTTTGCTTCTGATCTTGAATATGGTTGTATCTTTTAATGGCGACTGAGGAAAATTAAAGTTATTGTAATGAAAATGGCGTCAAATATCGCAAATATTGTATTTCCTGGCCACTTTAACCCTAAGACTGATAAGTGGTGTGATTATAAAGAACAATTGTTGTGTGCTCTCGATGCCGCGGGTTACGATGAAAATAATATTAGCAAAGCACGTTCGTTATTTTTATCTCAGTGTGGAAAAGAGACTTATTCATTAATTGCATCACTGCTGGTCCCAAATCGACCCACTAACGTGGACTTTAAGGACTTCATACGTGTTTTGGATCAGTTTTATGAACCGGAGGTTAACGAAATACTACAAGCGGGAAAATTTTATAAACGTCATCAATTACAATGTGAAAATGTGCAAGATTTCGTTTCCGCGATAAGTGCACTCGGTGCTAAGTGTAATTTTGTGGACTTAAAACGTCAATTAAGAGACCGTTTAGTGTTAGGAGTGCGTGACGATCGGTTAAGACGTGAATTATTAAAAAGCAAAGATCTAACGTATAAAACAGCGTTACAGATGTGTCTTAATTATCAAGCTACATTTCCTGACCTTTACCCTGATACTAACGATTCGAAGCAAACTCCGTTTCATGTTACTGAACCTATGGATATTGGCAGAATAGGCAGATCAAATAGCTGTCAACATTGTGCGCGAGTTCATAAGACTGGGGAGAGATGTCCATTCATAAATGCAAAATGCTTTTACTGCAAGAGATATGGTCATATTACAAATGCGTGTAAGAAAAGACCAAATAAAGTAAATGAGGTCTCTAAGCCAGAGATTGGCGGTGATGAAGCAGCGTTGCACAGTGAAATGATGATGGGGGTATACATCTGCTCTGAAAGTTATCAACCACCGATAACAGCAGATGTAATCATGGAAGGTGCCAGGGTGAATATGGAGATTGACTCTGGAGCATCAAGATCTATTATATCAGAAAATACATATAAAAAGCTATGGTCTATTCCCCTCCCTCAACTCAACCAACATTAAGCTTGTAACATGGACTCGTGAAGTATTAAAAGTGCTTGGACAGATCAATGTGTATGTTAAATTAGGGGCAAAAGGAGCTCGATGTGATTTAATAGTTGTCTCAGGCAATGGGCCTAGTCTTCTAGGTCGAAATTGGTTTCAAAAGCTAAATATTGAAATATCTGGATTGTGTTGGGCAAATGATAAAATAACAAATTTAGTGAAACAATTTCCAGACTTGTTTGCTGAGGGACTAGGAGAATATAAGGGACCGCTAGTTTCTTTACATGTACGCCCGGATGCTTCACCTAAATTTTTAAAAGCTCGGGGAATACCATTTCCTTTAAAGAAACAAGTTAATGAAGAGCTCCGTAGGATGGTGAACCAGGGCATTCTTACACCGGTAAATTACTCTGATTGGGCTACCCCTCTACGCATTGTAAAGAAAGAAGATGGTTCTCTTCGTATTTGTGGAGATTACCGTGCCACTGTAAATATTGCAATTGATGTTGATTCCTTCCCTCTGCCTAAATCAATAGAGGCGTTTGCTAAGCTGAGCGGTGGCCGTATTTTTACTAAGCTGGATTTAAAACAAGCTTATACGCAGTTGAAAGTTGATGATAAAACCGCAATGCTGTTAACCCTTAATACACCTATAGGATTAATGAAAATGAATCGTTTAGCTTTTGGTGTAAGTGCCGCACCAGCTATTTTTCAAAGGGTGATGTCCACAGCCTTTGCAGATATGGAAGGAGTTGCCTGTCTACTAGACGATATTGCCATAATGGGAACTAACAAAAATGAACATGAGCAACGTTTATATAAGGTCTTACATAAGTTAAATGATATGGGGTTTCGCCTTAATGTTTCTAAATGTAATTTTGCAACGGAATGTATTACATTTCTGGGTCATATGATTGATGCTGAAGGCTTACATCCAGCACCAGACAAAGTCAAAGAGATTCATGAAAAACCAGCACCAACTAATAAGGAGACTTTGAGGGCTTTCCTGGGCTTGTATAATTTTTATGATAAGTTTTTACCAGATAAAGCTACATTATTAGAACCATTATATCGTTTGCTGGATTCGAAAACGTCTTGGAAATGGGGAGAAACTGAACAGACAGCTTTTGATACAGCCAAGAAATTATTGTCTTCAGATTTGACTTTAGTTGGATATGACTTGGAGAGAGAACTGCTTCTGATATGTGATTCATCGGATTACGGTGTAGGAGCGATTATTGCACATGTCATGGATGATGGTTCCGAAAAACCTATAATGATGGCATCTAGAACTTTACAGAAACATGAAAGACGTTATGGACAAATTGATAAAGAAGCTTTAGCTATAATGTTTGGACTATCTAAGTTTCATGAATATTTAGCTGGGCGACGCTTCTGTATCATTACAGATCATAAGCCATTAATAGGATTATTCAACCCGAATAAACCAATTCCAGAACAGATATCACCTAGAATGTTACGTTGGTCTCTTAAACTAAATGGCTATCAATATTCTATTAAATATAGATCAGGAAAATCTATAGGCAATGCAGATGCATTAAGCAGGTGGACAGCTCCTGTAGCAACCATAGAGGAAAATCCTCTCAGAGATGTTTTATTATTAGAAGAGACACCAGCAGGTTGGAATTTAGATGCAAATAAAATAGCATCTGAAACAAAAAAGGATCCACTTCTACGGAGGGTTATGTTTCATGTACTTCATGGATGGGCTCGTTCAATCCCTGATACATCTTTAAGACCATTTTGGCTGCGCAAAGATGCTCTATCACATAATAAAGATTGTTTATTGTGGTGCAATAGAGTTATTATTCCAGCATCCCTTCAAGAACAGGTGCTAACACTATTGCATGCACCACATGCTGGAATAGTGCAAACAAAAGCTTATGCTAGAGGATATGTTTGATGGGTCGGAATGGATAAAGAGATTGAGAGAGTCGTTTCGGAATGTCAACAATGTCAAGATGTAAGAACGAACCCCCCAAAGTCACCACAAGCATGGATTGTACCGGATAAACCATGGAAGAGATTACATGTGGATTTTGCTGGCCCTTTTCAGGGTAAAACTTTCTTACTTTTGATAGATAGTTATAGTAAATGGTTGGAAGCTGAGATAATTCCATCAATGAATAGCAATGTGGTAATAACTGTTCTTAGAAAAATTTTTGTTTCTCAAGGAATTCCAGATGTTTTGGTTTCGGACAATGGCAGGACTTTTAGTTCCGGTGAGTTTAATAACTTCTTGAAAAATAATGGTATACGACATTTATATTGTCCACCATATCATCCAGCAACTAATGGTCAGATTGAAAGAGCCATACAAACCTTTAAAAATAAATTAAGGAAGATGTCAGAAAGTAATTTGTCTTGGGCTGAAAAACTTTCCAAAGTGTTGTACTCTCTTCGCACTGTGCCCTGTTCTGTTACTGGAAAGACTCCTGCAGAATTGTTAAATGGGAGGAAATACAGAACAGCAGTGTCTAATTTGCATCCAGATGCAATAACTAGTGATACAGATTTACAACTAGAAACTGCAGCTCAGGGCTCACCAAAGAGATCTTTTACAGTTGATCAACCAGTGTTGATTCGCATGTATGGACCTGGTGAGAAATGGAAAAAGGCTAGAGTAGAGATGGTTGAGGGCCCCAGCTCTTATATGGTGAGGACAGAAGATGGTGACTTGCAGCGTAGACACGTTGATCAAATACTAGCTCGCAAAGTAGTTGAAGCCGGGCATAATAGCCAACCTTTGGACATCTCTAGGCCGCTCTCACCTCAATCAAGTTCTGGTTCAGAATCTCATGATCCACCAATAGAAATTCCTCCCCCTGAGTTGTGGCCAGATATAATTGGAATACCAAATACATCATAATTAAAAATTCAAAAATTTATACGTACTTATTAAGCTAATTGTATGAGGGAAAGATATGTTATATTTGTAATTGATTGAAGCTTCAATATAATTAGGTTGATTTATTATGTGTGGGTATGCTGTAAATGAATTGACATAATAAAACAGTTTTGCTTCTGATCTTGAATATGGTTGTATCTTTTACACATCAATGAGACTAAAGTAAAGACCAGTCAGACTTTAAATTTATTAAAAATACTTGCAGGGGCTTCTTGGGGGTACATCCTAAGCATTTAAGGAGATTATACTTTGCATTATTTCGAAGCCGAATCGACTATGGTAGTTTCCTTTTTGATAATGCTGCGAAAACTCACTTGATGAAGCTAGACCGGGTACAAAATTCTGCATTACGTATAATTGGGGGTTTTATTAGAACAACTCCTATCCACGTAATGGAGTGTGAACTATGTATTGTTCCACTTTATTTACGTCGTCAATACTTAGGCACAAAATATTACCTTAAAGCTAAGTCGCAGTCTAATAACAGTACCATAGAGCTATTAAAAGAATTATATAATTTATGTCAAACACATTATTGGGTGAATAAAAAGAAGCCATTATTAGCTATTGTTTATAATGATGTGAAGGAACAGAAAATTTGTTCTTATTCTCTTCCTCCAATGTTTTCATTAGATGTTTGGACAACAAAAATTGACACAAGTTTTATTTGTACTGAAATTGATAATTTAGTTAAATCTAGAATGGATACCTGTAATGATAATTTAAAATATAATACTCTATATATGTTACACAATAAATACAGTGGGTGGCATAAAATATATACAGACGGTTCTAAAAGCAGTAATGGGCTTGGAGCGGCATTTTATGATCCCAGTCGCAACATGAAAAAGATGATTAAAATAACATCTGATATCACTGTCATGTCCACGGAACTCGTCGCAATATCGGAGGCAATGTCCTATGCTGAGATCGTAGGACTTCAAAAGTTCGTTATTTTGACGGATAGCAAGAGTGCCTTGCAACATATAGCTCGATGCGCCTCTGGTATAAGAGGTGTTTCGGTAGCATATGATATTCTTAAATTGTTCCTACGTCTTTCTAATGGGGATTGTCTCTGATGTTGCAATGGGTCCCGGCACATATTGGAGTAAACGGTAATGAGGAAGCTGATAATATAGCCAAGATCGCTTCGATAACTGGAACTGACTTGTATATAAATCCTGATTGTACTGAAGTTTTATTAAAATATAAAAATGTAATTTACAGTAAATGGAAAAGCTATTTTAATGAGACTTCTAAATCAAAGGGAATATGGTACAGAATTGTGCAAAATGAACCTAACCATATACCGTGGTTTACCAATGTTCAATATCGGAGAGAATTGGTCGTTCTGGCTCTTAGACTTCGTTCCGGACACATGCCACTTAACAATTTTAAATGCCTAATGAAAATATCCGATTCAGGGAATTGTTCAAGGTGCGGTACATTAGAAGACGTACAACATCTTTTGATGGAGTGTGTTCGGAGCGAATCTATGAGAACTTTAATGATAGCTAATTTTAAGTTAAATTTAAGAAATGTAGGTGTTAATATTTAGAATTGATCTATGTGTTAGGGTACTATGGGTCTGACATGATCTTAAAAGATCCAAAGACCTTTAAAAATAAAGAGAAAAAAAAAAAAAAATAAAATACTTATAAATTGTAATAGTAATTTATTATATTATGATATATGTGTCTGTTTGTATAGTAAATGATTTTTTAATAAAAACAAAATTTTTTTAGGAAAATTCTGCAACCATACAAAAAAGGTTTAACTGTAAAAATACAATAATCAATGCTTTTTTTCCAGATGCAGAGAGTGCACCAAAATAAATTAATGTGTGTTAAACATTTTAAAGACTGATTTTAAAAAAAGAGTGCTAAACCATATGTGTTACTCAATGCTCCACCATAATCAGATATCAAAGGGTTACAGATGAGATTATGGCAGAATAGCCAATTCATATTATACCTAAATCTCTTTGAATTAAACATATAGTTTCTTGAATTTAAAGAAAGGCTATATATAACAAAAAGGTGAACATTTATTTGAAAATACCTTCTATACTTTGATATAACTTTCATATTAAACATTTATAATTAAATAATTTCCCCTTTGATATGTAACCAAATTTGACAAATAAAGATATAATAAGAATATATAAGATATATAATAAGCAAATTATGATACAACTGTTCGGCTTCTTTTTTCTGTTAATATTGTTAGTATTCACTCCAGTCATGATAAAGAAAAAGAGGTATCAAAGGGTTACAGAGAAAAATATATAATAATGTATCTGTATATGTAGTTCCTGTTTTTTATTATTTACAATGAGGTGTTTTATTACATTTTTCCCTTTTCTTTCAGATTTCAGAAATCAATGGATAAAAGAGAGTTTCAATTAGATCTCATGATATATACACATTTGTATAAATATAATCGCAAAATATTTTGTTGTAATCCATATTAATTCTTAGTTATCTTGAGACTATTGTTACATTTTCGTCTAATTCTATTTTAATAAAATTATGGTTTGATTCGATTCGATTTATTTATCAACATAACAATTTGTTACTGATTTTGGTTTAGTGGTAAATTGAAAACAAAATAACAACCTAAATTTTTATACACATTAGCCACTACCAAAAATCAGTAATAGATAATAATCCAGTAACCCTAAAATACAATAATAGCGGAGTGAACATCACTATCGATGTATTATTTATCGATATATTTTATCGACATAGCACGTCACTAATCTGCTATATTATAATGTTGGTAGAATTGAATGTTTTTTTAATAGTTGGTAAGAGAGCGTGCCACAAGAATTTATATTTTACTATGGTCACCTCAATCTATGGGAGTTAAGTCTCTTACTTATATGCTCTGTGTAAACGGCTGCCGCCGCCGTCGAAATGAGGTTCTTAATTTTCTCCTGTAAATAACATAAATATTATTGATTTCTTGTTAAATAATTTTTTTTTTCCGTATCGACGAAGAATTAGCAGCACTTGCAGCTATTTACTTGGATACTTTTAAAGTACAACGTGAGGAAGGCGTGCCTAGTGTCGTCGAAACTGTGGTACACCCATTTACTGCTGAGAAATATGATCAGCGCTACGTCTGCTTGAAACTGGAGATTAAGCTCTCCCCGGACTACCCTGAAAGTAGCCCTGAAGTGTTCATCAGGAACCCTCGTGGCCTTGATGATGCCGGGCTGTCGTATATCAATTCAAAAATTAAAGAAAAATTGGATCGGCACGTCGGAAATCCGATACTCTTTGAATTGGTTGAAGTAAGTAATTTTTTTAGTTATCTGAGTAATGTCTTAAAATTATATTTTTGATTGTTTTATTTTTCTATGAAATGTTAACAAAAACATTCAAAATTGGACATAATTGTTCAGAATTACATTTTGTAATGCTTTGCTCACATTTAATATATTTTGTAATATGTCAGTATGTAATAAATATTACATTAATATAGCAGTTAAAGATAAATGAAAGTTATCCAAAAGTATGCCTGTTAACGTAACTACTGTCTATTGGAAGTTGTGATTAAAACACTTTGTCGCAAAAATCTCTTTACTGAATTACTATAATTATACTATTACAAGTTTGCACATTGCATGATTGCATTACGGATGCGGAATTTACCAGTTGCCATTTTTTAACAATCATAGACATAGATATCCACAGACGTATCCATAGACATATCCATAGACATACTAATACAATATTGCCTTACGCAATCTATTGGAGAAATATAATAATTTGATTGAACATTCCGCCCCTCAAAGTGCGTCAGAACTTTAAATAACAAAGAAAACAAACTAATAAAGCTAATAATAATGATAAAAAACTAAGGCAATGCTATATAATTATACACAGGCATTAATATTTGTATTTTACATGTATACAAAACTTAAGATGTACAAATACAAGTGAGCGAGATACAAATGGACTGTCAAATAACCTTTTTTAAATATACAATTTAAGGTTCTGATTCTGTAGGTAGTATACACAATTTTTGAATAGGTCTCTGTAGAACTGAGTCTTTACATTTTACACTTACAACTCTAACTAAACCGTCTGTACCAGGGTGAACATTAACAATTTTACCCAGTAACCATTTAGTGGGTGGTAATCTTTCATCTTTGACTAAAACTATATTACCAATTTTAAAATTATTTTGAATTTTATCCCATTTATTACGTTTCTGTAAATTTACAAGATATTCTTGGCTCCATTGACGCCAAAATGATTGCAATTTTTGTTGTAAATAAATCCATCTCTTATTATAAGGTATATAAGGTGTTTCACTTTAAAATGCGGTAACTTTGCGGGAAGCTTCTATAAGTGTAACAGATCAAATTCTAATTACGATATATGATGTACCTTTTGCTATATTTAAAAAAATATTTTCATACCATCGCTCGAACTATGACTCTAGCTGAATAAAATCTATAATGTAAGCCGTGCATTACGTCACATCACATATGACGTAGCACATAGCGCGTATAGCGTCATTGACCTGAGTCACCGACCGCGCGCCCGGTGTGTTATGTGTTTATCACAAAGTACGTGGATACATTATGACAGTAGTGTAGTATCTTGTATGTAGCTTGTATTTCGTTTAAACTATTCTTCGCCCTTTCAAAAGTTCTTGTTTCAGCATCAATCCCGGTATTTTGCCCAGGGTCTGCTTATTACCCTTATCCGGATTTGACAAGATACTAGTTCTTACGCAGCGATTGTCATCCGAACACCGCACCCCAAGGGCGAATCAGTAACTCATTGGTTAAAAGCAAGTTACTAATAATATCAGATGTTTTGATAATATCGACCGCCGACAGCTTAACGTGCTCTCCGCACGGTGGTGAGAACCACAAGGACAGACACCTGGACAGAGACAGATAGCAATACGATCAAACCAATATCCACCCCGAAAGGGAATCGAACCCGGGACCGTCGAGTCGCCATAATTTGACTTCTTCAGAAACCACTATGATAAAATAATAAAATCAAACTGCGAGTTTACGACCTACCCCACGTAAAAAGTCGTTCACTCCGGCATTTTCCAAGTAAGGTTATTGACCGGTTTTGATGTCGCCGCTACTTGCCTTGCCTACTTAGTGCTCCACTTAGATTCAAGACAACCCGCACCCTACACCTTAATCAAAATTTACTAATTTAATTTTTTAATAAATAAAACATGAATGGGTTCATCAATACAAATATCCGCCTCGCACGGGAATCGAACCTGTGGCTGTACCCAGTCCGGAAAACATGCCTGTATCGTCCATAAAAACATGTGGGGCAGGTGTGCTTAAGGCAGGTTCGCCACCGCTGCACCAAAACGTCGTCTAATAATAATAATACGTGTGGTATTTATGTATGGCACACAAACATTTTAAGTCAGTAACCTACTTTGAAAGCGGTATTTAAAGGAAAAAAAACTAAAAATTTAAATTAAAACTAAAAAATTAAACTTTTAAAGGAAAAAAATTAAAATAAGAAATCGTCAATTGCACATTTTATCATTAATGTTTGTAAGCAGCAAATTACCTAAAAACTATTAAATAGTAATTATCTTGTTACGATGACCGGAGCCTTAGATATAAAAAAAAAAACAAATGATATTTTTGATTCTTTCCGGTTGAAGTCGCGAGCGACCACTAGTATGTAATAAAAATATGTCTTTTACAAAATCGTTGAAAAAATATGCCTTTTGAAGTGCCGCCTTTCCTAAAGCGGCGCTCATACATTTTGGGAAATGTGAGTTTGTTTAGTTGTTACACTTTTACACCTTAACTACTCGACAATGACCAGCATTATCAAATTTTGTATAGACATGGTCAAGGGGTATTAGAAAGCATACAGAATGAATGAATGAAAAGTTCATTCAGGAAAAGGTAATGTTCCTGAGGAACAGAAAAATAACTTTTACATGGTCGTCGAGCACAACGGTTGCGCATATAAAATTAATAAATTGTAATATGATAAATGGAGTACAAAGTTGAATTTTAACTTGTACATTAACCGATGTTTGTAACAAAAACTTGAATTGATTGACATTGAATTGACACAAACAAAATCGCAGGTAAAATCTAATATGTATACCATATTACGAAATCAAAAATAATTCTAAACGTCAAAAACTTTCTCGATGGAGTAGGTAAGGTACTTTAAACATTAACTGATAAAAAGTATTTTCACAATATAATTATAGTAATTACCATAACTAAAAAGAAATCTTCACGCTAAGCATATTTCAGAAAAAATAATCAATTCCTTACCGTACAAGTGCCTGGTCTGGACCAAGCTTAACTTGTCCTTGAAAGATAGTTACACGTGTAAAGTCTATCGCTCAGTGTTGGCAAGTTATAATAATAATAATAATAATTTTATGAAATACTAGCGGCCCGTCCCGGCTTCGCACGGGTGGACATAATATATTTTTTATATTTCTTTGTTGATATTATTATTTATTTTATTGAAAATATGTTATTTAATATTTTAGAACATACTTTTGTTCTATCATCAATAGTTTCCGCAGCGCATGCGACGAAAGACGTTTTAGGGCAATTTTTACACTTTGGATTACGTTAGTTAAGTTTTAGTAAGGATCCCAATCTTTTCAATCCAATTAAATCCAATCAGGGTGAATGTAGCTTTCCAATGGTGAAAGAATTTTTAAATAGTAGTTTTTGAGTTTATTTATTACAAACATACACACAAAAATTCAAATTTTTATCTTTATAATAGATTTAAAGAAATTACAGTGTAGAGTTTATAGAAAGAAGTAAATAATTATGATTCTTCTTTTCATGTTTTAAAATTTATAATTGAATAAAAACAATAATTTTCTACTAATATTTTTACATACAATAATTAAATATTTTAAATAAATAAATGAACGCTACACACTCAACGGCCCCCATTAGGATAGTGATATCCTGTGTCGGGGGTCCGGAAACATTCACAATGACAAGGACAAATACACCCAGACCGGAAAATATGCTTGCATGGTCAATACAAACATATTATGCCCCGAGCGGGAATCGAACCCGCGACCTGTGGCGTTTAAGGCAGGTTCGCTACCGCTGCGCCACAACGTCGTGTCGTCGTCGACAATATTTTGTCCCATTCCTATGTTTAATTCTTGTGTAAATTTATGGAATACTTTTTAACAAAATGATATTTGAAGTAAAAGTTTCAAAATATTAGAATGTTGGTGGTAATGCCCATAGCATTCTAATTAAATTATTCTATTATTCTAAAAATTCTAAAACGTTGCGGGAAACGCCCCAGTGAGCGAACCATTCTTGGCCCTGAACAAAGAATGAGGAGCTATGATAGCTTTAAGCCTCCAGTGTTAGATTCCAGGCGGACCCATTTAAATGTTTATTTACAAAAAAAAATTTACTTTTTTTAAATAGTCCCATGGCAAGCACAAGACGGGCGAGATACAAAACGGGACTTTGGTATTAGCCGTAGCACGGTGTGGCGTATACTTTACCAGGAAGGTATACCCCTGTACCATTATACACGTATTACAATATTTGCAACCGGCGGATATTACTGCGGGTGGCTCTTAGACCCTAGCCACAACATTTTGTGGACTGATGAGTCTACTTTTATACCACAGCTGCTTTGTTTAATATACATAATGGAAATCCTCGGGCCGTTAGCCGAGCTGACCTGACTGGTCCGAAATTTTTATCCTCGGATTTTGAGAGTTGGGGATTTTAATAATTTACACAATGCGTGATAAGTAATAAATTGTGTTACGGGTTTACGTAAAATAAGACAGCAGATGCTGAGTATACTTATAATATTTATAAACCACTAGTTACTTAATCTTAAATAAATTGTTTGGACGCCAGGAGAGTTTTTACAAATGATTGGAACTCAGCCAAAACCAGACCACGGCTAGCAAGTTCAGGGTCTTGGTGGTGTGCGGGTCAAAAAGAAATCTAAAACGCCTTTTGATTTATCCACACAAACTGTTTATAACAATTTCAATACTTTTAGAACAGAATGAACACATCTATGTCTCTAATTTACATATTAAATATGATGTACGCCTCGTCTCAATAGACAGTTGTTGGGTAATGCTCGTTCATGACCTCTTTACACGACGGCTAACTTAAAATCTTAAAATAAGAAAACACAAAAACAAAACTAATCTTAAAATAAGAAAAAACTACTGTAAAGTGAAGATTTGAACACAGGATGCCGCGTCACATACGGAGCCACAGAACCACTACGCTGTCGTTACTGTGACTGAATATGCGAATTAGTTATACCTAACCAGCTTCATTTATTTAGTATAATTTCAAATGCTGAATCATTAAAATTGATTTAATTAAATCATTTAATAGTAGTATTAAAACCTTTTTTTAATATTCATTTACTGTATTCCATACGATTACGCTCGTGATTATTATTATTGTATTTAATTAATTTTGAAGAATTTTATGTATCGATCGATCGCAGATAAATTTTTAATTTAATTTCTTTATCTGAATATCAATTTTGCAGCGCACTGAACGTCAAATCATTGATACGCTAGCGTTTAGTAGCGAGTAGCAATAGTAATAATAATAATACGTGCGCTATCATAATATGGCATACAAACAGAATGTTCATTTGAAAACGCCAAACTGAAAAAATAAGATGTTCAGTAGGTATAAGTTCCACAAAATAATTTTTATAGTAAATCAAGTCTTCAACATTTTTTCTACTAAAAATTATAATTAGTTAAATTAAAAATAATAAAAATGATCTAAGCAATGCTTATTTCTAGCAATGCTTTTTCTAATTATAAATAGTTGTTATTAATGGTCCTTCCTCCAAATAATCAAAAAGTAGACAAAAATGAAACTTCCCACACTCACGTTAAGAGCCAGCCCTTCTACCGTTGAGCTATTGAGGCTTTTATCTGTGGATGTATGTACTTCTGTCGAACGTAACTAAATTAACAAATACACCGTTGTGGCGTTGTGGGTTGCGAGTCTGCCTTTAGTCTCGACGGTTGCGGGTTCGATTCCCGCTCGGGCAGATGTTTGTTAAATTTCTGTCTCGGTCTGGGCGTTTGGCCGTGTGGGTCTCCCCACCGTGCCTCGGCTGGCGGTCCCGATTATTATCAATAACATCCTATAACAATCGTTAAATCTTGATAAGTAAATTGCTCTTATCCAATGAGTAGCAACAAAACAATTACTTTTTTATTTTACGCGGGTAAAGTGTGAGCGACCGCTAGTATGTAATTAAAATACTTATGTCTTCAATTTACCAGCGTGAAATAAAAAAAAGATTTGTTTTATTGCTATTATTAGGGCAAGGGTAAGCAAAGCTAATATGTACAATATTATGTAATGCAACATAATTCCAATATTTTTTTTACAAGAAAATAGTACTAATTAACTAAACTAATAAAACCCGTGGTGTAGACCAAGCCTTTTTTTTATGTTTGAAGTTGGCAAACAAGCATATGGCCCACCTGATGGTAAGTGGCTGTCGCAGCCTATGAGCGCTTGCAGCACCATTAGTAGGTCCCACTCACGCGTTGCCAACCTCGAGATATTAGTTCTTAATCTCGTTCGCCCAGTAATTTCACTAGCGTACAGTGCCCTTTCATACCGGAACACAGTAGTGCTACTATTTGGCGGCAGAATATTGGACACTGCGGTGGTACCTACCTAGCCGGCCTCTTGCAACAAAAGACCTACCACCAGTGTGACTGATTGCACTGGTGGAATAATCTCTGTTGTGACAGAGGTTATCCCAACAGCGGGCGATGGGGTCGTCACATCCCCACGCCTTATTTTTATTCTAGTCCCTCCCAAGATAGATATACGTGTAGCGCCTAGTGTTGGCAAGATATAAATTTTCGAAATATTTAAGGAAATTACGGTGTCGAGTTATAAAGCACGTTAAGATTTAGGATATTAAATACATGTGAAAATTAACTAAAACAATACGGAAAAAGAAATTTTTTAATATTAAAAAAATACTCGAACAAAGATGATATACATTTTATACTAATATTTTTACAAACAATATTTTGTGCTTCTTTTGTATTGAATTCCTGTATTTGTGGAATTTTATTTGGCAAAATAATATTTGAAAGTGTAAGTTACAGAATATTAGAATTTTGGTTGTAATGACAAAAGTAGCACTTTTCTTGAAAAGTCTGGCAATACTTTACTCCGCCTTTGCCCTCTTCCCCGCTTCCCTAGCAACAATGGCGTCAAAAATTCTTTAGTCGCCGGGAAATACCGGCGAGTAGTGAATGCGGTTATTATTACGTAGTATACGTAATTATGAAACAAAAACAAAATACGTTTGTCTTTAAAAAGTTATAAATTTAATTATTGTACTTTAACATTATAATTAATTAATTAGTTTATTATTAAAGCTGACCAAAAATTATTAGTACAGTAAAAGCTCTTAACAGTGAATATGAAATGGTATTTTATATGGCATTATAGGGGATACGTTCCTAGCTGACAAAATAAAAACAAACATAAAAATAAATTTAATTGAAGTTTTTGACCATACTTATTACATTAAGGCTTAGGCAACGGTTTAAAGAATTTTGTAATTTTTTCTTGCTTGGCAGTTTTTTAAATCTCTTTCAGTTCACACAGATCTTCAGTAGTTGCATTAGCAATGTGCCTCTTGAAAACAATACTTCGTTCCATAGGCGGATCAATTTTCATAAAGAAATCACAAAGCTCATTTGCCATTCTTAAACCTTCACTAAAATTTTTCAGATTAAATACCACATTTCCAAATTGCTTGTTGAAGCATCTTCTTCAATGTGCTGTGAATTTAACATTTCCTCCAAGTCGGTTTCAGTCAAATATTAATGTTGCAATACAAGCAACTCCTGAATGTAACTTGATTCTATCTGTTCGTACCCATTTCGTCCTATTCCACTCGCAATTTCGGCTATGTTTGCAGTAATAATTTGCATTTGCACAGATTCTTCGTCATTTTCCACAGTCAGAGCAGGCCACAGTTTTCTCCAGCACGTATTCAATGTGTATGGCTTCAGTTTTTCCAACGATGCATTTTGCTATGTCAAATTTCTTCCAGCATTCCATAACATTCATATCAGGATTCATATCACCTTCCATATTATTCAAAATGATTTTGAAGGTTCGTCTAATGTAATAGAGCTTAAAGACCTGGATTATTCCTTGGTCCATAGGTTGAAGCAAAGCCGTCGTGTTGGAAGGTAAAAATGTCACTTGTTTATTAAAAAAAAATGGAGGATGACCTGGTGAATTGTCCAAAACTAGAACCACTTTAAAGTCTGAATTCTTTTTTTTAAACAAATTTCAACTCCAGAAACATAACAATTCCGGAATTCACAGTCACAAAAATGGCACTTGTTAACCACGCTTTCTTATTAGCACGCTAAAACACTGGCAGGTCGCCCTTGTTTTGATTTTAGCGGTCTTCGATCCATAATGACAATGCCACTTCCATTTTTTGTATTGCTGGATCACGAACAATTTTCGACATTTTAAATTACGAAGACAGCGGCAGAGACGTGTTACTCGATCAGAGTTTTTGTAACGAATGGAACGATGAAACAATAAGACACGCACAGCGGGTTTTACCAAAGAACGGAACATCTTATACGTGGTAGTCTTTAAAAATAAACTTTATGCACTGAGTAATAAGGTTACTTTAATTCTGTTTGTTTACATTTTCAAAAACACCGACCGCGGCGAAGGCGGTTTATGTCATAGGCCGAAACAATACAGCGTTGAAGGCGGTTTATGTCAAGGGCCGAAAAATACAGCGGCGATATCACTTAATAACATACTTACTGTAGGGTTGTAATAAGGTCTTTTTACTTTTTTATTAGTCGATTTATCGGCGAGTTTAAAAAGGATATTTAATTGGAAACATACGTATTAGAATTGTTTTTATTACTATGCATGTACTTTGTACCGATTAAATCCGCAAATAAAGAAATCTTTAGCCGCGATTATAGGAATTGGGTCACATTTTTAAATTTGAATTAAGAAAAGAAAAGAAATTTTTAAGTTTAAGATACGCGATATTTTCGAATAATACTCTAAATTGGGTTATGATGTGTCAATTTACCATAAAATACTATTTTCCTATTTAGGAAAATTATTTATTATTAATATTTTAAAACGTAAATTATGATCTGAGTTGGTTAAAGTAGGTAAAATTATTACGTAATTTAAACACTCAAATGCAAAATAAATTCAATCGAATTGTAGAATGTACTATGTAGCTATTAGCTAGGTACGTAATTTATTAGACTAATTATATCTTGATTAAAAATAAAATTAGTAATCTAACTAACTACTTATCTAACGATAAATAATAGATTTCTAGTTGGATGGATTGAATTATTTTTAACTGATATTTTTAAAGTGACAGGAGTGTGAAGGAAAATCAGTGAATAAATAGGGAGGTCAATGACTAAATGCTGATTCGCTTGCGTACCTACTTGTGTGAGCTGTAGTATAAAGTTAATATCGCAAACAGTTATCCCTCTTAAAGTTAGTTTTTAATAATAATCATTTGAGCTAATTCAGATGTACATTTCTGTTTACGTATGTTTTATTTAGTAATGTGTGATACTGAATTATAGCAGTATAAGTTTTATACATATTTATGTATTGCGTTATTTGTGAAGATAAAGATATTCCTGGAATTTGCTTGATTTTTCAACTGTATTGAAATTCAGTTAAAAATTAAAATAACATTTTTACAATCGATAATCTTTAATATTGCAAAAAAATAAAACAAATTTTAAGGTTAAGGAAAAGTTTTACCCTTTATTTGGGACATGCGATAATACACAATAATTCAATTCTTTTTGAGACTACATTTACAGATTAATATTCATCTTGCTATTGTTCTTGTAGGCTACTCCACTGAGTTATGAAATACGCGTTATGAATACGGTCTTGGTAATTTTTACAGGTAAATATTGCATAAAATCGTTGTAGCGTGTAGGTAGCGAGCCCACCGATTCGATGGTCACGGGTTTGATTCCCGTGCGAGGCGGATAGTATTGATGAACCCATTCATGTTTTATTTATAAAAAATAAAATTAGTAAATTTCGATTAAGGTGTGGGGTGCGGGATGTCTTGAATCTATGTGGAGCGCTAAGTAGGCAAGGCAAGTAGCGGCGACATCAAAACCGTCCAGCGATGCTACCGGTCAATAACCTTATTTAAAAATGCCGGAGTGAACGACTTTTACGTGGGGTAGGTCGTAAACTCGCAGTTTGATTTTATTATTTCATCATAGTGGTTTCTGAAGAAGTCAAATTATGGCGACTCGACGGTCCCGGGTCCCGTTCGGGGTGGATATTGGTTTGATCTTATTAATATCTGTCTCTGTCCGGGTGTCTGTCCTTGTGGTTCTCACCACCGTGCGTCGGAGAGCACGTTAAGCTGTCGGCGGTCGATATTATCAAAACATCTGATAATATTAGTAACTTGCTTTTTTTTTTAATGAGTTACTGGTTCGCCCTTGGGTTGCGGTGTTCGGATGACAATCGCTGCGTAAGAACTAGTATCTTGTCAAATCCGGATAAGGGTAATAAGCAGACCCTGGGCAAAATACCGGGATTGATGCTGGAACAAGAACTTTTGAAAGGGCGAAGGATAGTTTAAACGACATGCAAGCTACAGACAAGATACTACACTACTGTCATAATGTATCCACGTACTTTGTGATAAACACATAACACACCGGGCGCGCGGTCGGTGACTCAGGTCAATGCCGCTATACGCGCTATGTGTTACGTCATATGTGATGTGACGTAGCGCACGGCTTGAAGTATAGATTTTATTCAGCTAGAGTCATAGTTCGAGCGATGATATGAAAATAGTTTTTTTAAATATAGCAAAAAGATACATCATATATCGTAATTAGAATTTGATCTGTTACACTTATAGAAGCTTCCCGCAAAGTTACCGCATTTTAAAGTGAAACACCTTATATATAAAAAAATTTAAAAAAAGCACCAAAAATTCTCCTAACCCACCAGCATTAACAAAAAATAGTGTATATTTTACAAGTAAATCAATAAATATCTGTACAGACTAATCAATTAATGTAAAAAGAAAATAAAACTAACAATTATTACAAAAACACCAAATAGAAAAAAAAATTAATCAAAAAGAAAAAATTTATATATAAACATAATCAAATAAGCATTTTGTACGGCCTCTAAAACTTGGAAATTACTAAACGAAATGCGTATAATTATAATGGCAGTCAATAAGATGTCAGTTGTCACTTGTCATAAATGTTGTTGTATTTGACATTTGTCATTTGTCATTATATTTTCTATATAGACTTTCTTTTCTTTCTATTTTAATTTAGTTATATTATTAAGCTGCATTATGTTTTTTGTTTTATGAATACATTTATCTTAAATTTTAATAGACATACACCACATCCATAAATAGAAACCGTGAAACGCGACTTTATCTAAAATTCTTTATATTCAAAGTCAATGTCTTTATACTTGAATTCATAGCAATGATAAATTTCTTCGTCTTTTGCTGCTTCTTTAGGACCGTACGCTTGCATTATACTGAAATGCTTACCTGGTAGGCTCAAAATCAGCAACACAACCCGTTCAGAAATACCAATATATCTGTCTAAATAGCAATTTAAGTGTTTATTTATTATAAATGCAATTCCATATTTTCCTAACGTTGGTCATATGTACAGATAATAAAATCCAATGCGTCTAAGACTGGAGCAGAACGTACAGGCACGTTTTGGAAACGTTTTGCAGTTGAAGCATATGTCGAAAGTGGCTCATCGTCACTATTGTCCCCGGCTGAGGGTGAGCTTCCACGTCGTACTACTTCGATGGTGACTGGAATAACTCTTGGAAATGTTTGCGTTACAAGATCATCTTCTGGACCTCTTCGTCAGTTACTGGACTATGTATGTTCAGGCGGAGCAATTAAAATCTCGTATTCATTATCACCTTCTTAAGCAATGATAAAATTAACTGCTTCTTCTAATTGTAAAAAGTGATGTTGTTTTTTTCATATATCTGCCCAACGTACCTGCTCAGGTACAGCAAAAGAAACGTGCAATCTTTTACGAACCAAATTATCAAACACCACAAAAATATTCCTTTGTAATAAATATATAATATAGAATAGAGCTATTTGCGGTATAGCTTCATGTTTTTCCGCACGAGTAAGTTTGCCTGTTGTATAGAATAAACTTTCCTCTTTATTATGTGCTTGAAGACAAGTGCAACGTTCACGAGGGCATTCAGGTGGATTTTGGAAGTCGAGGAAGATTTTTAGAATTTTTTTCATCTCTTGGGAATCGGGTTTATGAACAAATCGGGTTTATGGCAGTTGTCCCAAACGAAGTTTTAACATATCTCTTTATTTTCGGCAGTAACAACATTTTCATGGCTAACATCACCATCTAGCGAAGGCCTAGCTGTCCTTGAAGAGGCGACTGGCGGCCATTTTGTTAATTTCTACTGCTCATAATTGCTCTTGGACGCAGGGCGGCTGTCGTGACTGGCGTTATTGATAAATTGTTTAGTGACTAAATGGTCACTAAGTACAATCAGCCGCTATTTTTTAGCGGTAGTACATAATTTAGACCTTTAATTGGCGCCCATCGAAGAGATCTTCTCATTTACGAACTATTCAAACTATTCAAACTTCGAGCAACTTTTAAAAATATATTTAAGCAAGCAAGTCTTCACCGCCGACCCACAAACAGGTATGTTAAAAAAAGTGTCTTCGCAACGTCCCCTCTCTTCGTCTCTTCAAAAGATGACGTCTGACGGCAGCGGCTGCAACGATAGGGTCCCTTTTTTTCTTTAAATACAAAATTAATATTCTAGTAGTCATCGGAATTTGGTAGAGGGCATAGTCTTGTAAATGGCTTCCGTACATTGCCCCTTTCCGTCATAATATCAGCAACTCTGCTCACACCGTCTATGCCGGGATGTAAATGGATGATACGTCCCAAGAAGAGGTGGATTGTCCTCTTGGAGGAGAACTAAATCTCTATACGAAGAGAGTTACACTTCTGTGAACGCCACTTGGATCGCTGTTGCAATTCGCTGACGTATTCGTTTTGCCAGCGTCTCCAGAAATGCTGGCGAGCTTGCTCTATGTGGTTACAGCGCTGCAGGCGAGTAGAAGACAGTGGCCGGCCAATCAGGAAGTGCCCTGGAGTAAGACAAAGAAGGTCGTGAGGGGAAGAAGAAACGGGATATAAGAGTCGGGTATTGAGAATAGCCTCCGCCTGTGCAAACAAAGTAGAAAGGTCCTCGTACGTGAGATTTAAATTACCCATGCCTCTTTTAATGTGGTGCTTAGCTGATGTGATACCCCCTTCCCCCAAAATGGGAGTAGGTAAGCGTAAGTGGGTATAAAATATAATTTGATATTTTCGGTGGCTACGTAGTCAGATAGAGAATATGAATTTTCCTTTAAAAATCTACCGATTTCCTTAGCAGCGGCAACAAAATTCCTACCGTTATCGGAATAGATTTTAAGCGGTTTGCCGCGTCGGGCAACAAATCTCCGTAGCGTCATAACAAAAGCATCCTTCGAGAACTCTGTTACGGCGTTTAAATGCACACACTTGTATCGAAAACATATGAAAAGACATAGGTAAGACTTGGAAGTTTTTGCACCGCGTCCTTTCCGTTTACCCATAAGGGTACAAAACCAGGTGCTCCATGACACCATTGCACCAGTCTGTCGCCAGAACCGTTACCCATTGACGATGGAAAATTGCCACTTGGAAAACGTTGATTCAATAACCAGTCAATTGTACGTTGTCGGCCAACGGAGACATACAAGCGGCTCCATCGAGACTTGGCTAGTTTTTTACAGAATGTTTTTGGTGAGATTTTACTTCTTTTTGTAGCAACGTGGGCATATTGATTTATTTTATTATATTTTCTTATTTAACACTTTTTTTTTTTTTCCTTTTTAGGAGTAGTTATTTAGTCTTATCCAAAGTTTCCCTTTAATTTTATTTATATGCGTATTAAAAACAGAAGGGAAAGCATTCGCTCAGTAGTGGGAAGCAATAGGCTACATTAAATTAGAAGATGAGTCCCACTATGCTGGATTTTTCAATGACAGTCGATTTTTTTAAATTATTAATAGTAGAAGGGGGCATTACCATATCTCTAATACAGCTGAGACAGGCTGAGGGTTCTTTATCAGATACTTCATACCATCGATTTTGAGAAAGTTGAATATTTTTTCTAAAGGCGGTATGTCGATCTTTAATAGTTTGGTTGGGCTCTTGTGTTTTCAAATAAGGGTCACCAGGTACTCCAGATCTTCGATTATCCTAGTCTTTATAGTTTTTCCTTTATGTGGCCATTAAACTCTAACATTGTACCAAATTTCAAGTTTATGGGAAGTACTAGTTCTATTTTGATGATCATGAGTGTCTGGGTGTCATAAATGCGAAACTTTGCTTTCGCATAGCTTCGAAACGAAATGACCTACAGACTTGAAAGTTTTTATTTTAAGTTCGATTTTATAGCTTACTGGATGACGAAAATTTCTGTGTTCTAGTTTTATCCAAAGGTTCTCAAATAGGGGCCTGAAAATGCGACGAAATGGTTCCAGTAAAGGATGGTACGGCAGTGTTTGCTTCGCGCTCGACTTGGCGGGGGCAGTGCCGTGTCCACCGATTTTGTCGTCTGTTGTGAGAATTCCTCTGGTTTTAGTTTTAGGCGATTTTATATTGTGAATAAACCTAAAAACGTAAGCATATGATCGTTTTAATACCATGAAATTAGATCTTTCAAATTAAATAATTGGATCAGAAATTAAAGCTACACAAACCTTTAATTCTGGAAATTCGTGATCAGGTTGTTTGTTTAGTGATGGCCATTCTGATTCAACATCAGCTAAAAAACTACGACCAAGCCACCATAATTTGGATTCGACTAGAACACTTGCCTTAGTACCCCTAGATATGTATTTTAGTATTGTATAAGATGATAAAAAAAAACAATAATCCGAATAAAAAGAAAATTGTTATCCAAATTTTTTTTTAAATTACCATGGGAGGTGTAGTGTGTATGCCTCCCACCAAATATTGTATAGTGTAACAGTTAAAATAAAGACATTGAAAAATACAGTCGTTTCCTCATTGCGAACGTCCCTACAAAACGATTAGAAGTTTTTTTTTAAATTATTATATGGGTTAAAATCAGCCCTACGAACATCGCGCATATAATTTTTTTTTTAATATTAGCAATGCTTTTTTACAAGGAATTAGTAATATTTCTATTGCCCCTCCAAATAAGCTTGCGCTAGGAGTGGGTACGATAATAGCCCAAGGGGGTCAGGATCGAAACCTCGACTCTCGCGTTAACGAAGCGAAGTCGGCCCTTCTACCGTTGAGCTATTGAGGGCTTAGAATAATATACTGTCAGTATAATATTAATTAAGCTTGTTTTTATTATTATTAATTTTGTTTCAATGTTATTTAATTTGGTGTAGTGATTTTTATAACTGCCTTCATTCATATTATTTGACTTTTAAAATAAACGATCATAATTATTGTAAAGTTTGAGCCGGGCGGTTACTCCAGCCATCGAATAAAGATTGTGAATCAAGCATCATTTGCTTCTTTCGCCATCCTGACCCACCTTCTGTTTCATATGACGCTTTGCAAACAAGCATAGGGGTCACCTGATGGTAAGCAGTCACCGATACTAATGAACGCGCGAGATACTTGAAGTATCAAATGCGCGTTGCCAACCCAAGGGATAGGAGTGAAAGGATAGAAGAGAAAATAGGAAGGGAACGGAGGGGATAGGAGATTGGGCACCACACAGAACAAAACAGTGTCTACAAATACTGTTACTTTACACTAATTTTCTGTGAGAGGGTTGTACTTTTCCTGTCGAACCCGCCCATTTTTAATGGGAGAAGCTCTACTACTCCTTAAGCAACTTGAGGTGCGGTCAGTCAATAGATGAGTGACAGACATAGTGGTATTTCAACGGAGCATAAAAATTCGCTCCCGACTGTTATCCATTCGATAATAGGCGATAAGTCATCTCAGAGGATTAAATAGGCGACTTGAACTAAATTTGCATGTTAACACACGATACGAGGAAAAATAATGTTTCTGTAGTAATAAAAAAAATCCACACTTATTTCTTTATGAATGAAAGCACCCGACATGGGTGCAGCGAATATAAAATAAAATAATAAAATACTAAACGTTGAAATAAAAATATGAAAATAATTTCTCTCTCCAAGATTGTACGAGGCGTTCAAGCGGAAACACCAACGATTTATAAATATTGTTACATTTTTAACACTATTCACAGTGTTTCCTTTCAAAGACTTACATTTCTTTAAGTAAGAAACCATAGTGGTTTCATTGAATAGAGCTTTAACGTTGGTAAAAATAATACAATTTCGTTCATTTTAATATAACATTTTCTATAAAAGGTGACGGTTATAATATTTAGTATAGGAAAACGTATAATTTTTTTATACGTTTACAGGAATGATATTAAAAGCGGTATTGGGTTCTGAATATCAGGCACCTCTTCACTGGTACTGGTAAGCACAAGTCAATTATCAATTAACAAAACTTGATGGGTGGAAATAGAGCTGAATGTTTATATGCAGAACCAATTATTTCAATAATAGCATCTGCCCGCGACTTTGTCTGCGTTGACCTCGGAGTTAGGTACGAGAATTAATCAAAAATAATATCAAGCCAATTCTACTAATTTAATGTTTTTTGTCTTGAACAGTGACTATTGAAAGATTTCGGACTTCCAAATGACGTTTCACCCTCTATGTCATCCCCAAACATATATAGGCCTATAACAAGTAATAAGGTCAGTTGCTTTAAGGGTACTGTGGCTCAAGGATTGTCTGGGTTAAACTTGACGGTGCATGATCCAGATGTTCTTTATACTTCTTTTTTAAATTAATTGTAAATGAATTTGAAAAGTCTTTTAAAATTAAAAGTACATTTAAGGACATAAAAATAAAATTTTCTGATTGGGCAACGGATGGTATATATAAAAGCAGAAATAGATTATATGAATTATATAGTATGAGGCAATGGAATCAGAGCTCAAGTTTTTTGGAATATGTTAAGAAATATTCAAGGGTTTTTAAGGCAGTGTGTGTCTGTGCTAAATCCAAATTTATTAAATATAAGATCATGAAGTCGGAAAATAAGGTTAAGGCAACATGGGACATTATCAATGGTGTATGTGGAAGAACAAAACAAAAAGAGACAATTGAATTAAATATAAATAACGGTATTGTGAATACGGAACTAGAAATAGCAAATGAATTTGAATTATTTTTCTCCAAAATACCATCACAGATAACTTGTAATTTAAGATCAACTCCTTCTGAGGCCTTGAAAATATTACAAAATAATGTCTCTGAATGCCATGCAAAATTTTCCTTTGAACGTATTAATGCAATAGATATTATTAAAACATTTAAAACATTAAATATTATAAAAACTCATGACCTTTGGGGTATCTCAGTTCACTTAATAAACAATATAATATACAGCATTGCTCCATATTTAGCTTTTATATTTAATAAATGTATAGATGCGGGCTGTTTTCCTGACCTTATGAAATGCAGTAAAATCTTACCACTTTATAAAAATGGCGATAAAACTAATCCCGGTAACTATAGGCCAATTTCCATACTCCCGTCATTAAGTAAAATATTTGAAAAAATTTTACTTAACCAACTTCTATCTCATTTCAATTTAAATAGCCTTTTTCACAACCAACAATATGGCTTTAGCAAGGGACGCTCTACATTGGATGCTGGAGTGACGTTCATAAAACATGTCTATGACGCTTGGGAGAAGTCACAGAATGCGATTGGTGTGTTTTGTGACTTGTCTAAGGCTTTTGACTGTGTTGTACACGAGACGCTTTTAAATAAATTGAACCATTACGGTGTCACTGATAAAGCTCTTAAAATCATTGCCTCATACTTATCTAATAGATTACAACAGGTATCAATTAATGGAATAAAGTCTTCTGGATCTGTACTAAAAATGGGCGTTCCACAAGGTTCAATTCTAGGCCCTTTTCTATTTTTGATTTACATTAATGATTTGCCTTTCTATGTAAACAGTATATGTGATATCGTATTGTTTGCTGATGATACTTCCCTAATATTTAAGGTTGACAGGAATAAGCATAATTATGACGATGTAAACAATTCTTTATCGCTTGTACAACAATGGTTTACTGTAAATAACCTAGTTTTGAATGCGGCGAAGACAAAATGTGTAGAATTTTCAATGCCAAATGTTAAGAAACAAGATTTTATTTTAAGTATGAATAATACAAATCTTGATATAATTGATAATACAGTATTTTTAGGAATAACACTGGATTCAAAACTTCAGTGGAACTCTCATTTAACATCCCTTGCAGGAAGACTCAGCTCTGCTGCTTACGCGGTTAGGAAAGTTAGACAATTAAGTGATATCGATACTGCTCGATTAGTTTACTTCAGTTTTTTTCACAGTATTATGTCTTATGGCCTATTACTTTGGGGTAATGCTACAGACATTGAGACTGTATTTATTCTTCAAAAAGAGCTGTTCGGGCGATTTATAATTTGCAAGCTAGAGACTCTCTTCGGGATGTGTTTACTAAGGCAGGCATACTGACGGTTGCTTCGCAGTATATCCTTAGCAATATCCTTTATATTCATAAAAATGTTGATTTGTTTGACACAAACAGTGACAGACACTGCTTTAATACAAGAAGAAAAGATAAACTTGTTACACCAAGTTTTCGGCTTCACAAAGTGAGTATGTCTTTTTGGGGCAAGGTGTTCGCTTCTATAATAAAATTCCGCAGACAATTTTGAATCTACCCCTTATGAAATTTAAATCTTATATCAAGCGGTGTTTACTAAATAAAGCTTATTATTCCGTTAATGAATATATTGCAGATAATGTGGCATGGAATTAATATACGTTGAGTTTCATGCTGGATATATATCTTAATTGTACATTTGACAAATGTAATGTGATTATTTTTGAAAAGAGTAACTGTAGAGTTTCTTGCCGTTTCTTCTCTGCAGAATCTACCTTCCGAATCGGCAGTAGCTAGCTTCACTTAGGCGGACATAACAGACTGTATATTTGACGATTCAAAAGCGCTTAAAAGCCTATTTGAATAAAGAATATTTTGAGTTTGAGTTTGAAACAGGTGGAAATTCCAAAAATGCTACAATTTGACATTTCGACCTGTGTGGGGATGTATTTATTTCTTATCAACTGCCTAAATACATAATTTCATAGTTATATCTTTGACAATGACGAAATTCTATGCAAACTTTCAACCTCTATTTCAACTCATTCAAGCCATTTTTTGAGAATAAAAGGTAGCCTATGTCAGATAAACAGACATAGTTACTTTATTATATTAGTAGGGATTGCATTAAAGGTATTTCTTTAGCAGTCGTTATATACGCGCTTTAGAAGCTAGTCAAGTGTAAAATATTTATATTCCTGTTATTGAGCAAGGCAAACTAAATTAAAAGCATGAAGCAAACGATATGAAAATGATATAAACCTGGAGGCGGAGTATTGAAATTGAAAATCATATTTTCGCAGACAGAAATATTCGCAGATTGAAAGAGCCCATTATATTTCAAATCATATATTGCGATATCTTGTTACGCGTTATAATGGCATCCCCCATTGCAGGGGAATCCGCTTGTTTTCTTTTGGGTTCAAGATCTTAACGAACTAGGCTAGTATCGCGGATTCCGAGTTGGTGTGAAACGAGGGGAATTAATTGATAGTAAAAGTGGACTGTATTTTTTGTTCCCCGGTTATTCCTACCCCATTCAATATACGATGTTGCAATTCTTAAGATGTAGAACCTGATACCTCTTGAAGCCGCCTGCATAGAAGTCGGTGGGAGGCCTCCGTATGCTAACTTCTTGCACCAAATCGAAATCCTTCTTTTTCGAGAACGAACGAAATATGCACTTTGTAAGCAAACGAATAGCGAGTGGTGACGTATAACGGTATCTGTGCGTAAGCGCCGAGTTCCGAAGGGCGACTACTGTCCTTCAACTTTGACAGCTGTCGTTGCTCTGGCGGCCATCGGCCGCAACTTTCAGAGAGTAAAAGGCGCGAAGAAACATACTGCCATCCAAAGAACAACAACATCGTCTATGGTAGGAGTAAAAATATAAAATATTTCCGAACACCGCCCACCGTTAAAATATAATTTTAACCCCAACTAAATGAACCTTTATCGGAAAGTTAGGGAACACACAAAAAATGGAAATTAAAAAGAAACGAAATTAAAACGAAATTGACGCCATATTATAAACAATTGTTAACTAAAGCCAAATTATTACAAAAAGAATCAAATTTTCAATTTATATGGGTAAAACATTGCAAAATATGGGCGCGAAAATCTGTAACTTCAAAGGTTTTTACCATCAACGCGGCACCGGATCTCAAAAAAATATGATCCATCTGAAAAAACTCAACGACATTTTTGAAATTATCTTATACAAATATTTGCATTTAATTATTATGCATCAAACATTTAGATCGAGCAACTCTGTCGTCCATACTCGTCACCGCTCACTGGTAAAGTCTTATCTTAATCCTTTAGCATGCAATTTACTTGTAAGTATAAATAAAAGTTGCATTTTTAAAATAACCTTTATAGTTATAAGTTTTAGGTTTATTTTTCTTAATCTAATTAACTGTCTTTTTGAACTATTTTACTATAAATATTACTTAAATATTAATAGTGGTTTTACCATTTACCCACGCACTTTAACGATATGCAAAAAAATTACTGAGTATTGTTTAAACCAATGTAATTTTTATAATGTGCTTTTACCACTTATTATATTTTTACAACCCATTATTTTACTGTTTAAAAACTTTATTTTGTTATACTGTATAAGGGTTCTCTCAGTACATTTTTTAATGATTTATTATTATTTTTATTTTTACACACGTATAGTTCACGTTACTACTGCTTGTATCTTAGAACTTACCGTAATTTTTACTTGTTTATTTGTTCTAGTATCCCCATATATAAAAATAAATTATGTTCTTATCATTTTTTACATTCAAATTGTGTTAAGCCAGATGCCGAGTTAAAAATTTTTTGGGAGGCAATAATATATTATTACTTTCTATTTCAAAAGTTATTGTTTACAAATATATATACATTATTATATACGATGAAAGTTTTAGGCGACCAGTGGCTCTGAAGTTTGGTATGTACGTCGCGCTCTTCAATATATTAAATAATATCCTAAAAATAATTATAATTCTGCGGGAATTGTGGAGTTGGTTAGTGATTATATTTCTAATCGTAAATATCGCGAAATGGACTTTTTACAACATACGTAATGTAGTACCCCCTCCTTTAAAATGGCCAATTTAAAAATTTACTACCAAAATGTAAGAGGCCTACGTACTAAGACGACAGATTTTAAGAGTTCAGTAGGCTTATCGGACTATGACGTCATATGTCTGACGGAAACATGGTTACATGATCAAATTTTTGACGATGAACTATTTGATGATCGTTACTGTGTTTGGCGACGGGATCGGGACTACGCTTTGACGGGGCAAGTTCGCGGTGGAGGAGTGGCAATCGCTGTTCGACGTGATATATTAGCTGATGCACAACCACAATGGCAGTCATCTGCTGAGGATCTCTGGGTCACCATACGCCTAAGACGGAACCCAAATAAAAATCTTCATATATGTGTCTTGTATTTATGTGAAAAAGTTTTTGGTAATTCCTTCTCATCCCAGCTAAGCAACTTTTTAGATACTCTTGAGAATTTTATGTCAAACCGCTCAGATGACACGTTTCTAGTATTAGGCGATTTTAATATGAGCGCCATTGAGTGGATCCCATATAATGAAGAGTTGCAAGCTTTCTGTACACAAGGCAGTCACGTTATTAGTTTTATTGATACAATTAATATGTGTAACTTACGCCAATTTAATTCAATAGGAAACCTGTATAATCGTATTCTCGATCTAGTTCTTTGTAATGCCAAAATTGTTACAGTATCTCGTTGCCTAGACTCACTTATCCCGAAGACTCCTATCATCCATCTTTACTCGTTATTGTACAGACCAACATACAGAAATATCTGCCTCCAAATAGACGTATAGTGTATAACTACAGACGTGGTGACTGCGGTAAAATTAACGAGGAACTATCAAATATCAATTGGACTGACTTATTCTCCAATACTGACATTGAAAATGCTGTTCAATTATTCTATAATAAATTATATTCTTTGAGGGACAAATATATACCTACGCGTACTATAAAAAGTAAAAACGTATTTGCACCATGGTACTCGAAAGAACTTATTAAAATTATTAAAGAAAAGTTTAAATTTCACTCTAAATATAAAAATTACGGTAATCTTTCAGACAAAAATGAGTTCGAACGCCTCAGGGATTTGGCGATAGATATTGAAAAACACTGTCATACGTTGTACCTAAGTAAAATTGAAAATTCATTGGCTTCTAATTCTAATACATTTTGGTCATTTATGAAAAGTAAATCAAAACGTAGCTCTATTCCATCGTGTATGACATACTTAAACCGTTCATGTGATTCGGGCAAAGATATTTGTGATCTATTTTCTGACTATTTTTATTCTAATTTTTTATACTCTAACAGTACAACATCTCACACCACGAACGTTACAATGTCTCAGTCAAATCTACTCACGGGTACAAATGATATTAGCTCGGTTGAAATTAGAGAAGACCGTGTTTATAAGATGTTACAATCACTTGACTTAAAAAAGTCCGCTGGACCGGACTTATTGCCAGCTTTATTATTAGTTAACTGTTCTAAAACGTTATCTATTCCTGTAACACTATTATTTAAGAGATCACTCCATGAAAGCAGTGTACCTAATATTTGGAAATCCGCATTTGTAAGTCCTATTCACAAAAAGGGTTCAAGGAACAAAGTAGATAATTATAGACCTATATCAAAATTATGTCTGTTAGCTAAAGTATTTGAACGTCTTGTATATGATCAGCTTTATTTTAGTTTAAAATCTTACTTCAGTCCCTCTCAGCATGGGTTTCTTAAAGGTAAATCTACAGTATCAAATCTGATTGTATTTACTGAATTTGTGTCTGAGAATATGGATAGCCATAATCAAGTAGATGCTATCTACACAGATTACAGCAAAGCATTCGATCGAATAGATCATGAGCTACTGTTGCTTAAACTATTTGCAGCTGGTATTAGAGGAGATTTATTTCGGTGGTTCTCTTCCTATGTTAGAAATAGGAGTCAAGCAGTTGTACTCAATGGTTTCATCTCGTCCTGGCGTAATGTTCCATCTGGAGTACCCCAAGGTTCTTTGTTAGGTCCTCTCTTGTTCACAATATTTATTCGAGATATTGATACATGTTTTGAAAATTCTGAATTTTTGCTTTTCGCTGACGACATGAAAATTTTTAGGGGTGTTAACAATATAACAGATCAAATACTTCTCCAAGACGATTTAATTAGACTTGATAATTATTGTAACATTAATAAGTTGGATCTCAATGTTTCAAAATGCTGTACTATCTCATTTACCCGCAAACGCAACATCTTTGAATCCAAATACACGCTGAAAAATCAAGAACTCTGTTGAGTGTCTGAAGTACGAGATCTCGGAGTTACTTTAGATACTAAACTTATGTTTGATAAGCATATTGACAAAATTGTAAAAAAAGCTTCTAAACTTTTAGGGTATATAATACGCTCAACAAAACAATTTACTAAACTTAAAACATTTAAAATTATTTATTGTGCCTTCGTCAGAAGTAATCTAGAATATGCATCTCAAATTTGGAATCCCAATTATCAAGTCTACGTAAAACGTTTGGAAAATGTTCAGAAAAAATTCATCAGGTTTTTAAAATTTAAATTTAAATTACTTATTTATTTATTTATTTATTTATTTTATGGAAACATACAGTACTATAACTATTATAAACAATAATATATAAAACAGTCTTAAACCAAAAGAGTTTCCAATTATTTGTAAATACATAATTAGTTGACAATGAGTATAGACGCTTTTTAATGGCATAAAAAACTAGTCTTCAAAAACATTTTTCATTTAAATTTAATATTAAAATTTAAAATTTTAAAAGAACAATAAAATTAAATAAATAATCAATAAATGTCCATGCAAATTATGTAAAAATACTTAAAACACAAACACTTAAAAATGTACAGTAAATAGCTTACTCAATTTCTTTAATTAAAACCTCATTTATAGATTTCTTGAATTGATCAGGAGAGAGATGAAACAAGTCCAATTTATTGAATAAGTTGTTATATTGTATACAGCATCTATTAACAAAGCTATTTCGAGCATAATTTGTTTTACTTGATTTAACAAAAATGTAGGCTTGTGTCTTGAGTTTATTCGGTGGCAATTAAATTTAATTTTGGATAGAAGATAAGAAGAGTCAACGTTTCCGTTTAAAATTTTATAGAGCATGATTTGGTCACGCTGTACTCGTCTATTAGAACATGATGAAACGCCTTGTATATTTTGTTCTTCGGGAAATTTAAAATTAATGTGTTTTATAAATTTTTTCTGTATCCTATTAATTTTCTCAATATGGGTTTTGTACTGGGGATTCCAGACAGTAGAAGCATACTCTAATATAGACCTAATAAGCGATTTGTATAATAATATGAGCGTAGAAATATGCTGAAACTCCCTGAAATCCTCAGCACAAAACCCAACATACGATATGCTTTTGTACATATGTAATTAATATGTTCATCGAAAAGTAATTTAGAATCTAAATACACTCCCAAATCTCTGACTGTTGTAACCCTATTAATATTTTCATCTTTGATCACGTAATTAAAGCAAATTGGTTCTTTCTTACGACTAAAGGAAATAATGTTGCATTTCTTAATATTTAAATGTAAAGCATTTTTAGAGCAGTAATCACATAAAGAATTTAGATCATTTTGTAAATCTAGACAATCATTCAAATCCTTAACGATTTTAAATATTTTGTTATCGTCGGCAAATAAAAGAAATTTAGAGTGTTTAAAAACCTTTTTAATATCATTAATGTAGATATTAAATAATAATGACCCGAGATGGGATCCCTGCGGGACTCCAGAAGGTACGGGAATAAATGAGGAACAATATCCTTTTATAGTTACTGCCTGACTTCGATTTATCAAGTAGGATTTAATCCAGCGCAGGAGGTCGCCATGTACACCGATATACCGTAGTTTAGTTAATAGAATGTTATGCGAGATTTTGTCAAATGCCTTGGAATAATCGGTGTATACGACGTCTACCTGATACCCACTTTCCATCACCGTTAGCAAGAAATCCGTAAATTCACAGAGGTTTGTTTCTGTTGATCTTCTGTTAATAATTATAAAATATTTCTAGGCGTCGGGATGTGACGACCCCATCGCCCGCTGTTGGGATAACCTCTGTCACAACAGAGATTATTCCACCAGTGCAATCAGTCACACTGGTGGTAGGTCTTTTGTTGCAAGAGGCCGGCTAGGTAGGTACCACCGCAGTGTCCAATATTCTGCCGCCAAATAGTAGTGCTTAGGCACTACTGTGTTCCGGTTTGAAGGGCACTGTACGCTAGTGAAATTACTGGGCGAACGAGATTTAAGAACTAATATCTCGAGGTTGGCAACGCGTGAGCGGCACCTACTAATGGTGCTGCAAGCGCTCATAGGCTACGGCAACCACTTACCATCAGGTGGGCCGTATGCTTGTTTGCCAACTTCTAACAAAAAAAAAAAAAAATAAACCCATGCTGTTCATTTATAATTAATGGACGTATGGTAGGAAATATTATTTTATATATTATGTGCTCAAAAACTTTAGGAATGCAGCTTAATTTAGAAATCGGGCGATAATTATTTATATCATGTTTATCACCGCTTTTAAATATAGGAGTAACAAAAGACTTTTTCCAGACAATAGGCATAGTGCAGGTACGTAAAGATAAGGAAAATAATAGAAAGAGAGGAATTGAGATAGATTTATAACACTTATTTAAAAACAAAGGTGATATTCCATCAGGGCCTATTCCTTTTTTAGTATTTAAAGATTTTAAATGCTTGCAAATAACAGCAATAGGTATATCAACAGAAGACAAGTTATAATTATTGTTAAGAATATCTTTCGAATCTACAAGACCGCAGTCACTAGTCTCAGTATTCATGTTTTGTTCAAACGAGGAGTAAAAATATTTGTTAAACAAATCGCTAATCGCCAGACCATTATCCGCTGACACATTATCTAAGTACATGCGTTCCGGCAATTCATTACCTTGCTTCTTTGATTTAACAAAACACCAAAAATATTTAGAGTCTTTCAGTAGGCATTTTTCTGCATTGTTAATATAATTGCGGTAACATTCAGCCTCTACACGTTTTTGTTTACCTCTGAGAAAACTGAATGTACTGTAATCATTATAATTTTTATAAATCTTCCATTTTTTATGAAATTTTAGTTTCTCTTTTATAATTTTCCTTAATGCTGGAGTATACCAGACTGGATATGTGCTTAAATTTTTTACAATCTTTGTGGGTATGTACATTTCTATAATTTTATTTAAGATATCGTAAAATACTTCAACAGCTTTGTCATTATTTAGGCCTTCAAAGCGATATTGCCAATTAATTCTAAATAACTCTTCATTTATTAATGCGTAATTAGCTTTATGAAAAAGTTTAACTAATCTAGGTGAATTTTTAAGATGACTTATGCATAAATCTTTTAAAATTATATTAAGAGCAGGGTGATTTGAATCTTCCTTAACTAAAGGTGTATCAGAATGAGTTACAGTGCAATGTGAATTACTAAATATTAGATCCAGTTGTCGATTGTTTACATTCGGTACTAAGTTAAACTGTTTTAAATTAATATTAAATGACATGAATGATGACAAGGAATTTACCAACCTCTGCGAGCTATTTAAATTTCGTAGTTGTGTCGATAATAAATCTGTAGATGGGGCCCACTCAGCCAGAGGTATTTTAAAATCACCTACTATCAAAAATATATCCTTCGGGTGAGTAATCATTGCTTCTGAAATTTCTTCATAAAAATTTACCAAATCATCACAATGAGAACTGCATTGTGGAAAGTAACAGCAGTAAACTCTGCAGTTATAAAATTTATGATTTATTTTAATATTAATGTTAAGCGAAACAATATCACTAGAGATATCATTATTTGATGGCTTAATAATTACATCCTTAACTACCGTACCCTTCCGAATGGCAATAAGAACACCTCCTCCCTTGTCATCTGCGCGAGATCCATAATCGCGGTCGCACCGGTAGACTGTATAGCGACAATCAAACATTTCGGCATCATAAATACCCGGCAATAACCATGTTTCGGATAAGCAAATAACGTCATAGTCAGAGTTTAAGATATTTGAGAAAAACTGACTTGTTTTTGTACGTAAGCCACGTACATTTTGATAGTACAATTCTATTTTTGTAGCCATTGCAGAGTAGTTGTAAAATTAAATATAAGTAATTTGCTACGAAATAATCCCCTCATATTATATGTGTACCTAATAAATAATACATAATTTTTATATGAAATATGAAATAAAAAACAAATAATTATATCAATATTAACAAAATAAAACGTACAAGTATGTTTCATCTCACTCCAGACACCGCACAATATTAAAAGGACAAATGTTAAAATTGATACAATAACATATTTGATTTTAGTGATAAAATATAGGTTTACATAACCAATAAACAACGTTAAAAAAATAAAAGCAACCAAATTAAAATACGCTTGCACATTTTTGGAAACGCTTAAATAATAAATAATTATTACACATATTAATTTTTTTTTAAATCATCCTCAGTGTTTATATGTAGAACCGGACTTGTGTCATTTTTCCTGAGCAAAATCGAACAATTCTTGACCCAAACATATTTATAGTGCTTCTCCCGCGCCATGTCCTTAGTTTTGCGTAATAGCATTTTATTGGAACTTGTGAGGTGGTCATTGAAATAAATATTTGCGCTATTACCTGCGTATCCCAGAATAAAGGCCTTTAATAGCTTTTTTTCTCGAAGTCTTGCTAAGAAGTCATCTTTTTTATAGCGGGAAAGAAAGCGCATTACTATTGGTCTCGATTTCTTTGTGTTATTAGTTTTGGGTGTCACACGTGTAATAAAATCTATATCATTATTAATACAAGATTCATAGTTAATAAGGTCAGACAACTTCCTGACGAGATCCATTAAATTTTCGCTATTTGACTCTGGCACTCCAATAACCTCTATATTTGAACGACGCGCCCACTGTTCCTTTTTGTTTATGTCAGATTGAATTAATTCTATCGATTTATTCATGTGTGCCATATCAGTTTTAATTGTATCATAATACTTTACTTTACTCTCTATAGCCTCTAACCTAGTTAGCACTAGATCATAGTTTTCACTCATAAATTGAAGAGAATTTTGAACCGTGGTTATTTCAGTCTTGACGTCTTCTAGAATTTTATGAAAATCGCAGAAAGCATCCTTAATCTCGGATCTAATAATTTGTCGGAACTCGTTTATCGATGTTTCTGTTGCTGAACTGCCATTGAATGAAGCACCTGGTTTAGTATATTTATCTTTCGTACGCCGTTTAGTAATATTTCGCACTGGTGTGTCATCATTATTATTATTACTTGGTGAATTACTGGAACACGATGGACAACGCCAGAACTGCCTTATACCTTCATTAGGTTCCCAGTTACTAGATCTATTTGGTAAGACGCAAGATATGTGAAACTCACGATCACACGATGTGCATACTAAGGGATCATCGACATCAGATATATCACTTTTACAACAAGCAAACTCCATGTTCCCTTTGGCAATGTAATTTACGTGAAAATAAAAACTTTATAATTTTTGCTTTTATGTTGGGTTTGATCCTTGAATCGTCGATTACAGTAACATGTATGAGTACACTGCGCTACGGTTATATTAACTTGAATGTCGAAAAATATCAACTATTTGTACTAGTATTAACGTTGGATAGTGATTTAGATAATTCTCTAGAAAAAATCTCGTAATACCTCCATGAATGTGATGATGCTTCGTTTTATATTTTGTTTACTTTTTCTTCTTTCTTCATATTATTTCGAAACATTTGGTGAATATAAAGATGTACAAGTTGGAGATTCGACACAAAAGTTTATCAAATTAGAAGTATAACTTTTTAAATGCAGTTTAACTGGGGTTTGTTATAATAAAAAATAGCACAATACTAATTTACGTCTACACTCAACACGGTCTCACGACTTACAGAAGACTATTACTTACGATAGCCTATGTGAACGCCTTCATCTATTGCCATTGAGCACCCGCAGAGATATAAACGACATTACGTATTTAATGAATATTTTTAATAATAAAGTTGATTGTCCTAAAATTTTAGCAAAGTTGTCTTTAAACGTTCCTACCAAATTCCGTAGATACCCTACTATCCTGAGCATTCCGTGTGTACATACAAACTTCAGACGCAACGCCTTCCTCGTTAGGGCTTCTGAAGCATTCAATAAAATATGCGCTGACCAAAAGGTAGACCTATTCTTTAATAGTACCGGTTTTATGCGAAAGTTTTTAACACGATATTACTTTGACCTACCAAATTAAAACTAGATTAAAAATAGCAATTGTTTAAAAATTACTTTACTATGCAAACTAGTGGATGTTTTTTTTTTCATAACTAAGATTTATTTGTGAAAACTTGTAAGTGGCTTTAGTTTTAAGTAATATATGTAAAACATTTATTGTAAGCTTAAAATAAGCTGTAAGTTTTCCTATTTCAATAAAATAAAAAATAAAATAAAATAAAATAAAACGAAAGTAAACGAAATTAAAACGAAAATCAACGAAATTAAAACAAAAATAAACGAAATTAGAACGAAAACGAAAAAAAGAAAAATAACTAAATGAATGAAAATATTATTTTACTGTGATATTGGCAAAGGAGATAGTTTATGAACCGGTCGTTTAATAAGACCATGGTGGGTTTTTAAACTAACCGAACGAATGACGCCATCTTTTGAAGGATAAACTTCCGAAACACGTCCTAATTTCCACTGCAATGGGGGCAAATTGGGATCATTTATTAAAACGATTGTACCGACGCGAATATTATCGATAGATTTTATCCATTTATTTCTTTGTTGTAATGTATGCAAGTATTCATTATGCCAGTGTTTCCAAAACTGTTGAATAAAATTTTGAAGTAATTGCCATCTAGTTAAACGATTTAGATTCGAATCTATTAAATTCGGTTCCGGGATAGCATTAAGTGGCTCACCGATAAGGAAATGACCGTGTGTCAAAATCTCAAGATCATTAGGATCTGAACTAACTGGACACAAAGGGCGCGAATTTAGTATGGATTCTATTTGATGTAAAACCGTTACCATTTCTTCGAATGTAAGTACGGTGTTACCGACTATTCGAACCAGATGGTTTTTTATGGATTTAACTGCAGCCTTTACGATACCTATGAAATGAGGTGCAGCAGCAAGATTGAAATGCCATGTAATTTGATGCTTGAGTAGCGAGTGAGAGATTAAATGATCTTGATCTTGTAATAAACAAAATAAAGCTTTTCATTCATTATTGGCACCGACGAAATTTTTGCCTTTGTCGCTAAAGATATCCGAACAGATTCTACGACGACTAATAAAACGACGAAGCGCTGCTATAAACGTATCAGTCGATAAATTTGATACAAGTTCAATACACATATATACGATTTTTCTACTTTAGCTTTACGAATAGTTCCGGATTTCGTCATAATTGGACCGGCATAATCTACTGCAACTTTAACGAAAGGTCTTACTTGTTGAACGCGAGCTTCAGGTAGGTCAGCCATTTTAGGTTCTAGGATAACTGGCCTGTGACGATAGTATTTGATGCATAAGAATATACGCTTTTTAATGACTCGTCTAGCAGAAATAATCCAATAATTTCTACTGATGAAGGCTAATGTGGCCTGCAAGCCTGAATGAAGGTTAATTATATGACTATAATCGATAAGTAATTTAGTGAAATTACTTTCAGAAGGAAGAACTAAAGGATGTTTCCTTTGGAATTTAACGAACGAATGTTTTAATGGACCGCCCGCCCTGATAAGTCCCGGATTATCTAAGAAAGGGCTAAGTCGTTGAAGTCGAATGGAACATGCTTGGTCAGACTCTAAAAGATGAATATCTGACTTGAACCAAAATCTTTGAACAATTCCTACAAGGCGCAGAGTAGTTTGATTTATTTCTGAAACGAAAACAATAACAATTGACCTTTAGCATTTTATGAAATGGCGAAAACTTTGTGAAAAAGAAGGGTTCTTCTCGACACTCTACTGTGTGAAAAACAATCTTTGGAAATCGCCGTCGCTCTGGAATGCGATGCGATGCGATGTTCTAAATCAATTGAAGAAACAGGCCAACGATCTTCTGGTAAGATTAACCAAGAAAGACCTGACCAGCATAAAACATGTTTAGAAATTTCCGAAGGAGATAATCCACGCGGTGCACAATCAGCTGGATTATCTGATGAACGAACATGTCTCCATTTATCGGGAGACAAAATATTTTGAATTTCGACAACTCGATTAGCTACATATGTCGTCCAATTATGAGGCGGTGACCGTAGCCAACTAAGAACAATACTAGAGTCAATCCAAGCAATTTCATTTTTGATATAAACCTTGGATTCAAGCGAACGACGAACGAATACGAATAACGAAGACAAAAGTAAGGCTGCACACAGCTCTTATCTCGGCAACGATAATCGTTTGAGTGGTGCAACTCTAGACTTTGCAGCAAAAATGTGAACACTAACATTTTCATCAGAATCTACAACTCTTAAATAAATTACAGCTGCATACGCAGTTTCTGAGCTGTCACAAAAATCGTGAAGCTCGACTTTGCTTAAACTAGTGGGGAACGAAACGAGTAATTGAAATTTCCGAAGATCAGAAAACTCTGAAACTATACGAAGCCATTTACTTTTAAGATCCTGTGAAACCTCCACATCCCAGCCAATGCCGGCTAACCAAAGCTCTTGTATGAGAATTTTGGCAGAAACTATAACTGGGCTAAGAAATCCGATAGGATCAAAAATACGAGCAATTTCAGATAAAATTACACGCTTTGTCACACGGTCGTGTAAACGTTGCACACGATATGAAAAAACATCGTTTACCGGTTGCCATATCATACCTAAAACTTTTATATAACTGTCTTCGTCTAAAGAAACGATTCCAGAGTCAACATCCTGTAATGAACTAGGAAGACGACTCAAAAATTCTGAATTATTTGAACAAACTCAAAACCACCTTTTTTAAGCAGATTAAAAAGTTGATTTTGTAAATCAATCGCAAAATCTACTGAATCGGAGCCGCCATCCATGTAGGTCGAACGACAAATTACTTCAGCAGCTCTCGGATACTCTGATTGATGATCCGAAGCTAACTGCTGGAGAACTCGAATAGCTAAAAAAGGAGACGGAGACAAACCGTAAGTCACGGTTTTCAAACGATAGACCTGAGGGTCTTTATTAGGATTTGTTCGCCACAAAATTAATTGATAGTTAAGATGTCCGGCAAATGTATCGCCAGATTTTGATTAATAAAGATATTACTCAAAATCTGGCGATACATTTGCCGGATATCGGCAACGAACGCAACTTTATGGAAACGAAAATTACAAATGAGTTCACCAACATCCTTTTGTAATTTCGGGCCGACGAGTAAGGTATCATTCAACGACATACCTTGACTTGACAATGTGGAAGCACGACGTACCATTGAAACTAAGCGTTTTAGCAAATGAACGAGACTCCCCAATCACAGTCACGAAAGGGTAAAGGAGCAACATACCTTCCGGATTCTAATCTTCGATACGAATTAACAAAAAATTTGTTCACAACGTTGATCATCGGCTGATAATATAATCTTTTCTGGAATCGACTCGATTTCCCAAAACTTACGAAAAGCACAATCGAGGCTATTGTCGATTGTTGAAACGAATAAAGGCGAAATATTATTTTTAAACGAACGATCACGAACGAATTTAGAATTGACTTTTCCAATAAGAAGCCAACCGAACGAACTAGATATGGCCATTGGAGTTCCAATGGGCCCACGAATGGTTTCACCAATGAAAATGTCATCATAGAGATCCGCTCCTATGAGAATATCTATTGTAGATGGTGAATTAAACTTAGGATCAGCAAGAACTAAATTATTTATGTGTGACCATGATTTCGATTCAATAAAACCAGCAGGTTTATTAGGACTGATATTATTCAGAACCAATGCACGCAGAGTAAGTTCTGATCCTAAATAATTATGTGACTTTATACTAGTCACCACAAACCCTTTAGAACGAGTAGTTAAATCTCCACTACCTTGAATTGGTGTATTTAATTTACGACGAATTAATCCTAAACGGGATACTAAATTATCCGTAATAAAGGACGCTTCAGAACCTGGATCGATTAGTGCACGAGCACTATGAAACTTTCCACAAGCATCGCGTACTAAAACTTGAGCAGTAGATAATAAAATTAAATTATTTTGCTGCGGCGATTCAGTTGTATATAAAGATACAACGTTATCAGGTTCCGTATTAATCGAATTCGGTTGAGAGTTTGATTGATAATTCGGAGATGGTTTCGAAATCTTTACATAATGCAAGAGAGTAGTGTGGTGCGTTGCTTTACAAATATCACATTTTAATTTACTACAAGTGTCATCCGCCCCGTGCCTAGGCTTCAAACATTTCAAACAGAGATTATTCTCTTTAGCGAATACAAAACGATCATATGGGTTTTTATTTTTAAACGAATAACAAACGAATAACGAATGTGAGCCTTTTTTGCACAAAATACAGTTAGAATTGGCTGTAGTCGAAGTATAATTTGATTGAAAATTATTCTTTTTAGATTTATTCGAATTGGAGCTAGTAACGAATGTGAAGGCAGCACGAGCACGTGGTGTGGAATTTGACGCATGAGATGTACGAAAAGATGAACGGGAACTTTCCCAAGCAATTATTTCTCTATTTAAGAATTCTTGAAGTTCACAAAATTTCGGAACTGCGTTGGTCGAAATAGATTTATCGAAATTTCGGCGAGTCTCTGAATCTATTTTTCTAGTTAACAAATAATATAATATGAAATCCCATTGATCTACAAGAAATCCCAACGCTTCTTTTGCACCGATATTTTCTAGAAATCCACTAAGAATAGTACGAAGTCCTGATGCGGACGGCGCATTCAGATTAGGCAACTTATACAAAGCATCCATATTGATAAACTGATACAGTATGTCCATCACTAGATGCGTGGGACATCACTACGGGCGAACTCTCCCGCGCACTTTACGGTACGGTTGCGCGCGAACGAAGGATATGCATAAGGAGAATGTTCATTGTTCTTCATAAATTGTACTGTTTCCAATAAATAATTGATACTGGACTTACGTGTGAGTGTTTGTTATTTTTATATACTTAACAGAATTCAGAAGTGGTATGAACTTATTGATATCAAGAACTATTGGATATAGTAAACTTTCGTAATGGACGCTTGCGCGGTACTTAAGCTTGCTTATAATAATTTCGTTATGTTATGCAATATAATTTTGACGACGTTGTGGCGCAGCGGTAGCGAACCTGCCTTAAACGCCACAGGTCGCGGGTTCGATGCCCGCTCGGAGCATAATATGTTTGTATTGACAATGCAAGCATATTTTCCGGTCTAGGTGTATTTGTCCTTGTCATTGTGAATGTTTCCGGACCCCGACACAGGATATTACTATCCTAATGGGGGCCGTTGAGTGTGTAGCGTTTATTTATTTATTTATTATAATATAAATATAACATCTTATATAAGACAACATATTTTTAACAATACTGCTATGAAGTTGAGTGAGCAAGTTTCAACAAGTCACAAGAATTTGCATGTGTCTTTTGCAACAAAAATGGCGCCAAATCGCAACAAAGATTGCTGAAAAAAGATATTATACTTATATGTGCATGAATGTGTCTTCAAAAACTTTGCAAAACATAAAATAAGTGTAAAGCAGCAAGTATGCAGATTTAAAGTACTACAATAGCTTTGCATGGATAATTGGTGAGCTTGTTCTATGTTATATTAAAAAGACTTATTTTTGGTGAATTTGCTAAATATTTCTAAAGACTATAAAGTTAACAATATAAATATTGGTGTGGAACACTTCTGGTTATAAGAAAAGTTACATTACCCACAGTGAAAGTATAATATAAACTTAAAAGTGGATATAATAATAGGAATGTTTTATTAAGTTTAATTTTGATTGCAATTACTTAAAGACATTATTTGATTTAGAATTGTATATAATTTAATACTTTAATTTTTAGTTGCTGCTATATTTTAATAATTTAATTATTGACTCTTATTGACTTGAGATACAATCTCTTAATATATTTTATTATTGTTTGTGTTTTTGTGAATTTGTTCTATATATTTTTTGATTAACAATGGGTCGTCATCACAAAAGAAAAAGATCAGTGAGTTCTTCAGATGCTGAAACTGAAAATAATTACAATAAAATATAAGAAAATATAAGAGAAAACTAAAAGTGTAGAATTGTCGCATACAAGCTTTAGAAGATTTAGTGAAAGACCTGCGTAACAAACAGAGTTCTCACAGTACTGAAGATCAGCTTCTTTCAGGGGCTAGTGTAGAAGAAATACAAGAAACTACACCTACTTGTAGAAATGCTGGATTGACAACATCCACTACCATTCGCTATGTTGGGCAAAATCAATTTGTTTCAGAATTTGATCCTCAGACTTCATCGTTTTCCATGGAACATTGGATTAGGTTAGGTTGTAAAGTATTGGGAATATGTATGGTTTGGATGAGAAGACCTTAATTTTTAATTGCACCTCAAAATAAAGTGGATATGCAAAGGGGTGGTATGAACGTCAAACCTCTTATGATATTACCTGGGAGGATTAGAAAACAAAATTAATTAGAGCTTTTCCTTTCACTAAAAATAAACTTTGTCAAATAAGAGAATTAGTCAACAGAATGATGTTGGTAAATGAAGATCCTATAAAATTTTATTATGAAAATCTAGGTATTGGTATGTCATGTGACATGACCGATGAGGTAATTACTGAAGCCTTTATCGGTACTCTAGGAGATAAGCTAATGGAAGTTGGCGCAGTATCAGCTGGATGTCACAATACTAATTCATTGTTGAAGTATTTGGCAAGTGTTAAGACCTCAACAGTCCTCTCCGGACAGAACCAAATAGAAACTCCGTTGAAACTTCAAGCAAAATTTAGTAAGTTGATAAAGTGTTTCACATGTGGTAAGACAGGACACAAATCCAAAGTGTGTAATAAGTCAAGGAAAAATCTAGATAGGAGGTGTAGGTTCTGTAATCGTTTTGGTCATTTAGAAGATATGTGTTTTAAGAAAAAGAATTGTGACAAATATTGTAATTTTTGTAATATAAGTGGACATGTTACAAATGAGTGTAGAAAGCGTTCGGGGATTGCACAACAAGAGAAAATTGTGAAGAAGTTACAAACCGCGTGTTGTGATGTTTCTGATAAAAAGTATTTTAAAACTGTAAGGATTAATAATGCTCCTGCCACTGCTTTTGTTGATTTTGGAAGTTCATGTAATACTATGAAAAAAGAATTTTGTGAAGAAAAGTTAGGAGTGCAGTGGACACCTAACAAAACTGTTGTAATTAAGGGCTATGGCCATGCTCTGACTTTGCCTTTGGGTACGATTGAAGCTCAGCTTAATGTTGATGGAGTGGAGAGAGTTAATGAGTTCCTTATTGTACCTAATGAAATACAAAGTTTTGATGTTTTGATAGGACAACCATTTACGGAAGCGGAAAATGTTGTTATTGTTAAGACCTCCACATGTCTGAATATTTATGAGAATGAAGCTGGAGTGGATTTGTTGCAGTTATGTGAGAATTTTGATAAGTTAAAATTGTATCCTGCTACAGATATTGATTTAAATCCAGGATTAAACAAAATATTGGCAAAATGTGATCCTGTTTTTGATGGTCTTTTGTGTTTACAAATGAGCGAACACAGGAAGCCTCTGCAGGAAAAAGATATTATGAGTGAGAAGCCTTAAGTGGACTTTAAATTAATATTAAATGAAATGCAGTGGACTGTATAAACGATATATTTATGACGAATTCAATGTAAAAACGAAATGTCCGTATGCTAGCGCGCAGGTAGGCCAGGTGTCGGTCGCCGCTGTGTTGCGCCCGCGCAGCCGGGTCGAGCCCCCGCCCGCGCCGGCGCATGCGCCGCGCGAACGGAGAGGAGGAGCGCCAACATATTCCCCGGGTTGAAGGGATGGCTTCAAGTTTCTAATTGAAGAGGGCAGATGCAGTTGAAGGCACGGCGCACGGTGCCCCTCTTCGTCTTCACTTCAGCTACGCGTGTGACTCCGTCGACGCCGGGATAGGTCTTCAAGACCCGGCCCAGGGACCAGAGCAATGGTGGCGTAGCTTTATCCTTGATCAGGACCAAGGCACCAGGTTTCACTTCCCCTCTGGAATCAAACCATTTTGATTTGGCCTGTAGCGATGAAATATATTCGTTATGGAATCTACTCCAGAAGTGTTGTCGGATGTATTGGATTCTTTTCCATCGATCCAGCCTTGTGATGTTGGCATTAGTCACCTGAGGGTAAGGAACAGATAAGAGTGGTCGTCCAATTAGAAAGTGAGATGGACTAAGAGCCGAAAAATCTTGTGGATCTGATGAAAGAGGAGTAAGAGGGCGCGAATTCAAGACTGCCTCTATCTGAATGAGACAGGTGGCCATCTCCTCGAATGTGAAATGAGTCAGATTTAATAATCTTCTTAAATGATGTTTGCATGATTTAACAGCTGCTTCAGCCAAGGAATTAAAATGAGGACTATATGCGGGCGTGAAAATAAATTCGATACCCTCCTGAGCTATTTTAGATGCAACTTTAGATGATTGCAAAAACCTATGCATCTCGTTTGATGCACCTACGAAGTTTGTCCCGTTATCGGACGTGATGCTTCGAAGCTTCCCTCGACGCGCCACGAAACGATTAAGAGCAGCTAGGTACGCCTCGGTGGTAAGGTCAGAGACGAGCTCCAAATGAACAGCTTTTACTGCCAAACAAACAAAGATGCACACGTAAGACTTTGTAAGCTTGCAGCCCCGACCTTTACGATCAGCCACCAATACTGGTCCTGCATAGTCAACAGAACAATTAAAAAAAGGAAATTCAAGGTAAGTTCTTGAATGTGGAAGTTGACCCATTACAGGCTGAACGTTTTCAGCCCTGTATCTGAAGCATTTAAGGCACTTGCTCACTGTTAATCGAGACAGGTTTCTACCGCCTAGAGGCCAATATGTTTGTCTTATATGTGACAAAAGCAATTGTGGACCTGCATGTAAAAGATTCAAATGTTGCATTAGAAATAAACGTTTAGTTAATATATGCTTACTACAGATTAAAATGGGATGTTTTACACTATAATCGTAGGGGGAGTTATCAAGCCTCCCGCCCACGCGAATAAGGTTTTGACTATCTATGAATGGAGTCAAAGGAAGCAATCTACTTTTGCGTGGCAATTTTTACCAGATTTTAAAAGATTATATTCTTCAGGAAACATTTCAAGTTGTGAATAATGTATAATTAAGTTTAATGAATTTTGTAATTCTGTATTAGAAAGATTACCACGCAATTTTATTTTATTTTTTAAGTTGTAAATAAATCTTTGTACATATGAAAATATAATTTGAATTTTGCTGAAGCTAGAATGATTTTCTAATAAGCTATGAATAAGTGATGAATGAATGGTTATGTTTGAATTATGAGCAATGAATGAATGATTATTACCACTATCGCCACTAATGAAATGAGTTACTACTTCCGGCAAATCATGTTTCTCTGTGTTTGGCATTTTTGGCCATCATGAAGCAAAAAGAGGGACCAGACCACCATAAAGGTGTGTCCTTAATAACGTCAGCCCGAAGACCGCGGGAAACAAGATCCGCCGGGTTGTCTTTCGACGGTACGTAGCTCCAGGTATGACCACATGTGCTCTCTTGAATCTCATTGACTCGATTTCTAACAAAAGGTTTTAATTGATTAGAAGGAGTAGAGAGCAAACCCAACACTATTGTAAAGTCACACCAGAATCTACAACTGTGAATTGGTATGGTAAGCGATTCTTGAACCTTAGTACACAGTCTTGCACCCAACAAAGCCCCACAAAGTTCAAGTCTAGGTATTGTCGTAGGTTTAATGGCATAATTTTTAGGTTCAATGGCTATTTCGTCATCCCAGTCATATTTTTCAAGCCAAAGACGTTGCATGACAATCTTTGCTTCGACAACGCATGGACCGACGAGGCCCAGTGGGTCAAAGATCTGACTAATGACGATGAGGACATGACGTTTGGTGATTTTTGTTGAAGGCGTGATGTTAATGGAATAATTAAGTGAATCTGAATCACATAGCCAGTTAAGACCTAGGGTTTTAGATTGACAAGAATTAGAAGTTTGCTCAGAAAAATTCAAAATATTATTTGTATCATTACAATGAGTAATTTGCTTAAGAATATCTTGATGATTAGATCGCCATTTACGCAAATTAAATTTAGCAAATGAAAGAACTGACTGTACCTTTTTTGATGATTCAACAGTCTCGGCTATGGTATTCCCCCACTAAGAAAGTCGTCTATATAAAAATCTCGCCTTATGGCGCATTGGACACGATGATCCTCCACGTCATCAGCCAGACTTACTAGACACTTCGTGGCTAAATAGGGAGTAGACGCGGTGCCGTAGGTAACTGTGTTTAAAGTATAAGTCTTAAGAGGTTCTGATGTATCATAACGGAAAATTATTTTTTGAAGACTTCTTTGATTAGGAGTGAGCTCTATGGCTCTGTACATTTTTTCAACGTCACCTGAGACCACATATTTATGTTGACGAAAACGTGTTAATATGCTAAACAGATCGTCTTGAACTACGGGGCCGACCATCTGAATGTCGTTAAGAGACACTCCCGTACTAGTAGGGGCTGATGCGTCGAATACTACGCGTAGTTTTGTAGTGGTACTACTGGTTTGAATGACTCCATGGTGTGGTATATAATTTTTAACCACTGAGTCTTCAGGTGAGGAAATATGATCAGAAAAGGTATCTAATGACATATGACCAAGCCGTTCATATTCACGCATGAACTCGTTGTATTTAAGTTTAAAGGAAGGATCACGCTCAAATCGCCGCTCTAGGGATAAAACCGTTTTTGCCGAATTGTGACCGCCCATGGGCCATAATTGTTCTCGAATAGAAGCTAACAAAGCTGTGGACCGGCATGCAATAAACGTAAGTGCTCACTTTGGAATATAAGTTTAGTTAATAGATGTTTAGACGTAAATTTAAAGGCGTCGGGATGTGACGACCCCATCGCCCGCTGTTGGGATAACCTCTGTCACAGCAGAGATTATTCCACCAGTGCAATCAGTCGCACTGGTGGTAGGTCTTTTGTTGCAAGAGGCCGGCTAGGTAGGTACCACCGCAGTGTCCAATATTCTGCCGCCAAATAGTAGTGTTTAGGCACTACTGTGTTCCGGTTTGAAGGGCATTGTACGCTAGTGAAATTACTGAGCGAACGAGATTTAAGAACTAATATCTCGAGGTTGGCAACGCGTGAGTGGCACCTACTAATGGTGCTGCAAGCGCTCATAGGCTGCGGCAGCCACTTAGCCATAATTAATCCATCATGATCAATAAATGGACTTAATGACAACAGTTTATTTTTAAATGGTAATGGTTTTCCAGATGCTATCGTAAAATACTCTTCAAATGATTCGATTTGTGATAGTTTAAGCAAAGTTTTGAAGGCCCTTTGTTTTTCTTCGTATGAAAGTGACTCTTGTATCCCATCTTTTGCTTTACGTTTACAATTATAAATAAATCGCAAAACGAAAATGCTCGCTATAATTTTTAGTGTTAGTACATCCTAGCGCTGAAATTAGCTCAGGCAAACCTGAGTTTGTGTTATCTACGATTTTAGTAGGCCAATCATTCAAATCATTTAATAAAAAGGTTTTCGCGGGTAGATGTGAGCGCAGTCGGTCTAACAAAATTTCGCTGCTTTGTTTTTATTTAAAAAATGTTATTTCTACTTTTAGAGTTTAGTTTTTATTAAGATGAAGTATAATAATTAAATTAACATCACCAGCTGTTAAAAACATATAAGTATTTAAACAAATTTAGAATTGAAGTAACAAAGGATTATAACCTAAAGTGTGTGCACATAATGGATCCATACTCAGGGCTAAAACGCAATATAGATGATTTGTCTGATATGTTTTCAACAAGAATGAAAGAATTTGAAGCAACTATCACCACACCAAAAACTGATGCTACTGCTTTGGCGAGGGAATTTAATACTTTCAAATCTCTTATTTGGAAAACAGTCTCCAATTTAAAACTTCAACTTGAATTTGTATTTAAGTGTCTGGATGGCTATGAAATGAAGTCAAGAGCGCAAATACTTCTTCTTCATGGTGAGCCAGAGCAAGAGAACGAAGACATCACCAAGCGCGTCATCAGTATTTGCCAAGAGAATCTTAACATTCCCAATATGGACAAAGAATCCTTGATTTCATGCAGGCGACTTGGTAAGTTTGTCAATAAAAACAAACCACGGCCAATACTGCTTTATTTCTGTGACTTACTCACCCGCCTTCAAGTTTGGTCTTGTAAAAGTAGGCTAAAAAGCAGTGGGTTGATGCTATCTGAGTTTTTGACCAGCACTCGACACTCTGTGTTTGTAGAAGCAAGGAAAATCTACGGAGTTAAAGGTTGTTGGACAAGTAACGGTAAAATTGTTGTCATTTGTTCTGATGGATCCCGCCGCAAGATTGTCTCTATGGATGAATTACGTTCCCTAAAAGATTGTGATACAGAACACACCTGCTCTGGGACTACAAGTACTAATGACTGCAGTGTCACTGTTGGAAATAAAACCCAGGACCAAAAGGCTCGCTCTGGTCGCTTCCCATCCCGACGCAGGCAATAGTTTTTATTTTTATTTTGTATATTTTTCTTTTCATTTTACATAAATATTTATTTTATATCATAATTAAATTAAAATATAAGTTTCTATTTTTTTTACCAGATCATATTAATTTATAGTATTTTTCTACAGTTTGCCAATTGTGGTGTTTGACATAGGTATTATATAACATTATAAACAAATAGTATCTACTGATGTTAACAATGGAACTTTATAGTTTAATGTTAATCATTATTTTCTAAAATTTTTATATAGCATGTAATGCAAGAGTCAATTGGACTTTGTTTATCAATTGTTCGGCAACATTTTACTTATAAAATTAAGCTAGTAACTAAGTAATTATATCTACATTTTGAAACAAGTTTTCCCTAATTGTTCTATACCATATAATTACAATTATTGTATGAAATAGATTCATAATTTACCTTTTCTTGTTTTATAAAAAAATAAGTTTATCATAATTATGTTCTGTCTGCTTTTTACTTAAAGGTTTTAGGGGCAATTTTTAAGCATTTTCGTCATAGTTATTTTATTTATGTTGGTGACTTTTATAACACTTGCATACATGTGTACCTACCATTTAGTAAATGTCAAGTACTTATATTCATACTATGATTATTAAACTGTAATTGCTATTTGTTACGTTATAACTTTACTCTTACTATAATCATTAAAAATGTAAATGCTATAACTAGTATTCTTATTATGCTTCATTTGCTGATAGCCTGACACCGTGAGTTGTCAAATGTCACTTGTCATTGTCATGATTAGACATAATGTGTATTGCGTTCTGATACACGCTCTATCCTTTAATTACTATCATATTAGGTATTAATCACCCTTGCTTGAGTATGGTTTATTATTGAGTTGTAAAAATATTTTGTTACTTATGTTTTTTCTCTCTTTTTAATTTCTCATTTCTTTTGTTTTTACTACTTGTTTACAATTGTTATAATTTCATTTTTTTTACACATAATTATTTATCTTTAATAAATTAGGGGTTACCTATAAAGTTTAATTTTGTACCTCATTATAATGAGGTTTTATTGTTATTTTACTTGTAAATTAAACAGCTGGCGAGTTACTAAAGTAATACCGTTTATTTAGCTTCTTTTTTGTACAATCTATTAACTGTTATTATATTATATATATTTACATATAGTCTGATATATTTATATACATTTACCGATATATAGACTTCCGAATAATTTTATAACTTAATATATAATATTACTTATTTTTATTTTATAATAATATATAATAGTAATATATATATATTTGCTCTTCATTTTGTATAGATACATATATTCATTCATTTGTACACTTACTATAGGCTGATTGTTTTTATTGTTATATAATTTCTGCTATTTCTACCCTTGGTATACATATTCCTTTAGTAACTCAAAGGTTGGCTGGAAGAGATCCCTTATTGGGATAAGCCCGCCTTTGTACATATAATTTTGTTATAAAACCTTTTGTAATTTTTGTTATATTTGTACAATAAAGTTATATACAACAACAACAACAAAAATTTAGGACCATTCCACCATAAATCCAACTTATTCAATTAAATACTACTCAAACTCCTACTTAACAAATCAGGGTTACTAGCGGTAGGAATATGACTACTACTATACTACACGTAATTTAGTTGTGTTGGTGTGTTCATATAAAATCATGATGAGGCATGACATATGATATGTTTGTGCCATATTATATCCTTTACCGTTATTCGAAGCCTTTAAACACATTTTGAGAGTGGCAACCCTATTTTGTCTGTGGCAGCACCGTCATTTCCCCACTTTTCTTACTTACTCACTACTGTCACGTGACTTTTTCCCCCACCATGTTCACCAGGCACCACAGTGGAGATATTCACTCTTGTCGTCATTGGCGTCTTTAATTTTGAACTGTGCACATCGTTTTTAGTAAAAACGCTGTTAGCGTTCGTTAAAGTAAATATTCGTTATTATCCCTTTATTAAATTAAACTTTATTAAATTAAATAATCAAGTATAAACTAAAAAGTGTACATGTGAAGTGTCGATATATTATATAAAATTCGCGTAACCATTTAAAAGATGAGTGATCAAAGCAAAAACAGTGATTCCGAACGATCCACGAGCGAATCGGAAACTGAGGAGAAAAATTCTCCAAGTACCTCTAATGGCAAAAGGAATAGATCGGAAAATAAACACGAAAGAGATTATCGCAGCAAACGCAGCCGCAAGGATAAGTCTGACAAAGCAGTTGAACTCTTATCCCAGGAAGTGAGTGAAATGAAAAACTATTTATTTTATTTGTCTCAAAACATGTTTTCAGAAAATGCTGTTACAGATACAGTTCAACAATCTCCATCTCAAGTAATAGAACCTGAACAGCCGGTTCCATCAGAACCGCTGTTTTCTTTCACTACTAAGGTGAAAGACCCGCCACATGCCTCAACCTCAGAGGGTCATATGAAAACATTGCAATCGCTTCAGCATTTCAATACCAATAACTGGAATAGTGTTCGTTACAGTGAAACCCAGAAATCATACATCACTACCCCTGGATACATTGATCTGGATGTGAATCCAGAAATTAAGCCTCTAGATAAACCTCACTATCTGAATTCATCAGAAAAATTCTTAGGTGGCATGACTAGAGCACTTATTTTGCAGAACGAGGCTCTTCAAAAAGGATTTTCAAGTTTAATTGAATGGGCTAGTTGTAATAATGATAACCTTAGTTCAGATTTATTAAGCGACAAAATCAAAGAAATTTTTTCTGGCGATTATCAAAAAATTTCTCATGATTGCTTACAGATGATATGTGGCCGACGAGCCGATATAATCGAACAAAGGCGTGATGTTTTTCTGAACCTGGTTAAAGAAAAATATGTTTATGCCACTTTAAAGAAAATTCCGCCATCAATAGATTATTTGTTTGATAAAGAACCCTTTTCAGAATCTATTAAGAGTAATCGTGGTTTTCATAAGGTATTTTCTTTTACTAAAAATACCTTGAACAATCAACACAAAAGAAATATACAAGAACCTCAGGCGCAAGCTAGTTCTCGTATATTGAAATCGATGGCTTGTCCTTCGGCACCATCGTACAATAACGCTCAAGGTATAAGAGCTTTCTACCCACAGCACAACCAGTATAACGCTAGTTTGCCTTATAGTAGGCAGCCGTTTTTTCGAGCTCCATACAAGAACCAGTGGTTTCAAAACCACCAACCACATGCAAATAACATTAGAAAACAAAATCCGCAACAAAACGGTAATGGCCAAAACTCTAATGCCCGCTCTAAAGTTACAGGAAAGCGGAATACAAGATTCTGACGCGAAAACGGTGTTCAAGGGGGCTGCTTAGCCACCTTTACACAGCAGTGGGAAGAAATGGGAGCCTCACAAGCCCTAGTAAAGGTAATTACCGGCTATCGAATACCTTTTCATACGCAACCCCCTTTGATTGCACCGGACCTTATCGGTATTCATTTACATACCCCCTCGTCTCCAGAAATGGATCAGACCATAGATACGTTGATAAAACAAAATATTCTAGAAAGTGCTGCACAAACACCGAGTTTTGTATCGAGATTCTTTCTACTCCCGAAAAACGACGGGTGTTACCGCCCAGTTTTAAATTTAAAAATATTAAACCAATATGTGAAGATTGGAACATTCCGTCTAATATCTATAAAGCGTATTCCAGATTTCTTACAGCCAAAGGACTGGTTAGTCAAGCTGGACCTGACTCAAGCATACTACCATGTCCCGATAGCAAAGGCACATCGATGTTTCCACAGACTCGTATACCGAGGGCGACTGCTGCAGATGAAATGTTTACCCTTTGGACTAGCCACAGCTCCCAAGGTTTTTGCTTCTTTGACAAACTGGATAGCCGAGATATTCAGAGAAAAAGGTATACGAACAGTAGTATACCTCGACGATTATTTAATTGCTGCACAAGACAAAGCTGTCCTGATACATCAGATAGCACAGGTAACAAATATCCTTCAGCATTTAGGATGGTGGATCAACAAAGACTTTTCTTTGTTCACAGCTGACACCTCGGAAAGAAGTAGAATACTTAGGTCTGTTGTGGAACCCCTGGCAAAACAGAAAGGCACTGCCTCTAAAAAAGATAGAGCTCCTCCACGAAATAATTTACAAGTTGTTACAGTCCAAAAAGGCAACGCTACGCGAAGTTCAAAGCATTGCTGGTCATCTAAACTTCGCACGGCTGGTGATTCCAATGGGACGGTTAAATCTCCGCCAGTTGCTCAAACATTGCAACTCGCTTCTACATTGCCAGAGCAATATCAGGTACCCTTTTCCCATTCAAGTTGTAGCAGAACTAAAATGGTGGCAGAGACACCTTCAAAGTTCGTCGAGACTTCACCCTCTCCAGGTAACAAATTTCCTGACGACCGACGCTGCAAACACTGGGTGGGGGGCAGAATTGAACGGTCAGTATCTCGAGGGAGAGTGGTCAGATGCAGAAGCATATCTTCATTCAAACCTCAAAGAGATGACGACTATTCTCAAATGTTTATCAGAACACGGTCGGTCTCTGAGTCACTCATCTCTTCTACTGCAACAACTCTGTGGTCTCTTATCTGAAAAACGAAGGAGGAAACACTTCGAACAGTTTAATGGAATTAACTTATCAAATATTTCAGATCCTGAAACACTTCGATATTCAACTGATCCCTCATCACTTACCAGGGAGGTACAACAATACTGCAGATTGTCTATCCCGTGGCAAGAAGGTTCAAGAATGGCACCTACTACCAAGCTTCACACAGATGGTTTTCAAGAAATGGGGAGAGCCCGAAGTAGATCTGTTTGCTTCCAGAACAGCTCACGTAGTGCCAAAATACGTGTCGCTAGACCAGAGAGATCACAAAGCATGGAAACACAATGCCTTTTCTCTTACATGGAAGTTCAAAATGGCGTGGGTATTTCCACCTCCCAACCTAATCCCAAAGGTACTGCTTCATTTAAATCAAGCAGTAGGATCGTACCTAGTCGTAGCTCCCAGGTGGCGACAATCATTTTGGAGGGCGGACCTCAAGGCACGTGCGACAGCAGCACCGTTCACAATTCACAATTCACAAGCTGGAAGAAGTCCTCATAGACACGGTAACGGCTCAAGCCCCACCAAGAGTGCAGGACCTAGCCCTGGAGGTATGGACGATTTGTGGGGATGGTCAAAGACATTGACTCAATGGTCAGGTGAGCAAAAGCAATTACTTAGAGAAGGTTGGCGGCAATCTACTAGAAACTCTTATAAAGCTGCCTGGCAGCGATGGACTCAATGGTGTTCTATTTTTGCAATAGATGCTACCAGCCCCTCAAGTAGTGATTTGTCGAGATTTTTAGCAGACTTGTTTCTAAAAGAAAAACTGTCTTATAACACTATTCTCCTTCACAAATCCGTTGTTTCTCAACTTTCTAATGTAAATGAAGGTTCACGGTTAAGTTCTAATATTTTAGTCAAGCACACCCTGAAATCTATAGCTTCTCAACAGCTCGGAAAGCAAAAAAGCCCCATTTGGGATTCAATTCACTTAGAAAAATGGCTCTGTAAAAGAAATATTCAAGATCATAACCTATTTCAAATATCCCGAATGTGCGCTGTATTACTACTTCTCTGTTCAGGACGTAGAGTTCACGACTTAACCCTGTTGAGCGTATCCCCTGATAGGTGTCAAATATCTGAAAATAATATAGTATTTGTACCTCATTTTGGTTCCAAAACGGACTCAATAACCCACGCTCAGTCAGGCTGGCAGCTTTTAAAAAATTTCGAAAACCCTAGCCTTGACCCGTTAACTTGGATACAGAAACTGATAATTATGGGTCAAGAAAGACGTGCCTTAGGGTCATCTGACAGTCTTTTCGTAACTTGTCGAGGCGAACCAAAAGCAGCGTCTAAAACTTTAATTGCCGGGTGGATAAGATCAGTTCTTAAAGAGGCAAATATAGACGCTACACCGGGAAGCTTTCGCTCGGCTGTCGCTTCCCGTAGTTGGTTAGATAAGGAACCTATAGAGAATATCCTAAGCCGCGGTAACTGGAAATCGCAAAATACTTTTCATAAGTTTTATCGCAAGACAGTAATTAACGTAGAAAACAATGATTTGTCAGTAAACTCATCTATAAGTAGACTTTTCAAAGCTATATAAATATTTGTTAAAGTTGATTCCCCTTTATTTTGAATAAATTTAATTATCTTATTTAATAAAGTGCATTTATTAAAAAAAAAAAAAAAAAAAAAAGGTTTTTTATTTTGTCACTATAATTATCTACTTTTCTGAAATACATATCACATTGGCGTCTTGGTTCACCAGGCGATACCAAACATCAATCTCAAAATGTGTTTAAAGGCTTCGAATAACGGTAAAGGATATAATAGAAGCGTTTTACCTACCATTAAAACGCATATTATATCCGAAACCTTATTCGAAGCCATATTTTTTAAATCTGCCTGGTGCTTACAACATAGTTTAACAAAAACTTCATTCTATGTGTATAATTATGTGTACTAATATTTCATTTCATGAGTTTTGAGATTGCAATGACGACAAGAGTGAATATCTCCACTGTGGTGCCTGGTGAACATGGTGGGGGAAAAAGTCACGTGACAGTAGTGAGTAAGTAAGAAAAGTGGGGAAATGATGGTGTTGCCACAGACAAAATAGGGTTGCCACTCTCAAAATGTGTTTAAAGGCTTCGAATAAGGTTTCGGATATAACATGCGTTTTAATGGTAGGTAAAACGCTTCTATTTTTGCCTTCAGACATATGACCTAATGTTATATATTTGTTTATGAAGTCAACGTTCATTGATTTTAATTTAGGTTGCCTTTGAAGTCTTTGCTCTAATGACAAAACATGATTTGCACGATGAAATAAATCTCCCAACCCTGACTCGTTTCCTTTCATTGTCCATAGACATATATAATAATCACGTCCCTTAACTCCATTATCGCCAGACCCACATGACTCGACACCTTTGACACCAGGACACTATTTGGTAGGACGACCTCTAACCGCTTTGTCTACAGCAGACTATACAAAAATAAAGGAAGGCCGACTCAATAAGTTCGAGAGGTTGGAGCAATTGCGTCAACATTTCTGGTCAAGATGGCACAAGGAGTACATCGCAGAGCTACAACAACGTACAAAATGGCAAAGGAGCAATGGTCCAACATTACAACCTGGTACCTTAGTTTTAATAAAAGAAGACTCACTACCACCTATGAAATGGAGCCTGGGAAGAATCACTAATATTCACTCAGGATCTGACGGCAACGTTCGAGTTGCTGACATCCGATGCGCGAAGGGAGTTATACGTCGTGCATTCAACAAGATTTGTCCCTTTCCCATCAGCGATTAATGTTGAAAGAACCTTCTTTCAACGCGGGAGAGTATGTTAAGAAACCGGAACGTCGAACATCACTAGTAAGGGCCGCAACACTAGCACCGTGCGGGAGCGATGGCACGGCACTCACTTCGAGACGATACACGGCAACGGCCGCGAGCACTGGCTCAGTACAATAGCACGATAAATGTAATTAACCGTCAATAAAGTCATATTCAAATTCCACCGTCTTTAAATCAAGATCATGCAAAGAAGAATTCAATTTCAAACAGTGATCATCTGAAAATTGAAAGAATCGCAATTGGGTGGGGTGGCATTGGCCAGATTTAATAAGGTTTCAGCCTTAATTAAATCGAAATTACTGAAGGAGAGGTAGAGAAATATTTATTTAGAGAGTTAATGTCGAAAGTGTTGTGAGTATTACAAGAGACCGCACCGACACCCAAAGATTCGAGAAAGCTCCACGTCTTGTGAGGTGGATAAATTGCTTATAGAGGAGTAGATATGGCGACGTTTGGCATCATTAAGAAAAGGAAATTTGTAGCGAATGTAAAGTAGGTCGTGGTAGGAGAATGGAGCCGTTAACTGACCATGCGCCAAGACATTGTCAGAGCAGGACACCATTGTGAGGTCAAGAAGGGAAGGCGAGGAATTGGGGGGAAAGTGAGTTTCAGAGAGAGGTAAAAGGTTAAGATTATAAGAAGACAATAAGGAATTCAGTTTCTTCGCTATGTAATAATTTTTAATGAGACAGGTATTTAAGTCGCCCATTATGATAATATGACTATAAGATGGGGAGAGTTGTTCTAGAAGAGTATCAAAAGTGTTAAAATAGTTTACATGAAGGGAAGGACTGTAAAGGACACCAAGAAGAAGCTTGAAATGGCAAAAGGAAATTTCAAGGAACATATATTCAAGATTGTCAAGGGAAGCGTTATTAGATTGGGATACTATACTATATGGAATATTATCCCGTAAGTAAAAACAAACACCCCCGCCTCTAAAAGACGGTCTGTCACTGATTAAGTTAAAGTTGTGCAAATTATAGAGTGTTGAGGGAAGTGAAGGCTTTAGCCAGGATTCGGAAATAAGGATTGCGTCGACTAGCACGTTACTAAATGATGCGAGAAAATCAGAGAAGTGAGCCGGAATACTTTGAGCGTTTATGTGTACCAAGTTGAGACAGTGGGAATCGTTAGAGAAAATAGATTTCAATTGTTCGTCCAGTGCCAAGGTGTCACTCGTAAATGATTGGCTATAACTGGAAACACTATGAAATTCTTCAGATGAGCATGAAAAATATTCGTCGTTAATATCGAAATTTTCTACATGGGACATAATATAGTATACAATAAAGATAAAAATATAATAAAGATACTATTAAAATATACTTAAAATTTTTAAAATTATTAATAATAGTGAAAAATAACAATTTCAGAAAAAAAAAGAAAAACAATTACAAAGTACAAATAATCTCCTACATAAACTGGCAATAAGGAATGAAAACAATTATTAACTATTAAAAAAAAACAACTTTTAACGATAACAACCAAATCGACGGGTGCAAAGTAAAAAAAGTTATCTGCAATTTTGCGATTTTCGGATTATTGCATAAACTTACTACAACTGTCATTTTCCACAATATACCAAAAACAAAAAAAATAATATCGCCTTATTTTATTTACTTTCGGTACGTAAAAGAAGATATCTACGCCTTTTTGGCAAAAGTGCACGATGTAAACTAGTATAACTGTCGCTGGCCGTATGTACGTTGGGCGTACGATGGCCGCGCGGTCACTGGTATTGTTTCATCAGTCAGATGGCATGCACTACGTCGGGTGGCAATAATTATTGTTTATTTTTGTTTGTTAGGTATTAAAATTTGCGTGAAAGTATTGTCATAACAGGTCCCCGTTGGTTATTTTTTAAGACGGAACGACGTATAAGCGACCATCTACCATATGACTTTTTCTACTTACGAATTATCGTGTAGATGTCTCAATTTACTTAAATAAAGTAAATATTACTACTTCTACTACTATTTTTTTTTGTGTTAGTTAGTTATTATCTACTTTATTTCTTTCCTGTTATTTATTGCAATTCATTTGAAACTATATTTTATTGTCTTACAATATTTTTTCTATTGTTTCATGTTAAGAAAGTCTAAAGTCAAGATGAAAGCTTGAAAACATAAGTAATGAATTTTTTGAGAAGAATACTGTATTGTCAGATGAAGTTATTGAAGATCTAATAGAGGAACGAGAGATATCAGTTTATTTCACAAGATAAGCTTCATTTCGTCGTTTAAGTCATCTTCTTTGCACCACACTCTAGGCCGGCCAGACCTCTTCACTTATTATCTGAATTGCATAAATATGATTCTGAAAATGTTGTTGTTCATAATAGAAATACCCAAAAATTATCTATCTGTAACACCTATACCTTCGGAATACAATCCTTTTAATTCAAGCCCGCCACTTGCACATTATCTGTTTTAAATCAAAATGTATGTGCACCAAATTCATGCAAGCAATCAACTTCACTTTTGCCCAATCTCCGACAACCAATACAAATGAACCTTCTTCGGCAATGGAGGCTTCAAATGAGTGCTCTACGCCTTTGTCGCTAAGCGATAGAAAAATATGTCGATGTTTCTTATTGATACATCAAAGATAAAGCGATTGAGACGCAGAGAAGGGTGGATGGATACGAGGCGTAAATTACTTTTTAATTCAGGTCAACAACATATGTCTGAATGGAAAAGTACAACCTGCTAAATATATATTAAGCTTGCGGCTTGATGCCGGAGGTTAAATTCCGGCAAAGTGTAGTTCGCAGAGCACTTCATTCCTTGGACATTCATAAGTCGAGTGGGCCCGTGGAATCCCCCGATCGTGTTGCAGACATGTGCTCCTGAGTTGGCGCCGGTTTTTACACGTCTTTTCTGGTACTCCTACTCATCAGGCGTCGTCCGGAACTCATGGAAGACGGCTTTAGTGCACCCGATCGCTAAAAAGGCAACCGCTCGGATCCGTCCAATTATAGGCCAATTGCCATTACCTCCTTGTTCTCTAAGATAATGGAGTCCATTATCAACTGCCAGCTCCTGCGGTATCTAGAATAAAATATAGTGTAAGGTATTCTATTCCGGTTGATCTCAAAGAAACCATTCTTCGAACTGTCAAAGTTTGGAAAACAGTATTCAAAAATACATTGTGCATCAGTAATCAATTCATACAGACAGCATTAAATAAATTGGATAGACTACTGGTAACTGTGAAAAAGATTTGAGCGGTTATCATTTCAATAAGAATAGGGTTATAACACCCGCAATTAAAAAAAATTGTACGTGACTTATTGAGTCTCATGACACAGGAAAAGACTTAAACAAAGTTGACTTGTATGTAATGCATTTAAAAATTGTCATTCTTCACAACAAACCGATGTAGCTGTAAAATGTATGCTGTAGCTAATCGTGAAATTGTAATATCTGCTACATGTGCTATTCAGAATATTTCATCATTTCAACCTTTTATTACAAGCGTAGACTTTCTGTCTTTATTTTTACCATTTTCGATATGGGTCTTAAAAAGGGATATGTTACATGTGGCCTGAAACTATAGCTAAGCGAGGTTCAAATGAAGTTGCAAGCTGCCTTTAAAATCTTATACAACAATCGGCTGAAAAGGGTATCGAAGAATTCCACTCGTGGTCTGATAACTGTGTTGCTGGCACAGTTTTTCTAATGTATGTGTACTGTTCTGAAAAGTGTCTACTATGTTTTGTTGAATTTTCAATGAATAAACCTGCACTTACGTCATAAATGTTTAATAAGCTTTTTATCCTGAAAAAGTGACTATGATTTTCTATAATAAATAAATAATTTCTTAATAAATATTTCATTTAACCTCTTTCTAAATCATGTATCTTGCACAAACGTTGAGACGTAGATACAGATACCTGCACATTTATGTTATGAACTTAGAGTATTTAGGATTTATTATATAAAAAAATAGTTAATGTTGCATTATAAGTATTTACCTTAATATATCAAATTTCCTTTAATATATTTCGATAATTTACAATTTTTTTGGTTCCCATGTAGACACGACCAAGTGGTATTTGACTCAATTGCCATATTTAAAAGTACAGTGTAAGTACAGACAACTACAATATCTCGTAAAATAAACATAAATAGTCAAAATTAAATAGATACGTTTATACTATATTGAGTAATATAGTCGTGATAAAAATTTCAACGAATTTAGTGTAAAACTAAAAAAATGGGAACACTTTTTACTATTATGTGCTCTCCTGAAAAGTTGCTGTTTTGTATATAACTCTTTTTACTTTGCACCCGTCGAAATAATCAAAATTAAAAACTATAAACAAAATGGACATAATAACCAGTACAAACTTAAAGTAGAATATTGGACGAGTATCCAAAACAATCATGTCAAAGCTTACAGAGGTACATCATCGAGATAATTATAATATGTGTATGTCTTTGTCAGTAGACAGTGACGTTTGACGGTTTGACAGTGATTGATGTAGTGACGTCTGGCAGTACTAGCTAGTTGTAGTTTATACTAAATCAAAACATGAATACATATAAAACGTAGAAAAAGTTATTACTACCGACAAAAGAAGATTATTGTAGTTATTACAAGATAGAACGGGAAATTTTATGATATTATGCGTCTAAGTAGAGTGAACGTAAAGTGACGTAATAAAGTGAACCGACAAAAAATAGTGGGACGGATTGTAAACATTATATTAATGCAGCTTTACCAGCCCTTCTTGTCCTGGGTTTCTGCTTGAGAGGAGTAGTAGTTTGAGGGAACTTCTCGAGGAGTGGCTGCAGTTCGGGAGGATGTATGGATCTTCATTCGGTTGCTATCTGGAAGTGCAATGAAGATGGATCCATCGGAAGTCCAGCAATTTCTTACACCAAAGTGCTTCCGTCGGCTGGTCTTTAAATTTTTGTGTTATTTGGTAATACATCATATAGATCCTATTTACCTCTCTCTGAGAATACCACTTAAAAAGTACTGAATCGCTTATTAATTGAAGAAATTTGATTTTAAAATTAAAAACGTAAATATTAGAATACAGTTAAATAACATACTTTTGGCGGAATTAATACTGAAATGACGTAAAGGGTTATTACGCGATTTTAAAACTATCGAATTCATGGTGTGAAGGCACTTAGTTGTTTTAAAAACTAATTTGAAACTTTAAAATTAAAATGTAAATATAAAAAAGGCGCCATTACTAATTTTTACAAGTATAACTGAATATGAATATCTGTCACAGATAACGTAACTTAAGCGTTTTAAAATCTGTTACCTCTTTTTTGTATCATGTTTAATTTTATTATTTTAGTGTAAGTTTTTTATTTACTTTATAAGATGTATTTTAAAGATTTTTGAAAAAGAAAACGAAATAAAGGTCACTGAAAATATAATGTTTCATTTTAAGTATTCATTTGTTTGTTAGGTTTGCGCTCATGTCATATTCCGTAATCCATTGGTTTGGTTAGGTTAGGTTAGAACATGACCACCGCACGAGCCGATTTTGAACGAATGTTTTAAGTAAGTGAGGTGACATTTTTAACCAACCCATAACTATTGTGGAATCTGTCCAGAAATAGACTTTAGTAAACTGTAACCTGAGTGAATTAATTATTTTTTTATATAATTTAGCCCCCACTAGTGCCCCACAGAGCTCTAAACGAGGTATACTAATTGTTTTTAAAGGCGCGACTTTGCTTTTTGCACATAGTAAGTGAACGGTTACATTCGTGTTGGCGCTGTAGGTACTTACATAAGCGCAAGCACCGTATGCGTTTAGGGATGCGTCAGAAAAAATATTGAGTATGATCGCTTCTTACTAGACGAGTAATGCGAATATATTTTAATGTTTTTAATGTATGTACTAAGTGATTCCACGTCGTGACAATATCGTGAAATACAGGAGTATCCCAATCAATTTTATTTAACCATAATTTTTGTAATAAACAGATTTTACAGATAATAATAACCGGGGAAAGACCTAACGGGTCATATATTTGAGAAATAACCGATAATATCAAACGTTTAGTTATATTTGATTCATTAAAAGTTTCATCAATTTTGGTCGTATAATATAGCTCGTCACTAAGATTTAAGAAATAATAATCTTCTTTCCCTTTACCAATCAGGGTTACGCACAGGTCATAGTACGGTCACTGCTCTTATAAATATTAGTGATGACATAAGAGCTGGAATCGATAAACGCCTTATAACATCAATTGCACTGCTAGATTTTAGGAGTGCGTTTAATACTGTGAACTTCGAGATATTGCTGGCTACTTTAAAATCCATAAATTTTTCTGAGGACGTAGTTGATTGGTTCCATGCCTATTTGCGGGATCGCAAACAACACATTTTCATAGAAAATAACTTCTCTTCGCTTGCACATCTGAAGTCTGGTGTCTCCCAGGGTAGTGTTCTCTCTCCTCTCGTCTTCGCCATCTATATCAACTCTGTCTCCCAACTATTATCATCTTCTTTTCATTTATATGCTGACGATTTGCAGATATATGTCACGACGCCCACGACTGATATAATAAATGGTATCAAATCAAATCAAAATATACTTTATTCATGTAGGCATTAATAGGCACTTATGAATCGTCAAAATACAACACATTAATGTAATAGTTACAGCAGTAATTAATTTAATAATAAATTTAATACATTTATCTATGTCCATGCATTGGAGTCATTCTTAAATTCTTCAATGCTATAATAAGCTTTTAGTGATAAACAGGTTTTAATAAATTTTTTAAATTTGATTTCTGACAATTGTAATTTTTCTATGGGGATCTTATTATAGAATGTTACAGCCTGACCCAGAAACGCATTATGAACCTTTTTCAGTCTAAAAGTAGGTTGTATTAATTTATGTTTATGTCGAATGTTTATACTGTGGTTATCACAATTTTTGCGGAATAAATGAATATTTTTGTGTACAAACATTATGTTTACATATATATATTGGGATGCAACTGTTAGAATTTTTATTGATTTAAAATATTCTCTTAAAGTCTGACATGGTTTTAAATTAAATATAGCCCTTATAGCACGTTTTTGCAACACAAAAACTGAATTGATATCTGCTGCATTTCCCCAAATCAAAATGGAATATGACATTAAACTATGGAAGCAGCTGTGGTAAACTAAAATAGCCGTAGCTTCATCTGTTAATTGCCTTATTTTTCGTATGGCAAAAATAGCTGAACTTAATTTCCCTGATAGATTATTTATATGTGCCTGCCATTGCAGTTTGGAATCTAATATGATACCCAGAAAAGGTGCTGAATCTACATAATGTACATTATCATTATTAAGAATTATTGAAATTTCATTTACTTTTACATTGGGCAAGCTGAATCTTACACATTTAGTTTTTTTAGCGTTTAAAAGAAGGTTATTAACGGTGAACCAGTTAACTGTGTAAGCAAGGGAACTATTAATTTTTGCATTATCATCTATGTTTCTTTCCACTTCAAATATCAAAGAAGTGTCATCAGCATATAGAACTACATTGCACAAAGCTTTTATATAAAATGGCAAATCATTTATATATAGTAAAAATAATAATGGTCCCAAGACCGAGCCCTGTGGTATTCCCATTTTTAAAGTTGCTCCGGAAGATCTTATCCCATCAATGTCAACAATCATTATTCTGTTATTTAAATAAGAATCTAATAAATTTAAAGCTTTACCTTTGATTCCATAATGTAAAAGCTTCTGTAATAGTATATTGTGGTCTACACAATCGAAAGCTTTCGATAGATCACAGAAAATACCTATAGCATCCTTTGCTTTATCTCATATTTTATATATGAAGCCTACAAGAGACGCTGCTGCATCTGTTGTAGATTTGTTTTTTCTAAAACCAAACTGTTGATGGTAAAATATATCATTTATTCTCAAATATTCAGATAATTGATTAGTAATAATCTTTTCAAATATTTTACTTAACACAGGAAGAATTGAAATTGGCCTATTAGGGTCACTGGTACACCCAGACTTATGCAATGGAATAACTTTACTTATTTTCATAAGGTTTGGAAATACACCTTTGTCTACAAAACTATTGAAGAAAAATGCCAAATGTGGAGCAATTAAGTCAATAATGTTACTTAAAACCTCTACTGATAATCCCCAAATATCCTCAGATTTCTTCTGTTTTAATGAACGAACGGTTAAATAGGGAACTAAGCAAGATTAACTCTTGGAGCCAATCTTATGGGTTAGAAATAAATGCCAGTGAATCACAAGTATCTATTATAGACAGTTCCAGACAAATTTCGAAATTAGATTTTGACTTACTACCACCTATAACGCTTAACAACTGTAGATTACCTATCAAGAATTGAATAGGTGAAAAATCTTGGCCTCATTATTGATTCTTCACTCTCGTGGGTACCGCAAGTAAATGAAGTAAGTAAAAAACTCTTTGCTGCGGTGAGGTCATTAAAACGCTTTAATAATTTCCTTCCTTTAAAAACGAAAATCTCCTTAGCAGAGTCACTTCTACCGCCTATCTTAGACTACGCTGATGTTTGTTACGTTGATCTCTCGGAAGAGTTACTAAACAAGCTTGAACGCTTACAAAATGTATGTATTCGATTTGTGTTTGGTCTCCGTAAGTTTGACCACGTCTCCGAATATCGAAAGCAGCTTAAATGGCTCCCTATCAGACTGCGGCGAAATCTCCATACTCTCACTGTACTTTTTTCTGTCCTCTATAGTCCCAACACTCCATCCTACCTCAAAAAACCGTTTTACCTTCCTTGACGCAAGCGAGACTCTTCATTCTAGTCTTCGATCCTCTTCCGACAACCGCCTTAAATTTCCTACCAGTCTATCCCATACATTTAACAACTCCTTTTCTTTTAAATCTGTGAAACTGTGGAATGATCTACCCACGCAAATCCGAAATTCGAAATCCCTGGACACTTTTAAACGTCGTTTCAAACAGCATTACCTTAACAATGTTTAATATTTGCATAACTTATACAATGTCAATGGTTATATATACATATTTATATTATAATATTAGTTTACTTGTTTATTACATATTTATATATATATATATATATATATATATATATATAAATATTTAAATATACATATTCGTATTGTTTAGTATATTAATATTGTTTAGTACATGTAATATAGTATTATGTATTTTGCCATATTTGATATTAATTTTAGTTTTGATAGTTATTGTATGATGTTTGTTTGCTTAGTAGATACATGTTTATTTTTTATTTTTTTGCACTTGACCCATTTCTCTAACTGTAACAGTTCCTCACGACAAAAGGTTGTCTGTAAGAGATTGCTTGTAGCAATAAGACCGCCTTTGCACACCACAAACTAGCCTAAGTTCAATTGTTTACATTATTTGTGAATGTTTCCGGACCCCAACACAGGATATAATTATCCTAATGGGGGCCGTTGAGTGTGTAGCGTTTATTATGTTTATTATTATTATTATTTTGTTTTTTATTATGTGCAATAAAGCTTTTATCTATCTATCTATTTAAGATTGTACCCACCTAATCCGAGTGTTTTCGTTTGCGCATACAAAATTATCCTTTTATTCGTTTTAAGATATATCTGAATTAAAAGTCCATTTACGTAACAGAAAAAGTCCTGATAACAGAATTTGTGATGTTTTCTTGCAAATTTCGATTAAATTTTGAAAGTCATTAGTCATTAGTTTAAGTTTAACGTTTAGTCGTATTATTAAATAGCTCCTCATATTTACGCTCATCGTATGTGAGAATGACATCAGATAACGGGGATACTTCTTCAAGTTACCAAAATTTTCGAAGTTGTGTATCAATATTCTGAACGATATTACACTGGACCTGGACGTCACGCAAGTTCCTAGTGTAAATTGGTCCCGATAGTAACCATCCTAACTTCGAATTTTGTAGGTATGGCCCACTTGGTAAACGAATTTTATCAACTTCTAAAAGGTCCCAAAATATATCTGCACCGATCAGTATATCGATATCGAAAGGTACACAATAATTTGAATTTGCTAGTCGTATATTATTAGGTTTTATTGGCTTATCGGAACGAGTGGCACTTTTAAAACTAAACATAAACGAATTCAAAATAAACCTTATACAAGTATATGCGCCGACAGACGGAGCCACTGAAGAAGCAAAAGAGGCTTTCTCTGACACTATCGAAAAAGCTGTAAAATTATCTGATGAAAACGTTGTAATTATGGGCGATTTTAACGCGCAAATAGGACAATCGACACGTGAAAACAGTCAAGTGGTAAACAAATATGGATATGGTAAAAGAAACTGCATTGGAGAACGACTCATTCAATTTGCACACGAAAATAACTTCAGTATAATGAACACTTTCTTCAATAAGAAAAGCAAACAAAGATGGACATGGAGATCTCCAGATGGAAACACCAAAAATGAACTAGACTACATACTTACCAACTTACATAAAAATGTTCAAAACGTAGAGGTGCTAAATATTCAATATCCACCAGATCACAGGTGCGTAAGGGCAACTTTTAACTTAAATTGTATTAAAAAAAGAAGAAATAACTTCTCGGGTTACTCAAAAAGTACATTGAAAAATAAAGCAGAAATTTCTAAGTATTTAGAAACAATGAGCAATTATCAAGAGTCTCTTGACAACCATGAAGGCGACACAGTCCAGATTTACTACAATAAAATAATAGCCGCTATCGAAAACAGTTTGAAAACGGCTCTGCCACCTAGCAATAAAACCTGCAGCGCTATATCTGAACGCACAAGGAGATTAATAACACGTAGAAAAGACCTACAAAAGACGAAACCTAAATCAAGAGAAATAAAAAACGAATTAAGCGCCCTGTATAAACTTATAAGAAAGTATATACGACAAGACTACAAAGACCATCGAAGACAAACCATAGAAAGCCACCTTAACACATCAGGGAGCTTAAAAAAAGCATACAACGCACTAAGATCTCATAAAACATGGATAGAGGGCCTTAGCGAATCGGATAAAGTCACACACAATAGGAAAAACACACTCCACATAGTACTAAGTTTTACAAAACCTTATATGACGCCTCAGAGATAGACAACGAAAGCGCTCTACGTCTGCAAAATCAAAATTATTTTTATTCAAGTAGACTTTTCAAAAGTACTTTTGAATAGTCAAACGCTACCGACGGTTCGGAAGGTTGATTCTATCGAGAAGAACCGACAAGAAACTCGACAGTTACTCTTTTCAAATATATGTTTTTTATTCTTTATTCTTATTCTTTCATATAAAATTTGGTTCTTGAATGCGATCCAGCAATATTAAGAGTCCCAAGCATTTTTATCGGAAAAATATTCCTCTAACGAATAATAGGCTTTATTGATAAGTTTATTTTTATATACATTTGGAACTTGCTTGTTGGCAGTTCTAATAAGCAATCTGGAATTTTGTTGAAAATGCGAATAGCCCCTTAAAAGAATTACTGACTTTAACCACTGTACCAGTGTGGTTAATTATTTGTTGAGGACTTGTAGTTATAAGTAAACTCTCCGGTGGAATGTAGTGGAATAATTTATTGAAAAAATGCACGAGTATATATACAAAAAATGAAAAAGTAAACAGCCAATAGAAAAATAGAAAACAAAATAAAATATAAAATTACAAAATTAATTCCCAATAAAAATGGCTACTTTAATACGCGGACCTCTCATAGGTGGCGTCCTGCTCCCTGCACGCCGCTGTCTGAAGCGGGAGGGGCGCGCGGGAGGGACGCCCGCGAATTGATATAATTGACCGCTGCGACCCGGCGTCGCCTTAGAATCGTCGAGCGCCGAGTGCAGCGAGGTCGTGTTGTCCGTGTTCGGTTCCGGCGTCGCGTATTGCTTGAAATAGTACTGTGTGAAGATTCTTATTGGAAGATTGAAGAAACTGTAGATCTTCGGATCTGCATCTTAAAAACGCTCTTTTCAGAGCGACGCTGTTTCGCATACCAACCACGCCTTATAATGAAGGCATATAAAAACAGTTCTTTTCAGAGCTATCTACGTTCATCTATTCCGAACGATGACGTAGAAAATAAAGATAAATAAAAGATGTGTAGCGTACAATTATTTCCTATAACTTCACGTAGGTGATGCTGCTACACTGACTTTACGCAGACGAAAGCTAGGATTACAAAGTTTATTTTTGTTTCTAGTGTTAATTGAATGTACATCGCTACGTATCGTACATCGCGACTTTAAATTATTCCTAATATATAAGAGGTTAGAATAAATAAATTGTGACACCACAGTCATTATGCCTATATCCTTAAAAACATCTCTTAGAGAGGCCCGCGCTTTTAAATTATAAATTGCCCGAATTACCCTTTTTGAAGAATAAAAATAGTATTAATGTCAGCCGCCTTTCCCCAAAGAAGGATACCGTATGACATAATACTAATTAAATAACTGAAATATACGATTCTCGCTGTTTCTACGTCAGTTAGTTGTCTGACTTTCCTTATTCCTTCGGGCGTCGTCGGCGATCACTACAGTTGCCGGAGATCGTAAGAAAACGAGCACGAGTACTACGTCGAAAGGGATAGCAACATCACGGACACCTGTTGCAGCTAGCACTGCTCTCGTCACTTCGCCGATCGTTGTATCGGAACCGTTGGCGCAGGCATCGCAACTGAGCGAGTATGTCGACGTAAACAACGAATGGGTTGAAGTAACGAAGCGCCGCTCACGCGCTCCTCGTAATGTTGTTCGCGGTGTCGCAGAAAAAGGCACTCTGGAAGCGGCAGAGCGTTGGAGTTACTATCATTTGTATTACGTAAAGGAAGGTACATCCGATAAGGCAATTTTTAGCCACTTAGAAAATCTATGCGCCAGCGAGAGGTGCACAGTTGAAACTTTAAAATCGCGTGGTCAATATTCTTCATTTAAAATAGGTGTCCTATCAAAGTATTCTGACAAGGTTTTGGATGAGAAAAATTGGCCTCAGAACATTTGTATAAAGGTGTGGAGAAATGGGTTTCGTAAACATACCGACACGAATAAAGACTAAGTGTTTTTGTCGCATTTTATACCAAAATGTAAGAGGATTACGTAGTAAAATTGATACATTTAAACTATCAGTAATTACACAACAACACGATATCTACGCTATTACCGAGACATTTTTAAATAGTTCCGTGTGCGATGCCGAATTGTTTCCTTCTGAATACACTGTAGTTCGACGAGACCGCGTTAACGATGCAGGCTGGGGAGGTGTACTACTAGCAGTACGAAATCCGTATTCTGTTCGTATCATTAAGGATATAGAATATTATAATAATAATGTAGAAGCGGTATTTGCAATATTATCTTACAAAAATAATAAGTTTCTTTGCGGGGTGATTTATATACCACCTAAATCTAGCGATGATTATTACTTAACCATATTTAACATATTGGAAAATCTTAATATTGCATACTCAGAACTCAATGTTTTGCTACTAGGTGATTTTAATTTAAATTCTTGTAGCCAATTTGTTAAAAATCAATACAATTGTACGTTAGAATTTTGTAGACTAAAGCAATATAATAATGTTAAAAATAATTATAATAGTATTTTGGATTTGGTATTGAGCACTTTCGACGATAAGTGTGTTTCGAATATTATATCTGCGGATCCGCTTGTGCGACCGGACGCGTATCATCCCGCGCTCGAGATTGAACTGGCACTTATTCGCGGACGGTGCGATATTGCTTCACCTTCACAGCCCCCTCTGCGATCTTGCGCATGTAACTGTGCAAAGCGGTGGAACTGGCATAAGGCAGATTATAGTAGGTGGAGCAAGAAGTGACTTTATAGAAACAACATCAGGAGTTCCTCAGGGATCTATATTGGGTCCTTTGCTCTACAATGCTTACCTAAGTGATGTAGCATCTTGTTTTAAACATTGTCGCTTCCTCATGTTTGCAGACGACAAAAAAATTTATCTAGCAATTAAAAGTATCGATGACTGTAATCGCATTCAAAGTGATTTAAACAAATTATCCGAATATTACAGGAAGAACAAAATTACAGTTAATATATCAAAATGCGTACAAATTACATTTACAAGAAAAATAAAAAAAATAAACTACACATATATGATCAATAATGTACCCTTGAAGGAAGTGTGTAATGTCAAGGACTTAGGGATAACTCTTGACTCTAAGCTGTTGATGGCGGACCACATAGAAAATACTATCAACAAGGCGTATAAGCAATTAGGATACATCAAGAGAGTAAGTAGACAATTTACAAATATAGAATGTATAAAAACACTATACTTCTCTTATGTACGCTCTATACTTGAATATTCCTGTAGCATTTGGTCTCCCATGTATAAAAAATATATAATTAGCTTAGAAGCCATACAGCAGCAACTTTTAAAATTTTTGTGTTATAAGGATTATAGACATTTCGATACATATACTGAGAGATGCAGATACTATAACATAGAACTTTTAGAAACTAGACGCCGCCAATATGACATGATGTTTTTACATGGAATTTGGAATGGTGGTGTTGATTGTTCAGAATTGTTGGCATCATTGCTGCTTCGCGTGCCAAAAAGACGCTCCCGACATACTGACTTGTTTAATGCTCCCTTAGTAAATACAAACTATGCAAAAAACTCAGTTTTGTGCCGTATGGTCTACACATACAATAAATTTTATGCTGATATAGATATATTTCATTTAACAAAAAGGTCTTTCAAGCTGGCAATTAAAGCTGAAAGTAAATAAAAATCAGGAATAATAAATATATCACTCTCATATGTACACACAGTTACACACACTCACACACACACACAAACACAAATATACACTTACGCCACACCTCTAAAAATCCTACACACATCTTAGTTGCAATAAACACATTCACGCAATATTCACAGCCGGATTAAAGATAAATAACAATCACTCATAAATCCATTATCGTGTAACTTTATTACTATTATTATTACTATTTTTTATTTTTTTTAATCTTAAGATAACTGTTGTTTCCTTTATTTCGTCACATGTTCAAACATTCTATGCATTCAAGGTGTAATCCTATTTTGGTCTTAGTATAATTATAAATATTTTCATATGTATACTAATTTGTAAAAACACTGTTGGATTACCAAATAAACAAATAAATAAATAAATAAATAAATATTGCCCTATACGATGCCATATCATCTATTAACTGGGATTCTATTTATAAAATAAATGAGGTAAATTTAGCAGTGCACTTATTCTATGATAATATATACAACTGTTTCAATCAACATGTACCTATTAAAGTACCAAATAACAATCGCAAATATTTGTATCCGTCACGGTATACACCAGAAATAATTAAATACATAAAACTTAAATATTTTAATCATAAACGATATAAAAGTCAAGGTAATCTTTTTAACTTAGAAATGTTTAAATATTATAGGGGACTTGTTAAATCATTAATTCGCGAAGCTTATGGAAAATATATAAAGAGTACCAAATATAATATCTATAAAGATCCTAAAAAATTCTGGCAATTCTTAAAGAGCCAAAAGTCTTCTAAAACTTATAATAAAGAATTCGAATATAATGGCAGGGTTATTGCAGGACAAGAGGCTGTCCAAGCGTTGGCCTCCTATTTTAGATCAATATTTACAACAGATAGGACTGCTTCCTTTGACATACCTATAGAAAAAAATATAACAGAGGCAGTTAAAACAATTAAGGCAAATTCCTCTGCCGGACCCGATGCAATACCACCTTTTATTGCAAAAGATTGCCTTAATGTATTAGTAGAGCCTCTTAAGTACTTATTTAACCTTTCCCTAAACACAGCGACGTATCCGGATATCTGGAAAATATCCAGAGTCACCCCTATCCCTAAAGAGGGATCTAGTAATAATATCGAGAATTTTAGACCAATTGCTGTTCTCTCCGTGTTTGCCAAGTTGTTTGAAATCACTATTAATAATCAGATTAAACAGCAAACGCAGATCTATATCTCGGAGTGCCAACACGGATTTCGTACTGGACGCTCCACCTTGACAAACCTCAGTAACCTCGTAGACTATTCTATCGCTGAAATGGATTGCGGTCGACAAATTGACGTAGCTTACTTCGACTTCAAAAAAGCATTCGACAAAGTAGAAACTAATATACTTTTGCATAAACTATCTCTCATTGGGTTTACTCCAAAACTTATCGCCTTTTTCAAAAATTATTTTTTCAATAGACGGCAATATGTACAAATAACCGAATTTAAATCTGAACCTTTTATAACATCTTCAGGAGTAAGTCAAGGGAGCACTTTGGGACCTTTTCTATTTTTAATTATGATTAACGACCTACCAGAAGTCGTTAAATATGCCAAATGTTTAATGTTCGCAGATGACTTAAAATTATTCCTGCGCATAGGCGATATGTCTGACTGCAATTTACTTCAACAAGACATCAATAACATATTGGATTGGAGTAAACATAATTCTCTCGAGTTTAACATATCAAAATGCAAAATAATAACACTGTCTCGCAAGCACCGAAATTACGTCTTTGACTATAGGTTATCGGGCGTTGTGCTGGATAAAGTTAACCAGATTCGAGACCTTGGTGTAACCATTGATAACCAACTAACGTTTATTGACCATATTGATAAAATTTGCGAAGAAGCGCATAAGCTTTTGGGATTTGTTTTGCGCCAAAGTAACCGTTTCTCCGATCCACGTGTGATAACTACTTTGTTCAACGCTTATGTCCGTAGTAAGCTGGAGTATAATTCGGCATTGTGGAGCCCACCGCAAGCAAATCATACTCTAGCTATAGAAAAAGTTCAGCGTAAATTTGCTCGGAATTTATACAAAAAAATGTATGGTTATTATCCGTATCTGTATCCGTCCATGTTTGTATCGGGTATGGTGGGGTTAGATACTCTGCAGGCTAGGAGAACGACAGCTACACTTGTACATTATTACCTGTTACTCCGTGGTAAGATTGATAATCCGGACGCATTGTCTCGATGTGCGATAGCGGTCAGAGCGCCGGATAAGGTTTATCGTTCGTGCAGGCGGCTACCATTCTTTTACATCCATAAAACACGTACTAGATATGCTAAAAATGCGCCTACATTGCGCGCACTAACACTACTTAACGACCTAATTGCTCAATACCAGCATTTAGACATATTTAACATTGATCTCAATGCATTTTGTAAGCTGTGTAAGCGCTGACTTAGTATGCGATTTGGCCTCGCTGTAAGCATACTGAGGATATGATTAAATAAATAAATAAATAAATAAATAAATAAATAAATAAATAAATAGCATATGCAGCGGAGCTGAGCCTACTCGCTAGAGATGACAAATGAGCGTTCCACTGTAGCTTGGAATCCAAAGTTATGCCCAGAAATTTAGTTGTGTCAACTAGACTTAAGCTTTCACTATTCATTTTCAAATTTGGACTAATTTATTTAACATTAGGCATCGAAAAGTTCACACATTTAGTCTTCTTTGCGTTAAGAACTAAATTATTCATGGTAAACCAATGTTGAGCACGTGACAACGTATTATTTACTTCGTCATAATTTTTTAAATTCCTGTCAACCTTAAAATCCACGTCCATCCCATAATTACAACGTTTTCATCAGATAATTTTACAGCTTTTTCGATAGTGTCATAGAAAGCCTCTTTTGCTTCTTCAGTGGCTTCGTCTGTCGGCGCATATACTTGTATAAGGTTTATTTTGAATTCGTTTATGTTTAGTTTTAAAAGTGCCACTCGTTCCGATAAGCCAATAAAACCTAATAATATAGCAAATTCAAATTATTGTGTACCTTCCGATATCGATATACTGATCGGTGCAGATATATTTTGGGACCTTTTAGAAGTTGATAAAATTCGTTTACCAAGTGGGCCATACCTACAAAATTCGAAGTTAGGATGGTTACTATCGGGACCAATTTACACTAGGAACTTGCGTGACGACCAGATCAAGTGTAATATCGTTCAGAATATTGATACACAACTTCGAAAATTTTGGTAACTTGAAGAAGTATCCCCGTTATCTGATGTCATTCTCACAGACGATGAGCGTAAATATGAGGAGTTATTTAATAATACGACTAAACGTTAAACTTAAACTAATGACTAATGACTTTCAAAATTTAATCGAAATTTGCAAGAAAACATCACAAATTCTGTTATCAGGATTTTTTCTGTTACGTAAATGGACTTTTAATTCAGATATATCTTAAAACGAATCAAAGGATAATTTTGTATGCGCAAACGAAAACACTCGGATTAGGTGGGTACAATCTTAGATAGATAGATAGATAAAAAGCTTTATTGCACATAATAAAAACAAAATAATGTAAACAATTGAACTTAGGCTAGTTTCTGGTGTGCAAAGGCGGTCTTATTGCTACAAGCAATCTCTTACAGACAACCTTTTGTCGTGAGGAACTGTTACAGTTAGAGAAATGGGTCAAGTGCAAAAAAAATAAAATAAACATGTATCTACTAAGCAAACAAACATCATACAATAACTATCAAAACTAAAATTAATATCAAATATGGCAAAATACATAATACTATATTACATGTACTAAACAATATTAATATACTAAACAATACGAATATGTATATTTAAATATTTATATAAATGTATACATCTATATATATATATATATATATATATATATATATATATATATATATATATATATAGATATATATATATATATATATATATATATATATATATATATATAGATATATATAAATATGTAATAAACAAGTAAACTAATATTATAATATAAATATGTATATATAACCATTGACATTGTATAAGTTATGCAAATATTAAACATTGTTAAGGTAATGCTGTTTGAAACGACGTTTAAAAGTGTCCAGGGATTTCGAATTTCGGATTTGCGGGGGTAGATCATTCCACAGTTTCACAGATTTAAAAGAAAAGGAGTTGTTAAATGTATGGGATAGACTGGTAGGAAATTTAAGGCGGTTGTCGGAAGAGGATCGAAGACTAAAATGAAGAGTCTCGCTTGCGTCAAGGAAGGTAAAACGGTTTTTGAGGTAGGATGGAGTGTTGGGACTATAGAGGACAGAAAAAAGTACAGTGAGAGTATGGAGATTTCGCCGCAGTCTGATAGGGAGCCATTTAAGCTGCTTTCGATATTCGGAGACGTGGTCAAACTTACGGAGACCAAACACAAATCGAATACATACATTTTGTAAGCGTTCAAGCTTGTTTAGTAACTCTTCCGAGAGATCAACGTAACAAACATCAGCGTAGTCTAAGATAGGCGGTAGAAGTGACTCTGCTAAGGAGATTTTCGTTTTTAAAGGAAGGAAATTATTAAAGCGTTTTAATGACCTCACCGCAGCAAAGAGTTTTTTACTTACTTCATTTACTTGCGGTACCCACGAGAGTGAAGAATCAATAATGAGGCCAAGATTTTTCACCTATTCAATTCTTGATAGGTAATCTACAGTTGTTAAGCGTTATAGGTGGTAGTAAGTCAAAATCTAATTTCGAAATTTGTCTGGAACTATCTATAATAGATACTTGTGATTTACTGGCATTTATTTCTAACCCATAAGATTGGCTCCAAGAGTTAATCTTGCTTAGTTCCCTATTTAACCGTTCGATACCATTTATTATATCAGTCGTGGGCGTCGTGACATATACCTGCAAATCGTCAGCATATACATGAAAAGACGATGATAATAGTTGGGAGACAGAGTTGATATAGATGGCGAAGACGAGAGGAGAGAGAACACTACCCTGGGAGACACCAGACTTCAGATGTGCAAGCGAAGAGAAGTTATTTTCTATGAAAATGTGTTGTTTGCGATCCCGCAAATAGGCATGGAACCAATCAACTACGTCCTCAGAAAAATTTATGGATTTTAAAGTAGCCAGCAATATTTCGAAGTTCACAGTATTAAACGCACTGCTAAAATCTAGCAGTGCAATTGATGTTATAAGGCGTTTATCGATTCCAGCTCTTATGTCATCACTAATATTTATAAGAGCAGTGACCGTACTATGGACCTGTGCGTAACCCTGATTGGTAGGGGGAAAGAAGATTATTATTTCTTAAATCTTAGTGACGAGCTATATTATACGACCAAAATTGATGAAACTTTTAATGAATCAAATATAACTAAACGTTTGATATTATCGGTTATTTCTCAAATATATGACGCGTTAGGTCTTTCCCCGGTTATTATTATCTGTAAAATTTTATTACAAAAATTATGGTTTAATAAAATTGATTGGGATACTCCTGTATCTCACGATATTGTCACGACGTGGAATCACTTCGTACATACATTAAAAACATTAAAATATATTCGTATTACTCGTCTAGTAAGAAGCGATCATACTCAATATACGGAACTACATATTTTTTCTGACGCATCCCTAAACGCATACGGTGCTTGCGCTTATGTAAGTACCTACAGCGCCAACACGAATGTAACCGTTCACTTACTATGTGCGAAAAGCAAAGTCGCGCCTTTAAAAACAATTAGTATACCTCGTTTAGAGCTCTGTGGGGCACTAGTGGGGGCTAAATTATATAAAAAAATAATTAATTCACTCAGGTTACAGTTTACTAAAGTCTATTTCTGGACAGATTCCACAATAGTTATGGGTTGGTTAAAAATGTCACCTCACTTACTTAAAACATTCGTTCAAAATCGAGTGACACAAATAAATGAACTCACAGGCGATTCCGTGTTCCGTTCCGGCTACACGTTAATAGCAAAGACAACCCAGCCGACTTGTTATCTAGAGGTCTTAATTTAGATTTATTGGGGGACTGTGATTTGTGGTGGTTCGGACCATCGTACTTACGCGATTTAAATTATTATTTTGAACATAATAATATTAATACTACGGATTTATGTGATTTACCCGAGCTAAGGTCTAAATCAATAAATTTATTATCTACACAATGTTTTGATAATTTTATCAACTTTAAGAAATATTCTTCCTTTAGTAAATTAAAACGAATAGGTGCATACATACTTAGATTCATAAATAATACACGCGTACATGTCGAACGTATGCGGACTGGCGAAACCAGTTTCTTATCAGTGAACGAACTAAACGAATCCCTGCGCATGTTAGTACGATTGGCGCAGGAACAATCATTTCCTGACGTTTACCGTAGTTTATTAAATAATCTTCCTATTAAAATAAATAGTAAACAGTTTAACCGTATTTCTGGACTTAACGTGTTTTTAGATAAACATAAAATAATTAGAGTTGGTGGAAGATTGTGTAATTCATCAAGTTTTGACTATGAAAAAAAACATCCGATCTTAATGTGCAGTAAACATCATTTAACGTATCTTTTGTTTCGACATGAACATGTGTGATTAATACACGCGAGTCCTCAGCTTCTCTTAGCTAATGTGTGTGAGTCTTGGTGGCCATTGAGTGCTCGAAATTTAGCAAGAAAAGTAGTGCGTGAATGTGTTTTGTGTACACGATTAAAAGGTAAAACTTTAACCCCTATAATGGGTAACTTACCATCTCAGCGCTTAGACCCTGGTTTTCCTTTCATACATACCGGTGTCGACTATGCAGGGCCAGTGTTCATATTATCCCGAAAAGGGAGCTACATATGTTTATTTATCTGTTTTACTACGCGAGCTATACATCTGGAGCTTGTGACTAGTCTTTCCACGAATGACTACATATTAGCATTAAAACGTTTTATTAGTAGGCGAGGTTAGCCTAAAGTAATCTTTTCTGACAATGGTAAAAATTTTGTTGGTGCTGCGAAAGAGTTTCCTTTATTTTTAAAAAATATTTCGAATGAAATTAAAAATTCTACTCCCGAAGATGGCATAGAATTTAGCTTTATTCCTCCATACTCTGCGCATTTTGGAGGTTTATGGGAGAGTGGGGTGCGATCGTGTAAATACCATCTTAAACGTATAGTAGTTAACGCTAGATTAACGTATGAGGATTTAGCACGGCTTTAATTCAAATCGAAGCCGTCCTGAACTCCCGACCTATGTCACCTCTGTCCACAGATCCAGCAGATTTCACTCCTCTTACCCCTGCCCATTTCCTCATAGGCCGACTGTTGACAGCTCCACCATCAGACGACGTGACGAGTTAGCCGACAACAAGGTTGACGCGGTACGAGAGAGTTGAACAACTACGTCAACTCTTCTGGCAACACTGATCAAAGGAGTACGTAAGCGAGCTTCAACTGCGTAGCAAATGGAAGACAAGCAAAGAAGATATTGCACTTGTTAGTCTTGTCCGGTTAGGTCGTGTTAAACATATATTTCCAGGCAAGGACGGCGTGTCTCGAGTCGCCGACATCCGTACCAGCTCTGAAACGATTCGACGCGCATCCTCCAAGATCTGCCCGTTACCACTTCACGTCGATTAACATCGTGTTAAAAGCCACCAAGTCGGAGCTTCCAAGGCCGGGAGTATGTTCGAGCGAGCGCCATCTGCCGAGCTTACTCCACAACTTTATACGATTTTAATTAACTTCGACGCCATTTCGGGTCGCTTGGAGAAAGACCACGGATACTGGATTCGTGCATGCCCTCTATGCTGGGGCCCATTCCGTCGACGACTTCTTACCTCGCATAACGCTGTAACTTGTATACGTAATAAACGCTTTATACTGGAAAAAATAAATTATTCATTTGAGAAGAGTTTGGAACAATCCTGCCCACACACAGCGCAGCAATGACCTACGTAAGTGCAGTCCATCCTGCTTGCAATCATTTCAAGAATGCTGTTGGTGCTGCCACGCAGTCTGCGCACCAGGGATCCACACTTCTTCCGCATTATAGCATAAAAGCAATCAACTCGCGCCGTGGCGAACATCCCTGATGCACTACAAAAACGAGGGAGCCCCATCAGCATCCTCAAGACATTGTTATACTGTATACGGAGAGCATTGTAAGATTTTTGAGTGTATCGAGCCCATAGGTTGCACGTGTAAAAAGTTGTACAATAAGCTCTGAACAAAGTAACTTTAACGCTATTTGAACAACGTGAAAACCTACGAGCCCACATATTTGCTCTCACTGACAAAGCTCTCTGCTCTCTTTCAATATCTGTATCGTCTTTGAGGCTGGGAGTTAGCATATGTCCCAGATATTTAAACTGCAGCACCCGTTGAAGTGCGGTACCGTTCATTAATATTGATGGGACTGTGTTTGGCACTTTACCCTCAGCCTCAAAGACCATAACGACACTTTTCTTCGTATTATATACTAAGACATGTCTTAGTGCATAAGATTCACACAGGGCCATCAGTTTTCTGAGGCCACAAAGTTATGCACTCAACAGCACCATGTCATCGGCGTAGCTAATGTTATTGAAACATACCCCATCAATGTAACAGCCGACTCTGGTGCTACTGAGCTCCTCAAGCAACTCGTTAATGTATAGGTTAAAGAGCGTTGGTGAGCTTAAGCCCCCTGCCTCACCCCGCACTCCAACTCCACTCATACGAACGTGAAAAGACGCCAGCCCATCGCACGTTGTTGACCTGGTTTCCATACCAATACTTAAACCAAATATTACCAATACTTTCGACAGTTCCAAAAAGCAGGCATAAACTGAAGTTTTACGCTTAGCATAATATGTGACAGTACGCTTAAGACGCACAGCACTTTCTGTAGACAATCCCGGTCGAAATCCAAATTGGTTGTCATGTGGTCTAATGAATTTATTTGCATGCCTATTAAGCATGCTATCAAATACCTTTGATAAGACCGTAGACAGAGATATTGGTCTATAGTTGGCTTTATCAGCCAAGTCACTATTACAATTTACAATTTTATTATTTACATTTTGTTAAAGATAAAGAACATTTTATTTGTTTTAACATGAGTATACATACATATGCATGCAGGATGTTAAAAGATATATAAGAGACAGTCATGTTTAGCCTCTATGGCGTACAAATGTAAGGAAAAAATACTTTTAACAATACTTATTCACTCCAGCCTTATAAATTTATATGGATACATTATACAATATACTTAACATTTAAATTAGATGAGAAAAACAAAAAAAGAGAAAAAAATCATTAAAGAAGAAAAAAAGACCTAAATATACATATCATTTTACTCATCTAACATTACATTTATTAACCATTAATTATACTGGAAACTTAGTTATATACATTAATCGATTTCGTATATATAATTATTTTTCTATGTTCTATGAATTCAATTTTATTATTATATATAATTAGCAGCAAGTTAGTGTGTGTGCAATAGTATTAATTAAATTAAGATATAGTGTCATAGCAGATTGTGATCAATGTTGTCATGCAGAAAATCCCTAATATTATAGTAGGCTTTATTTGCAAGGAAATCCTTTAATTTGTTTTTAAATACATTTCTATTATGTTCTTTCCAGAGTTTAGGAATTTTATTATATATTTTTGGGCCCATGCAAACAATGCTGTTATTCATTAAAGCAGTTATTGACTTATGTAGACGAAGTTTAGTGTTATCACGTCTATTACGAACGACCGTATCAGACATAAGTGGAAATAAGTTAGGATTGCTCTTAACAAACACTGCGCTTTCCAAAATGTAAAGAGACGGTAGTGTCAATATTTTATATTTTATGAAAAATGGCTTACAGCTCTCCGTGACCTTTAGTTTGAACATAGTTCTTATGCATCGTTTCTGGGCTTTAAATACTAGTTCTTTATTTGTAGAATTACCCCAAAAGATAATACCGTATCTAATATTGGACGAGACTAATCCATGGTACGCTGTAAGAAGGGCGTTGATGTTCAGCATTGGTACAAGTTTGTATATTGCATAAGTTGATTTACTTATTTTTTTTATTAAGTCTTCTGTGTGTGTTTTCCAATTAAGTTTTTTATCAACAATTATACCAAGAAACTTCGCATTATCAACTTTATGAATAGTTTTGTTATTGTAGTGTGTTATTAGGTCAGACATAGTAGGTACTCTTTGTGTAAAATGCATAATGTTAGTTTTTTCCAAATTGATTTTTAGATTATTGTTTTGTAACCAGTTTACCATAGATATTAAGGAATTATTAATGTCATCTTTATAGGTATCTTTATTTTTACAAGGTATAGTTATGGTACTGTCATCGGCAAATAGTGTCACGTATTGGTTAATGCTTTTGGGTAGATCATTGATGTATATGATAAACAATAGGGGTCCCAAGACACTGCCTTGGGGTACCCCGTATTTGACTACACGACCCGATGATCGAAAAGTTTCTTCATGTTTTGTGTGTGTGTTTACTGAGGTTATTTCACCTGTCACCTGTTTTGTTTTTCACAATAGGCACTACTATAGTACGCATCACGTCGGTTGGCATAAAACTATGACTCATACAATGGTTGTATAAGACAAAAAGAACTCGTGGTAAGTGTGGCCCAGCATATTGTAGATCCTCAATACTGAGGCCGTCATGACCCGGAGATTTACCCCTTGTCATATGCTTAATAGTCTGTGCAACTTCTTCATAACTAAAAAGTATCTCTATTTCCCTACTGGTCTCAATATTAAGCATCGACTGACAGGGCCCACGTGGCGATTTCACAAAGAATTCATCCCTAAAAGGATTTGCTATCTCACCAGGCTCACACACACCATTGACACTGACAGGAAGAGATGGTCGGTAATTTAATTTATTGGTGTGCTTCCAAAAACCTCTAAAGTCATTTTTAGAATGATGTGAAGCCAGAATATCCATTTTAATCTGTTCTTCATGATTTTGACACCATTTCAAACGAGACTTAAAAATCTTTCTAGCCTCAGACATTTCCATATAAATACTTCCTACCGGTGGTTTACCATATAACGACCATAGCAAAAATTTCTGTCTGGCCCCCTATGTGCCTCAGCCACGTGTTTATTCCAGCCTACGACTTTCTTTTTTATAACACGCTTACTGCTCTCTCGACCTACCAGAGAGGCCTCGTGTAATGGTTGAACGATCTCTCTATAGAATTTAGTTATAAGACTTTTGTGCTCGAAGTTATTACAAGTACGACCGCTACACTCGTGAAGCTTGTGTGGTACGTTTATTTGACTTAATCTAGCGGAACATTCACTTCGGTAAATTTCTATTTGCTGTTGACTCTCCGTAGACACTGTTATTTACAGAAGCATTTACAGCTGCTTAGTTACCACGCAATGATCAAGCCAACGCTTCGATCATTTTAAGCACGCAAGTATTAAAGTCACCCATAATAATCGTATGAGCATACGATGGAGTGAATGAATCTAATAAATTCTCGAAACTTGAAAAGTCATCAATATTCATTGATGGATTGTAGTATACACCTAAAAGTAAATTAGTATGGGAAAAAGAGACATCAGTAAAGAGATGTTCATGCTCACCACCACCATGAGTCTGAGAAGAACTTACAATAGAATAGGGAATATGAGATTTAAGATAAATAGCAACGCCTCCCCCCGTTCTTCCTGTACGATCATTACGAATCAGATTGAATCCAGGAAGCGAGTAAGAGATTGAGGGTAAGCAAGGTTTAAGCCATGTTTCAGAAACTAGAATAGCATGTAGATTTTTGGATTGAAAAGAAGATATCATATAAGGATAATGTGCCGGAATACTCTGGGCATTGATGTGAATAACATTAAAATTATTCACAAAATCGGAAAAGTGTGAATTAATATTATCACTAAGGGGAGGAATAGAGTAAAAGCTACTGTTACTGCTCAAGCCATCCGAAGAAATAGGAACAAAAGACTCGTTATCTGTACTGTCGTTAAACGCCATAATAAAATATGAATAAATATAAAATATACCCTATTATAATATTTGTAATATAAAGTATTAAAAAAAATTAAATATAATGTATATAAAAAAAATATATAAGCAATCACAATCAATAAAAGTCCACACACATGTCCACATACCCGCCAGCAGTAAATAACTCATGAAACTTAAACCTATTAAAAAACAATAAAAATAATTTATAAAAAGAAAAACTAAATCAATAACAACAAAAAACACAGTAATTACAAAAGTACCACGAAATATATAATATCTATATAGTTTAATTAATTTTAATATAATTTAAATAAGGGCTCTAAAGTATTCATAAGAGATCTGTCTGTTGGGCAGAACCAGCTCGCCAAATTAAAAACTGGACACGGTAGAATTGTGTCATCCAAACCTGAGCTTCTGAGTGAGATAGAGTGCTCCTATGGACACCTATACACGTCAACTAGCAAACCCGAAGTTGATCTGGCGGAAGATCCAAGAGCTAGACTAACCCGGCACTATACCGAAGACATCCCGGACATCAGCCTGTACGAGATTAGAATGGCTCTTAAACAGCTTAAAAACAACAAGGCACCCGGTGAAGACGGAATTACAGCCGAACTCCTGAAGGCGGGTGGTAAACCGGTCCTGATGGCCCTTCAGAAGTTGTTCAACTCCGTCTTACTGGAAGGAAGAACGCCAAAGGCATGGAGCAGAGGTGTGGTGGTACTGTTTTTCAAAAAAGGTGACTACACTTTACTGACGAACTACCGACCAATCTCACTTTTGAGCCATGTCTATAAGCTGTTTTCAAGAGTCATTACGAATCGTCTCGCACGCAGGCTAGATGACTTCCAGCCTCCCGAACAGGCCGGTTTCCGTAAAGGCTGTAGTACCGTAGACCACATTCACACGCTCCGTCAGGTTATACAGAAGACTGAGGAGTATAACCTGCCTCTCTGTATGGCGTTCGTGGACTACGAGAAAGCCTTTGATTCGATAGAAACCTGGGCTGTACTACAATCTCTGCAGCGGTGCCAAGTGGACTACCGCTATATCGAAGTGCTGAGATGTTTGTACGAGAACGCCACCATGTCAGTCCGACTCCAGGACCGGAGTTCGAAACCTATTCCATTGCAGCGGGGAGTAAGGCAGGGAAATGTTATTTCTCCTAAACTATTCACCGCTGCACTGGAGGATGTTTTCAAGACTCTGGACTGGAGAAGGCTTGGCATCAACATAAATGGCGAGTACATCACTCACCTTCGATTTGCTGACGATATAGTCGTCTTGGCTGAGACCATGGAGGATTTGAGTACGATGCTCGATGACTTCAGTAAAGCTTCCGAGCGAGTTGGTCTAAGGATGAACATGGGTAGAAGGTAGTGGGTGCAATGCACAGACTGCTGCCTAATCTCGGGGGACCCAGGGAGGAAGTCCGCCGCCTCTATGCGGGGGTCGTACGGTCCATGGCCCTCTATGCGTCGCCCGTGTAGTCGCACAGGTTGGGCATCCGACGCTGCAGAACTAAGCTCTTTAGTCTGCAGCGAAGAGTGGCCATCAGGATCGTGCGAGGATATCGCACGATATCGTACGAGGCGGCGACAGTTTTAGTGCGCTTCCCGCCGCTAGACTTGCTGGCGCAAATGGACGCGAGGGTCTATGACCGAATCCGTGTCCTGCGTCAAAGCGGGGAAAACGTACCTCCAAATGTGCTCGGAAGGGTCAGACGGCAGGAGAGGCTTCGCATCCTTGAGACGTGGCACGCCCGCCTCCGCGAGGAGCGGTACGCGCGCAAACGCGTCGTAGGGGCCATTCTGCCGGTCTTCGGAGCCTGGATGGCGAGGAGACTGCAAGTCACCTTCCGTCTTGCGCAGATACTCACCGGACACGGGTGCTTCGGTGAGTACCTATTCAAGATCGGACGAGAGTTGACGGCGAGGTGCCATCACTGTGGTGGAGACCAGGACTCTGCGCAGCATACTCTCGAGGTGTGCCCTGCGTGGAACTGGGAACGCCAAGTCTTGGTCAGCCTGATTGGGCGAGACCTCTCCCTGCCGGCAGTCGTGTCGGCAATGTTAGAGAGGGAATCGGCGTGGAGGGCCGTTGTCTCCTTCTGCGAGACCGTCATGGTCCGGAAGGAGACGGCCGAGCGGGATCGGGAGAGGGCCGATCCTGCTAGACGCCAACGACGGCGGCGGCGTCGACCACCTGATGCCGCTAGCCGTCCCGGCCCCTTAGCCCCTTTACCCGGGGCTATATAAATAGGGTGTGCCCTCGGGCCGTAGACGCACAGGATGGGGAACCTGTGCGTACGTGTTCAGTGGCCCTGAGGAGTATGGCAGTCGGTGTGGCCCGAATGCCGTACACTCTTCCTTGAGTAGCGTAGGGAGGCATTCCATTTTGCCCCCTGGGACCGAGCTCTACCAGCACAGTGCTCAAGATGCTCCGGTTTTGAGTTCTATAAGAGATCCCGGAGCCTCTCTCTGTAAATGATGTCGGCCACCGAGGAGGTTTTAGTGGGTACCCATGAACCACCACCTGTCATGGAACCCCACATAACCTGGTTCTCCTCCCCAGGAGGTCGGGTATCTGTGAAGCAGATTTCCTCCCCGACAACAAAAAAAAAAAAAAAAAAAAGGATGAACATGGGTAAGACGAAGATTATGTCAAATGCCCATGTAGCACCAACTCCCGTTAAAATCGGAGGCTCTACACTCGAAGTTGTTGACGATTACATATACCTAGGACAGGCAATCCAGTTAGGTAGATCCAACTTCGAGAAAGAGGTTAATCGTCGAATCCGACTCGGTTGGGCAGCGTTCGGGAAGCTACAGCACATCTTTTCGTCCAATATTCCGCAGTGTCTCAAGGCGAAAGTCTTTGACCAGTGTGTGTTGCCAGCGATGACATATGGAACTGAAACGTGGCCGCTTACTATGGGCCCCATGAGAAGGCTCAAAGTCACCCAAAGGGCAATGGAGAGGGCTATGCTGGGAGTCTCTCTGCGTGATCGCATCAGAAATGAGGCAATCCGTAGCAGAACCAAAATAACCGACATAGCCCTCCGAATCGCTAAACTAAAGTGGCAGTGGGCGGGGCACATTGCACGTAGAACCGATGGCCGTTGGGGCGGAAAGGTTCTCGAATGGCGACCACGTACCGGAAGGCGCAGCGTAGGTAGACCCCGACAAGGTGGACTGATGACCTGGTAAAGGTCGCGGGACTCCGCTGGATGCAGGTGGCGCAGGACCGGTCATTGTGGCACTCTTTGGGGGAGGCCTATGTCCAGCAGTGGACGTCTTTCGGCTGACATGATGATGATGATGATAATTTAAATTACCGTGTTGCCATTAACAAAAAGAAAAAAAGTTAACTTAAAAAAAAAGAGGTCTATAGCACGAAGTCAACAGTTGACATTTGTCAAAACTGACAAGACCCAAGAGACAAGTGACAGTTCTAATATTAACAATTTTACAAATCAAAGTGACAATGTTATGTTATGGCTTTCTGGTTTAGTGTCAACTGCAAGTGGCATTTGTATCGAAAGTGTTTTTGTACAATTTTGTGTGTCAAATTTATCTGTTGTAATATCTTTGTGTAGTGCTGTCGCTTTATTATTTGTGTTTTATTATATAGTAAGTACTGTAGATTATTAAGTAGTCATAATCATGGACACTGATCCGCCGGATCCCGGCGGGTGTCAGGTTCCTATAATATTACCTACAATGGAAGTAGATGGAATTAATAAAAAGAAAAAGAGACCTCTTGCTGATAGTGATCAATCACAACCAAAAAAATCGGCTAATTCAACACTTTCTACTCCTTCTATACAATTAACATTTGTAAGCCCCGATTTTTCGAATGAAAAGAAACAGTATGGCTTAAATGATGTTGCTCCCTATGTTGTTCATGTTTCCAGGCCTGAATCTGACCCCAACAGTGGATTTGCCCTTCGCCCTATTAAGTTTGGTCATTTCTTAGTTAAAAATAATGTTAAAAATGTAGTTATGGATGGCATAAAACGAATTGGACGCAATCGCATAGCCGTAGAATTTAAATCAGCCCTATATGCCAATTCATTTTTAGATCTCCCAGCACTTAGTGCTGCGGGGTATACTGCTACAATCCCTTTTTACAGCGTATCCCGTATGGGGCTTATTCGTAATGTGCCAGTGGAATGGTCCATGGAAGAGCTAGTTGCAAACCTAGAACTTCCTGCTGGATATGGAAAAGTTGTGCGGGCACGGAGGCTAAGTCGAAAATCTATTAATGAGAGTAATACCCCAGCTTGGATTCCCACACAATCAGTAGTTCTAACTTTTACAGGCCAAAAACTCCCACCCCGTGTTTACTGTTTTTTCACTTCCCTTCCTGTTGAGACATATTTGTTACCCACCATTCAATGCAATATTCTGGAACAACTTACTTCTATTCTCATTAATATTATTTCCCGGTTTAGTGACACCGGCTTACCGAACAATATTCTGCAAAACTTAACTCAGCTAACCACTCTCTTAACTCAAAATGCTTCACAAAATAATCCAGTGGAACTGCCGTAGCATAAAAAACAAGAAACATGATCTTTTATTTCTTACAAATAAATATGAACCAGCTATTGTTGCCATCCAGGAGACATGGTTGAAGCCGGGGACGCATTTTCGAGTTCCGGGCTTTGCATGTCTTCGGGACGACAGAGATGATGGTAAAGCCGGAGTAGCCATTTTGGTCTCCAATAAGTGTACATATACTTTTATCAACACCCCTCATAGTAGATTTCTCAATATAGTTGCTGTGCGCATTATGAATATATCCTTTATATCTATATATATCCCTGTTCCTGATTCTAATGTTATTTCCGAATTTTCATCAATCCTTTCTTCTATCCCATCACCAGTATTTGTCCTTGGTGACTTTAATATTCACCATAATTCATGGGGCTCTTATTATTCAGACCATTTATCCCAGTTATTTTTGGATGAAATTAATAACCATAATTTAGTTATTCTTAATGATGGCTCACCCACTCGAAGGGTATCCCCCTTACAGAACCCTAATAGTGCAGTTGACCTATCATTATGCTCTCCCTGTTATTCAACCTTGTGCTCATGGACAATTCTTCCTTGTTCCTATGGTAGTGACCATTATCCTATCGTCATCCCAATAACCAATTCCTATGTTCCCAATCCCCGTAAAACTCCTAGACTCAAGTATAATCTGGCTAAGGCAAATTGGACACAATATGCCATAGCCACAGATGAGGAGGTCCAGAATATTCATTCAATACATCATAACAATGTTCATCTTGTATATAATGATTTTAAAAATGCTCTTCTCAGAAGTGCAGACAGAACTATACCTCTTAAAGGTTATGTCTCTTTTAAAACTTCTCCACCCTGGTGGGATGCCGAGTGTACAGCAGCTTGTAAACGTCGCAAGGGTGCTGAACGCCTGTACAACTCCAGTATGTCCCTGGAAAATTATCTTAGCTATAAAAAAATTGCAGCCGAAGTAAATAGGTTGTTATCCAATAAGAAAAGGCAAGGTTGGCACAATTTCTGTGAAAGCTTATCCCCAGCATCCCATCCATCCTTGGTATGGAGGAATATCAAAAGATTCCGCGGATCACTTTCTTCTACTGATAATGTTATTTCTAATGATACATCTACTTGGATTGATGCTTTCTCGCAAAAGCTGGCACCTCCATCAGTTCCGTCATTTGAAGAATACAACATGAATTTATCCCCCCCAAATAGACTTTTAAGTGATTTTGAGTCCCCTTTTACTCCTGGGGAGTTTAAATTGGTACTGCAATCCCTTAAGGATTCTTCGCCTGGTGTGGATGGGATCCCATATTCATTTATTGTTAAGAGTGGCCTAGTCACGCAGAATCTCTGTCTGGAAATCCTTAATGCGATTTTCCAATCAGAAATACCACCGGAGGAATGGAAAACCCAAGTCATTGTGCCTATTTTGAAGCCGGGTAAGCCTGGTAATGATTGTTCTAGTTACCGACCTATTGCACTTTCTTCCACTTTGGCAAAAATTTGGAGCACCTAATTAAAAACAGACTAGAATGGTTAGTCGAGAGTAAAGGGGTACTCTCAAAAACTCAGTTTGGGTTTCGTAAGGGCTATAGCACTATAGACAGTCTCGGGATTTTTATAACAGATATTCGTATAGCCTTTTCCAATAAGGAATCTGTGCTGGGTACATTCCTTGACATCTCATCTGCATACGATAACGTCCTTCTTCCGATGCTCAGGCAGAAAATGCTATATCTGAGTATTCCTGTGAAGATTGTGAACTATATCTGTAACTATTTATCTTCCCGATCTCTCATTATTTCATGTCAAAATTCTTCCCCTACTTCTAGATTGGTCTGGAAAGGTCTACCCCAAGGGTCAGTCCTGAGTCCTCTTCTGTATAGTATCTACACCCATGACCTTGACAGTACTGTTAACTGTTTCTGCAGTGTTCTACAGTATGCAGATGATTTGTTACTGTATGTGTCCAGCAGAGACATCATGGAATGTGCTGGTCGCCTCAACTCTTCCATTACATATCTAAATGACTGGCTAGACAATCATGGATTGTCAATCTCAACAGAAAAAAGTAGTGTTGTGTGCTTCACTCGTTGTAAATTTCTCCCTAATATCAGAATTTTTTGTAATAACCAAGTTTTTCCTGTTAAAAATATGGTGAAATTTCTGGGCGTCCATTTAGACTCAAAGATGACTGGCTCACACCATATAAACCACATTGTGACTAAGTGTGAAAGGAACTTGAATATTCTTCGCTCTCTTTCTGGGGTTTGGTGGGGCTCCCATCCCTATTGCCAAAAACTTCTTTACAATGCATTGATTCGCAGTCATTTAGACTATGGATCATTTCTTCTTGCGCCTTGTAACAAAACCTCTATGAAACTACTGGATAAAATTCAATCTAAAGCTCTACGTATAATTACGGGTGCAATGAAGTCCTCCCCAATCAATGCCCTCCAAGTTGAATGTGTGGATCCTCCACTTCAATTGCGAAGACAATATCTTTCTGATAGGTTTCTTTTTAAAATATTTCAATGCTCCCTACATCCCCTTATCAATAAACTGCAAACACTTTCCCAGCTTATCCTTTCGTCAAATTACTGGACTCATAAAGATCCTCCTTGTCTTCACATAAGCTACCATAAACTTACCAACCTACCGTATCCAACTTTCCGATGCGATCTCCATACTATGTATGAAGCTCCTTATTCCTCTCTTGTCTTCCCCCCGCATATTATACTAGACCTCCCGATCGTCAAAAATTCGCCTTTAGCCAACCTTCAATTTAATACAGTTACACGCCAACGCTTCCAAAATTGGATGTATATCTATACAGATGCGTCAAAATTGTCAGACCATGGTGATGTTGGTGGAGCTGTCTGGATCCCGAGAGTTAATGTGATCTTGAACTTTAAGTTACCGACTGCCTCTTCTGTCTTCACAGGGGAGATTCTGGCTATTCTTGAGGCTCTTTCATTTGTAGAAACTCATAAACTTAATAAATCCATTATTTTTTCGGACTCCAGAAGCTCCCTAGAAGCTGTATTATCTAATCCGTTCCGTTCCAAATCTAAATTCCCTCCCATATTTAAAATAAGACAATTACTTTTTAAATGCCATTTGCAGAATGTACAGGTTGTGCTTGCTTGGATTCCGGGTCATAGTGGCATAATTGGTAACGAGAACGCAGATTATTATGCCAAGGCTGCAACAATTTCTGGTGGACTGTCCCTATACAAAGCTTATTGTCATGATCTTGTACCACAGGCAAAAACTCAAATGATGCTGAATTGGGGTAAACTTTGGTCTCGATCTAGCAAAACAAAGGGCAAATATTTTGCGGATATTCAAAGCCTTATACCAAGTAAACCCTGGTTCTTTCGCTATAGACAGTCAAGCAAACTTGTATGTTCTACAATTTGTAGACTAAGACTTGGCCATTGTTGTACTCCTGTCTTCTTGGCTAAAATTAGGGTTAGGGACAGTTCACTGTGTGAGTGTGGGTTGGATGAAGGCACTCCTAACCATATATTTTTTCCTGTCGCAAAACCAAATGTCTCTCTATGATATTCTGCCCTCCTATATTCCCCGCCCTACTGATATTAAATCTATTTTATCCTATGTACATACTCCTTTTGTAAATACTTTATGTTTATTTATTATAAGTAACAATATTAGGCTGTAAATGTGCGTGTGTTATACTAGCCCTTAATATATGTGTATTTATTAGTGTCTTGTTTGTTTAAGGTGGACCAACAGAATTACTTTTAATTTTATTTTATTTCAAAATTTATTGTCATCCCACTTGTATTTTCACAAAGCCACTATCTGTAGTAGAGTCATTTGCACCGTACATCTGTCGATGTCAGAGATTACTTCTATCTAAATTACACCGGGATACTCTGACACTGGCGAATCCATTTGGAAGCCACTAAGGAAGAAGAAGAAGAAGAAGAAGAATGTTATGTTATATAAAAAGTAAACAAAGTACTAAGTAAATTATTTTTTCTTGATAACCCGTTTAGTACGTGAAATAGTTACTTTGTCTGTACCTTTTTGCTCAACTTGTTTTTCTTGTTCCGGAGATTTAATACTCGCCGAGTCTGCAATGCTGTTGAGTTCTGACAAGCACTCAACTTTATGTCGGGAACCGTCGGGTGCTATAACAAAAATGCAGCCATCCCGTGTCCAACACTTGGAGACGCCAAAACGTGATCTTGCTTCAAGAAATACATCATGCCGCCCTTTTGTCAAGTATTCAGACTGTGTGACTTCAGTCCCCTTGTACCAAGGGGCGCTCATATAACACCATTTATCAGAGCCGAACAAATCTTCGCTCCGTGTGGACAAATCTTCTCTCAATGTCATTCCATAAGTCTACACGATTCCGAGGCTGTTTCAAGTTTAGGGCTACGAAAATTTGGAATGATTTGCCATCACCATTGCGTCTTAAAATGTCTCATTACTGCTTCAAAATAAAATATAAAAATGCATTGCTTAGAAGACAACATTCTACAGAAAACTTGAAACACACCCACATCAAAAATATAGCTCTTAGATTCTTCTTTACAACGCAATAAGATACTATCACTCACACACACAGGCACCCACATACGTATACAGATAAACATTTATGTAGACATGCACTTCATACACTGACATACTCACACACAATAACACCGTTCGTACATAATATGACATTACTGTATTATTCCTGTAACTTCCTTTTTCTTTTTGTTAATTATTATTATTATAATTTTTTTAATGTTTACTTTTTTATTCTGTTTTTTTTTTGGTATATGATAGTCTTTATCTAATATACAATTAAGGAATGTCAGCCAACATTCAAACACTTTAGCTCTCGAATTCCACCTCAGAGGGCAGGTGTGAAGCTGAAAACCAGCGCTGCTCGAGAATACGATTCCAACAGCATCAGCTGAGCTTCCTCCCTTTGTCTAATTTTTTGTAGCATTTTGTTAACATTTCAATTAATGATGATTGCTGTAGTATGATTTAGACAATAAATAACTTTCTTTCTTTCTTTCTTTCTTTAACTTTGACTTCGCGCATAGCACACTGTCGCAGAATTTAACCACGATGGGTCTTGGTTTCGTGGCTGTTGGTCGTCCTAAACGATAGGAGCACTTAATACTAGAGCTTGAAAAGATGTGATGTTGATGACGTCTTCAGACTTTTCTTCAGGAACACCATGAAGCAGTAGCATCTTCCGTCTTCTTCTCATCTCTTGACGGTCCATCTCTAGAGCAAGAAACTCCACTTGTCGCTGTAGTGTGCTTAATGTGAATGCGATAAAGGTTTTAAGTACTTTGAAGTCAGATGCTAAAGAGGTAGTAGTAACCGGAGATGATTTTTGTAGGTCTTGTTGGAATTCGTTCATCTTCATATGGAACATTTCTGACATTGCTGATAAAGACTCTTTAATAGACTCTATGGTGAAAGTGATGTTAATAATTTTCGTTTTAAATGAAGGTTTCGTTTTAAATGAAGTGAATTTTGAAGGAAATTACTTGCTGGTAGGTATTGTTAGTTATGTAGTACTATTCTTCATGTAAATGTTAAATATTAGGACTTATTTTAAAATTAAAAATAAGCAGTAAAAAATACGTGTGCACTTATTCACTCCTACCCGCCGAAAAAAAGATATATCCAACTGGACAATTATAATAATAATAATAATAATAATAATAATAATAATAATAATAATAATAAACTTTAATAAATTAGTGGGAATTGTATATATTTTAGCTCAATGCCCATGCCTAGTTCATCCAACATGCAGTATAATTACCAAAAACCATGGAATAAATTACCACAAAACATCTACAATAATTTTATTAATAGAAATTTTCAACAAAGACCAGTAATTAATAATGTCATTACGAAACCTGCCAGTATACAAAGAAAATGCTTACTCTGTAAACAAAACCAGCATGCCTTATTTCAGTGTAAAATGTTTTTAGATTCGTCACCACAAAATCGGCTTAATATAATTGAAAGAAATAATTTATACAAAAACTGTGTAGTTACGCATTTAGAAAAGTTCGTTGTTCGTGGGTTCGTTCGTGGAATGTTCATCGGAAAAAACTTGTCGATTCTGCAATGATAAACATAATAGGTTGCTACATAATGCATATGCATATGTTACTTTTGCACCATCTACTTCTAAGAAAAACGAAACACCAAAATCTAACATATGTGTTACCAATTTACCATTTAAACCTACCCCTAAGTTATTAGCGACAGCAATGATTAACATAAAAGGGGTGGACGGCTCCCAGCATACCATGCGCGCTCTTATCGACCCGTGCGCGGAATTATCTCTCATCACCGAGAACGCAGCTCAAATATTAGGTTTACCACGGATCAAGCGCAACTGTGTGGTAGTAGGAGTAGGAGCGAAGGCCAACAATAGCAGAGGAGTTATAAAACTTACCATCTCTTCTCCTACCAGCAATTTTATATTCAAGACCGAAGGTTATGTCATGAAACACATTGTCGGAAACTTACCAAGTGAATCATTCGAGAAACCAACATTAAACCTTCAGAAGTTGTCACTAGCGGACCCTGAATTCTATAAAAGCAAACCAGTAGACCTTATTTTAAGTGTGGATACATATGAATTAATAATTCTATCAGGAGTTATCCGTAATGATATATCGCAACCGATTGCTCAAAACACCAAGCTCGGTTGCATTCTATGGCACTGTAAAACCTGTTCAATAAAGATGCAATGTCGTCAGGATTGATTTAAAAGACATACAGAGGTTTTGAGAGATTGAAGACGTGGCGGATAACTCTATAAAAATGTCCCATAATGATATAATGACAACAATACCAAATACATACAGAACGTCAACTAGAAGGCCATTACGTTGTAAGTTTACCCCTCAAACCAGAGGTGACTGAAAAATTGGGAGAATCTAAAACCAAAGCCGTTGCCCGGTTTCGTCAGTTGGAGAAAAGATTTACCAAAAATAAAGTTAGCGATCAAAATTATAAAGATTTTATAAATGAACATATAAATTTAAACCATATGATTAAATGCACAAGTAATAATAATAATAATATATCCTTTATTGTACACCATCAAAAGAACACAATACAAGTAATTTAATTTAAATATGTACAACCAGGCGGCCTTATTGCTAAAAAGCAATCTCTGCCAGACAACCTGGGAGAGGAGGAAACAAGAAAAATACAGAAAGGTAGACGGCATACTAAATAATTATAAATGAAATAACATTAAAAATTAAGTACATTAATAAACATACAGATATACCATAAATAAATATCAACAAATAAAAGTTTAATAAATACATATTATATCTATATAATAACTACATACACATACATAACATAAATATAAATATATATATTATACATACATAAAATATATACACTCACATATTAATAGTATAAATTTATAAAGAAAGAAAGTGTTCATTTAAACGCTTCTTAAAAATAGCTATATTTTTAGAGCATTTGATTTCAATTGGCAGCTCGTTCCATAAGAGGACAGCTTGTACTGCAAAAGAACAACCAAAAAATGTTGTACTATGATTTGGTAAGCTTAGTTTGTAATTTTCAGAGGATCTTAAAATTTCCGAATTTGCACCAAGAAATTTAAATTTTCGTTTCAAGTAGGATGGTGAAGATGGGTGAAACAAGATAGAGTAGAGAAGAGTTGAGATGTGAGAATTCCGGCGAAGGCGAACAGGAAGCCACTTGAGTTTTTTTCGATATTCTGAGACATGGTCATATTTACGTAGGCCAAATATGAACCGGATAGCGATATTCTGAAGGCGCTCAAGTTTATTCAGCTGATCTTGAGAAAGATTAAGATAGCTAGCGTCTGCGTAGTCCATAATAGAGAGTAGAAGAGATTGTGCGAGCGCAATTTTGGTAGGAATAGGGAGAAAGTTTCGTAAGCGCCTTAGAGAACCTGCAGTGGCAAACACTCTCCGACTCACTTCGCTGACTTGATTATTCCAAGATAAAGTCTGATCAAAATGTACTCCCAGATTCCTAACTCTGTCTAAGTAAGGTATTTTGATACCATTGAAAGAGATTGAAGGCAGGCTGCTTGGATCAACTTTCCTAATAAATTTGGAGCTACCAATTATTATTGCCAGGGTCTTCGCGGGATTTACAGTAAGTCCGTAGTGCTTACACCAGTCACTAATGAAATCCAAGTCTGAGTTAATGGTGGACACTGCTTCGGAAAGATTTTCGAGTTGCGAAGATGAGTAAAGTTGAAGATCGTCTGCGTACAAGTGGTAGAGAGAATCAAGTTTAGAAGTAATACAATTAATGAAAAGTGAAAAAAGGAGAGGAGACAGCACGCCACCTTGAGGCACACCGGCATTGACATCGCACCAATTGGATTCAAATTCATCAATCTGTATGCGCTGCCGGCGTCCTTGTAGATAACTACGAAACCAATCAGTCGCTGGAGGAGATATGTTAATAGACCTAAGCACATTAACCAAGACATCAAAGTCCACACTGTTGAATGCATTGCTAAAATCCAAAAGTACAAGTATGGTGAGCTGTCGTCGATCCATGGCTAGTCGTATATCGTCAGTGATTTTTATGAGAGCAGTAGTCGTACTATGACCAGGGCGGAAACCGGATTGGAGAGGATTAAGGATGTTGTTACTGTTCAGAAAAAGGCTAAATTGTTGATAAACAAGACGTTCGAAGACTTTAGAAAGGAATGGTAGTATTGATATCGGTCGGTAATCGGAATATGCAGAGGGTTTAGATTTTTTTGGAATGGGAATAATTTTAGCTAATTTCCACTCCTGAGGAAATATACCGGATGCGATGGAGGAGTTAAAGGATATTGGTTATAACAGGGCAAATAATTTCGATTATAGGGATGATCATATTACGACTAATGCAATCGTAGCCTACTGCGTTAGAAGCAATGGATAACACATTCTTTTTAACATCACTCTCAGCGAACTGACAGAAACTCAAGGATGAAAAATCAGGAGTTGGAAGAGAAGAAAGGAAATCAACGTCTATTTTGTTAGAAAAGGCATGGCATGAAGATTGTTTACCAACTCCTAAGGATTTTAGAAATTTCCACACTTTTGCGGAGTCTTCATTCTCAATAGATTTATGAATGTGGCGTCGCTGCGCATCTCTACACAACTTGTTGCAGCGGTTTCTGATCGTTTTATATTTATCACGATTCATATCAGTGTTATCTTTCCTCAGCTTAGATTTGGCCCAGTTTTTCTTGGCCATCAGTGCTTTTAAGTCCTCAGTCAGCCAAGGTGCAGGAAAATGTCTTATCCTAACACGCCTACTTGGTGCATGCTTATCATAAAGTTGAGTGATCAAGGAATTAAATAAAGTAACCTTAAGGTCGATGTTAGCTGCCGTTCGTAGATAGAAAAAGGAGGTCATGGTAAGAAAATTATGTTGTAGGACACTGACCATGCTTAGAAACGAGGTTAGGAGAAGATACTAGAATTAGATCTAAAAGTGATGGTGTACTGTTAGGAAAAGTACGAGTAGCATGAAGGGGAAGAATGTGTAAATTAAGTGAGTTTATTATTGAAGTAAATTGACTACTACGGTGATCACCCTTTAGCAAGCATGTGTTGAAATCACCCATAATAATGTTATGATTATATAAAGGTGTGAAGGTTTCAAGTAAGGATTCGAAAGATGAAAAATAATTTACTTGTGAGTTGGGTATATAAAAGACACCCAGAAGGATTTTGGTATTAGATAAGACAATTTCAAGTAGGAGCTGTTCGATTGAGTCGGTAGGTGGAGGTTGTGCTGAAATGCTAATAACTGAAAAAGGAATATTAGCACGTAAGTAAATACACGCTACACCTCCCCCGACCCTACCAATTCGATCGTTTCGTATAAGATGAAAGCCGGGTAATGAATAACACGTAGAAGGCAGACATGGCTTAAGCCAAGATTCCGAAACGAGAATAGTTTGAACATTAAGAGTGTCAAAGGACGCTAGCATTTCGGGATAATGTGCCGGAATACTCTGAGCATTGATATGGATAACGTTAAAGTGGTTTTGGATATTTAAGAAATTAGATTTTAGAGTTTCATGTAATGGTGCAGAAGACGTACTGTGAAAACTGTCTTCACTGCCAAGATCATCGGAGGAACAAGACATAAAATAATCACTATGTGAGCTATCATATCACGACATAATGTAATAAACTAATCGTATATAATAAATACAACAATACGTATAAAAACAATAAAAATATATATCCTTATAATATATAGAGTATATTTAAATAATATTATATATAATATTAAAAAACCACAAAAAAAAATGTAAAAATAAAAAACAAAAATCCTATTTCTCCTCACCCACCAGCAGTCAGGTAATGTCGATATAGGAATTAACACTTAACTAATTAAAATACAATAGCAAGGTATATAAAGCTAATAAAAAAAAAAACACAATAAGCCAAGCTATGCATAAGGCAGATATTTAACAAAAAAAAAAAATCTATTCTAATATTAGCAAGACAGCATAGCCACATGAATCAATTAAAAATAAAAACACTGCAGACAACAAGCAGAGCTACTAATTAATGATAAAAAATCTATACTGTATTTCATCATCACTAAGTAAATTAATTCAGTCATTTGTCTATGTAATGATGATCTATGGTAGCAGTTGTCGCTCAATTGTCAAATTGTCAAATGTCACTTGTCATTGTCACTGCCTGCAAACTACAAAACATAAGTAACAACAACAAACTACAAAGTACAAAATATAAACTACAAATAGCAAACTATAAAACTATATAAAGCAAACAAAGTAAATTAAATTAGTTATAATGATTGGAATACGAAAGCGTAGCTGGTAACAAAGCTTTGCACAAAAGCAATAAGCACAAACAACAGGATTTTTAAGTGAATAACTCTGTACTACCACAAATATTAAGTTATAAAAAAAATTTAAAAATATATAAAATAAAAATAATACCTATTAGACACAAAAGCAAAAAGATTGTAGTAATGATCTGATGTTTATGATGGAAGAAGTAATAAAATATAAAGAAAACCGAACATGATAAGTAACATGACACTTGAATGTTATTGACCTCATTGTGTATTTCGATCCGAGTCTGAAGTGGTCATTGACTCGGATTCGCGCTTCGTTTTGCATCAGCAAAGACATCGACTGGATATTCGTTGAATGACCTAATGTATAGTGGCCCTAATTTACAAGAAGACCTTTTCTCACTTATCATGCGATGGAGGCAATATAAAATAGCTTTCACCGCTGATATTGAGAAGATGTTCAGGCAGATTTTAGTTCATCCAGATGACCAGGCTCTTCAAAAGATTATATGGAGAGATTCGGAAAACCAACCTTTACAGGAATACCAATTAGCGACTGTTACGTACGTTACCAAGGCTGCACCATTTTTAGCCATGATAACTCTAAAACAGCTAGCTAAAGACGAAGGTCACCGGTTTCCGGAGGCAGCAGAGGTTCTCACCAATAGCTTTTACATGGACGACCTTCTTTACGTAGACCATGATCTCAAATCTGCAAAGAGTTTAATATCTGAACAAATAAATCTCTTAAAATCAGGAGGTTTTAATCTAAGGAAGTGGTCTACCAATAAACCAGAAATATTAGAAAACCACCACTCTTTCGCCCGTTACAACCAAACTAAAATTAATTTTTCAAGAAGTTTGGCTTCAAGATTTACAGTGGGACGACAATTAACCAGATACCATCGTCACTAAATGGAAAGCTGTTGAAGCGAGTATTATTAAAATTAATAACATCACCATACCGAGATGGCTACAATGCTACAAAACGGACACCATAGAATTACACGGTTTTTGTGATTCCTCGGAAAAGGCCTACGCATGTGTAGTATATTGCCGAGTCAACGATATTTCTAAAAGTCAACCATCAGTAGTCATCGTTACGGCCAAATCTCGTTTTTTTTTTTTTATGTTACAAGTTGATAAACAAGCATACGACCCACCTGATGGGAAGTGGTTGCCGTAGCCTATGAGCGCTTGCAGCACCATTAGTAGGTGCCACTCACGCGTTGCCAACCTCGAGATATTGGTTCTTAAATCTCCTCTGCCTAGTAATTTCACTAGCGTACAGTGCCCTTCAAACCGGAACACAGTAATGCCTAAGCACTACTATTTGGCGGCAGAATATTTGACACTGCGGTGGTACCTACCTAGCCGGCCTCTTGCAACAAAAGACCTACCAGTGTGACTGATTGCACTGGTAGAATAATCTCTGCTGTGACAGAGGTTATCCCAACAGCGGGCGATGGGGTCGTCACATCCCGACGCCGATAGTACCTATCAATAAAAATGTATCTCTACGAGGACTAGAATTATGTGCAGCGGTTTTACTTGCAAAACTTATAAAAATCACTAGTCAATGCCTATCAAATTACCATATAAAAATCTACGGTTGGTCTGTCTCTACAGATGGTGATCCTAGCCGGTGGCAGCCATTCATCGCGAATAGGGTTAAACAAATCACTGACGTCATACCATCCATCAGTTGGCATTATGTATCGACCAAAGATAACCGGAACAACTGATAAATCATCGTACGTGGTGGAATGGACCAACGTGGCTTTCGACATTTGATGAAACAAAAATAACCAAAACTAATTACTCAACAAACGAAGAACTTAAAAAGTCGATTCAAATAAATATTTCAACATTAATATATAATAACGAGGTCGTTGACGCTATATTGTGCAGATACAGCAATATTACACGCGCAACTTGAGTACTGGCTTGGATGTTTCGAATCACATTACGTTCAAAAAATAAACCACCATACCTACTATATTAGAAATAAGACAAGCAAAAAATATATTAATTAAACATGTACAGCAATTGGAATTTTTAGAGGAAACTCATTAGAAAAAAATATATTAGAAAATATAACCAACCTAATCCTAAAGGAAATTTATTAAAATTAAGACCATTTATTGATGACCAAGGTATTTTGTGAGTGGGTGGACGAATAACAAATGCTAACATTCAAAACCAAATGAAACATCCTTGCATTTTACCACATAATCATCATCTTACCAACATGATCATTGGCCAAGCTCATAAAATGACCTTCCACGGGGGTGCACGCTTAACCCTCTCGTGATTGCGTCAGCAATATTGGATTATAAGTGGAAATAGCGCTGTAAAGAGAAGGCTCCGGCAATGTGTCCTTTGTAGAAAATATGATCCCGTGAAACAAAAGCAGTTGATGGGAGGCTTGCCAGCAGCTAGGACAAATATGTCTCCACGTCTTAACCATACAGGTGTTCATTTTACCGGCTTTGTAGACGTGAAATCGGCTAAAGAGGTGTCAAATCTACAAAGGGATACATCGCGGTTTTTGTTTGTATGGGAACCAAGACCATACATCTAGAACTCGTATCAGACCTCACCGCTTCAGCGTTTATAGCAGCTCTTCGTAGACTTTCCGCTAGGAGAGGAGCTCCCGGCCACATTTACAGTGACAACGGGACAAATTTCATCAAGGCGAATAGGATATTACAAGAAGAGATCGTCAACTTAAAATCAATATTAGACGAACAATTCTATTCGGAACTACTCGATATGCAGATTGAATGGCACTTCAACGCACCATCATGGCCTAGCGCGCGAGGCCTCTGGGAAGCAGCTGTGAAAAGCCTGAAATACCACTTAAAGCGAGTGATAGGGGAACAAAGACTAACATATGAAGAATTCTCAACATTGTTAGCTCAGTTAGAAGGCTATCTCAACTCACGACCTTTATGTCCATTGAGTGAAGATGAAGTGTGATAAAAATAGTGTATAAGATGCTTTCTTTATAGTAATAAGTCTAATGTAAGTGCTACTTAATAACAAGTGTAGCAACCTGAGATAATAGACTTTTAAGTACAAATTTTATTAAATTCCTCTTATTATGTAGTACTATTCTTCATGTAAATGTTAAATATTAGGACTTATTTTAAAATTAAAAATAAGCAGTAAAAAATACGTGTGCACTTATTCACTCCTACCCGCCGAAAAAAAGATATATCCAACTGGACAATTAGTGGGAATTGTATATATTTTAGCTCAATGCCCATGCCTAGTTCATCCAACATGCAGTATAATTACCAAAAACCATGGAATAAATTACCACAAAACATCTACAATAATTTTATTAATAGAAATTTTCAACAAAGACCAGTAATTAATAATGTCATTACGTAAATTACCACAAAACATCTACAATAATTTTATTAATAGAAATTTTCAACAAAGACCAGTAATTAATAATGTCATTACGAAACCTGCCAGTATACAAAGAAAATGCTTACTCTGTAAACAAAACCAGCATGCCTTATTTCAGTGTAAAATGTTTTTAGATTCGTCACCACAAAATCGGCTTAATATAATTGAAAGAAATAATTTATACAAAAACTGTGTAGTTACGCATTTTGAAAAGTTTGTTGTTCGTGGGTTCGTTCGTGGAATATACGTATATAGTGTGTGATATACGGGAACACAACACTATACATTTATGAATCCAAAAAGCAACGTAGGTTATGATAAGTAATCTCATGATACTCACTGGTGATCTCGAGATCCAATTAAAATATCGTATATATCACATACGATATAACATTTACGACTTAATGTATCGTATGTAATCGATACGACATTTTAGACTGTCATAATAGCGAATATGAAAAGAAACTAAAACTACTAGTCATAATATACAATACACACCTTGCATTCGTGACGTCAATTCAATAAAATTATTTGAATCGAAGTCATCGGCAAAATTTTCTTTTATATCAGACGAATTTTCGTTTTTTACCCTTATAACTCTTGCTAGAACGCAAAGAATTTGGGCTGTGTTCCTAATTCATTAACTAGAAAATTTGTTCATTATAATAATTATGATAAAAAACGTTGTGTAGTCAGATTAATGTAGGTTTTCGTTTCTAAAAACCCTGTGTAATTAAACAAGTCCTCGCGTAACGCATTCGCAAAGTAGATTGTGGGAAGTGATAGATACGCGGCGCGGGCGACGCACGTTCCTCGCTTCCACTCCGCTGTGATCGATCGCAAAGGACAATAGAATACTCTACTTTGCGTCTTTCATTTAGATACTATAGTTTACCTTCGGTAACTTGGTAAATATGTACAAATCACCAAATATTTTTAATTCAGATAATAATATACATTGATATAAGATGATTTATGAAAAAAACGCAAATACCTATTTTTGTGGCATACGATAACATTCGTAGGAGGGGTCGATTTCATGAAACAATACAAAAATTGTGTCAATAAATTTCAACTAATTAATTTCAATCTTTGCAAACTAGACTAATCAATAGGATAGGCACCCAGAGTTTTAGCACAATATAAATTCTCAATATAAACCAACAATAAACTCAAAATAAATCATAATTTTTTCTTGTTTTTTTATTGGATTTTGATTTTTACCAGTATTACAGCAATATTACTTTCAATATATCACGGCTATCCGATACAGACATAAATAATTATGATAAAACCGTTCGGCTGTTCTGACACTATCTTTTAGTCTATTGTAGCAAAGAATCTATCGTAATAATTAATATAAGTAGTTGTATGTAGTCTGTATGTATGTATATGAAATTAATTCAACCTAATCAAAGAAACAAAACCAGTTGTCATGAAAACCGAGGTAGAATTTTATTTAAAATTATAAATATACTAATTAAAATTATTTTTAAAATTAATTAATAAAAAATAATGTAAATGCAATTTATGTATTATGTTAAACGTTTTGGGTTATATTATATACGAAATATGCAGTTTGTATACTTATTTCTTGTGAAAATAAGTAAAATAACTTACATTAATCGGCAATTGCCAAAAACTTGACCAATATATAAAAAAATCACATAAAGCAAGTTGTTCAAAATTTTCAAACGCGTTTTTCTCGAAATGACATTCGTGTGAGTTGACATGGTATTGCCTATTTGCGTACAAATATGAAGTTGTTAAATAATTTTTACCAGATATACATCTATACGTGCGAATAGGTTTGTTTATATATTAGATCTTCAATAATAATAAACTCACTAGCTGCTTCTATACTTATAGTCTAAGGTCTATACAAATATTTTAGAATTTCGTTTCTGAGTATTTTATATTATGATCCTATATAACGTTGAAAATGGAGCTATTATTAATATTATACCTAGTAATTACGAAATTATCGGTCTTAATATAATGTAAAGTGCAAGTGATCCTACCTAATAAAGTCATGATGAAAATAATATTATATTAACCTACAAAATTTATTGTATTACGGTATTTATTTTGAAATAGATTTTATTGTTAATTTTCAATGCTATAAATGCTGATCACATATTATAAGGCTGCTCTTTCCTTCACATAATTGGTTAATTTATTATCGTTAGGGCACTTTTGAATAATTAAAAAACGTGCAACAGTCATTCAAATCTTTGATACCTACAATTGCAATTTTTAATTATTTTTTTCACTATCTGTCATAATAACTTTGAAATATTTAATAAAATTTATATATTTATATTTTCATATCTTAAATGACTGCGAACCTTTCCGCGGGTTCGGCAGGTCAAAACAATACATATATTACATTACATTAAACATTAACTTTGTTGTATATTTATTGCTTTTCTCTTGTAAACTATATTATATTACTTTACCGGCAGTGTCAATTTAAGTTTAATTTGTGCTTCACACCTATATTAATAAGTTAGCCCTTCAGGAACTTCAATTACTTAATACTGTAAAAATCTCTTAATTAAAGGTATCTCAATTAAAATCACAAACTCAATAGTATAAACTTTTAATTCCACTTCATACACTTCTCTTTAATACTTGCGTTTACACTATATTTTCTGAACACCTTACTCACTAATTATACACAAGTATAAACTTCCTCCAAACTGTATAATAGTAGGACTTGTGATTCTAACCGAATTTGGTCAGAGATTCGACACTCGCGATACCGTAGCTAAGACTGCCGCCTAGCGACTGTACACGCCTTTTATAAATGGCTGTTTTATCTTTTTTCTCATTTACCCACTAATTTATTTCGTAACTGTCTATTATTTTAACGTTAAAGTACCCACTATTTTACAGTTCGGCCGTCCTGCTTTGAAACACGTCCTCGTGTTTCCATACATCAATCGAAGAGTTAGTTATGTCCCGTGGGACCCCATTTTTGCAAACAAAGTAATTCCTCCGAATGTCGGTTGCGACATGTTCTTAGAACATAAGTGCTGAATTGTTATTTTCATTGTTCGTCATTTTGTATTAAATAAATTCACAATATTCTTAGCATCCAATTCTGCTAGTTGTTGTCTTTAATTTTAATTCCTTTATTTTATTAGTTTTAAATTTAATTAAAATTAATTATTTTTTAAAACACAAGTTGAAGCTCCCGAAACTTGACTGGCGCAGCCGGTAGGATCGCTCAAAAATAAAATATACTATCCAAGTATTCTATAAAACTCTCGAAGAAAGGAATTTAATATAGTATACTGAGCGATCCTGAAGAACCAAACCAAAAATTTTGTCTAAACTCGGGTGTGAAAAGTGCATATTGTGTTCGTGATGAGGCTGAACGGTTGGTGAGTCAAATTCCTCGCTATCCTCTCAAATATCCTATCACTTGTTATTGCAAAATTAATTTCTTTTGTTATAACGTATCTGGTTTAAATATTTTAATTAGATTATTATTTGCTAATACCTACTGTATTACGTATTTTATTAATATTTAATTTTAAAAAAAATTGTGTTAATAAAATTAAAGTTCTCTTAAATTTAGTATTAAATAGTAATTTCTATAGACTTCAAATTCAGTCTTAATAGAACAGTAAACGAAATTAAAACTTACAATTCAGTTTTAATTTTAATAATTTTATATAGTTTCAATTTTAATATTAATTAAGGATATTTGTATTTTTGCTTTTATATGCTTTTATTATTTGTGTTTTCTGTGTGTATTTTACAGTTATTCTGATCTTTATTTTTGTGTGTGTAAAATCTTATTTTTAAATTCCCAAAATGGTTGATGCCGCTGAATTAGTCGAAAATAATATTTCTATCGCTAACATTTATAAACTTATTCCTGAATTTTCCGGAGAGACACGGTTACTAAATTTATTTTTAAAAAAATGTGAGTATATGATTTTAAATTGCCAAGGTTCATTAGAACAAAATCAGTATTTAAAGGAATGCATAACGAGTAAGCTGAGAGGCGACGCAGCTGTCCTTATCAGTGAGCGTAACGATTTAGATACGTGGGAAGATTTAAAGAAAATATTAATACAGCATTTTGGCGATCCTCGGAGTGAGGAATGTATTTCGATCGAATTAGAAAATTTAAAAATCTTACCTAGTGAAAATTACTTAGACTTTTGCAATAGGATACAGGGTGTTAGATCCATACTATTTTCAAAGGTTAACCAACTTTCAAATGAAACCCTCAGAGAGGCAAAATATATTATTTATAATAATACCGCATTAAATACATTTTTATACAACTTACCCGAGCATATGGTTAGGTTAATAAGACTTTAAAATCCGTCAACCTTGGAAGACGCCCTCACTTATGTCTTAGAAGAGGTCAATTTCCAAGATCAGTATAATTTAAGGAGTAAAATGCTCAATAATTCTAGAATGCTTAACCCAAGTTCTCCACACCATATGGCTCAATTTAAATTTAATTCACCTCCAACAAATTTTAAGACATTTAATTCTCCAAGTCAACAATTTAAATTCGGAGTTCAAAATACTGCTACACCGATAAAGCCTCCCCATGTGGTATCTCAACCAATGGGATTCAGGCCTCCGTTAATAGCACCACAATTTAGATTCGGTATACCCAACAGGCAATACATACCCCAGACGCCGGTTAACCCTAATTATGGTCATCGCCCCGTTAACACTTTTACAAGTTACAGACCTATTTTAAATAACGCACCACAACAGTTTGGATATCGTTTACCCAGCAACTTTGGATATAGACCGAACATACCCCAAAATATTCCTAAATTAAATGACGTTTCAATGAGAACTGCCCCCGTAAAACCCAGTTTCCCTATAAATGAACTTGACGCACATAGTAATGATAATCGAAATTGTTATTATGAGCCGTATGACCAAACTTTAACATACCAAGACGACAATTACAATGAATATCATAACGACATGAATGAATACGTGACTATAGATGAACAGACTGATAATATGACGGATGAATCTACTTATAAAAATGAAGAGGAAAATAAAATTGAAAATTTTTACATAGGAGCCTCACCTCCCAGAAACAAGAAATAATAGAATTAAACTTTGATTATAATTTAAAGCTGCCTTATATTTATATCCCTGACATAGACGGTAAATTCATGTTAGATACTGGTAGTACAAGATCATTTATAAGCCCAAAAAGGCTAACGAATATTTTCATCAAGCTAAATACTACGAACCCTTTCAAGTCGTAAGCACACATGCTACTAGTGCTCATAATGAAGTTATTAATATTCCACTATTCTCTATTTTCAAAAGTTATGATTTTCACAAGTTTTATGTATATAACGTAGACAATAGATATGACGGACTAATAGGACTAGACTTACTATTACATTTAGAGGCAGATATTAGACTAAAAGAAAAACTCATTAAAACGAAAAACGCGATAATACCAATTGTATATAATCCAGTAAATGTTATACAATTAGCCCCTCGAACTGAACAAAGAGTTAAACTTCCGACAAACATGTGTCATGGTAATGCCATTTTAAATTTTAAGCAATTTTGCAAAGGTGTTAGAATGCCTAGTGCTATAGTTAAATGTAACAATGGTTTTGCTACTACAATAATACAGAATACCCTAGACAAAGAAATGACATTGACAATAACAGCCCCTTTTGACGTGACTAAACTCGATAATGAGTGCATATTAAATGAAATATATGACGAAAACAAAATAGAAATTGATAGTTTACTTAAAGAAAACCTTTTAAAATTACGACTAGACCATATGAATAAAGAAGAACGTGACGTAATTTACAAATTATGTATGGAATACAAAGACATATTTTACTGTGATCAACTTCCACTGACTTTTACCAATCAGGTTAAACATCAAATAAGAACGACTAACGACGACCCAATATACATAAGACCATATATACAAGCGCCAGCACAAGCTGCTGAAATTAAACGACAGGTAGAAAAATTACTAAATGATAATGTCATCCAGGAATCACACTCTCCCTGGAGTGCACCAGTACATCTTGTACCCAAAAAGATGGATGCTTCTGGTGAAATAAAGTACAGAAATGGTTATTGACTACCGACGACTTAATGACATAACTGTGGACGATAAATATCCCTTACCTCATATAACTGATCTTTTTGACAAATTAGGAAAAAGTACTTATTTTACGACATTAGATTTGGCTAGTGGTTACCATCAGATAGAAATAGAAGAAAAAGACCGACCAAAGACAGCTTTTAGTACACAGAATGGACATTACGAATTCCTTCGGATGCCATTTGGACTTAAGACAGCACCAGCGACATTCCAAAGAGCAATGGACAACGTTCTGCGTGGCTTACAAGGAATACACTGTCTAGTCTATTTAGATGATATTCTTATCTTTTCATCAAGTCTAGAAGAGCATCTTAGTAAACTACGAGCAGTCTTTGACAGAATTCGACAGACTAATCTTAAAGTACAACTAGACAAATCAGAATTTTTACGGAAGGAAATACTGTATTTAGGCCACACGATTACACCTGACGGACTTAAACCCAATAATGACAAAATTCAATCAGTACTAGACTACCCATTGCCCAGAACGCAAACTGAGATAAAAAGATTTTTAGGATTCATAGGTTATTACCGACGTTTCATTAAAGACTTTTCTAAAATAACACAACCTTTGACTGCCTGTTTAAAGAAAGGACGAAAGTTAATCATTGACCAAAACTATACCGACGCTTTTCAGAAATGCAAAGAACTATTAACAAATGCACCCATTTTACAATATCCTGACATGACTAAGCCATTCATCTTAACTACAGATGCTTCCGAAATAGCTATCGGAGCCGTATTATCGCAAGGCCATATAGGAAGCGATAAACCAATAGCCTATGCTAGTAAAACTTTGACTGAGACTGAAAGAAAATACAGTACTATTGAACGTGAACTCTTAGCTATTATCTGGGCCGTAAAACATTTCAGACCATACCTTTATGGACATAAATTTACTATATATACTGACCATAAACCACTAAGATGGTTATATCAATTAAAAGAACCAAATAGTAAACTGACCAGATGGCGACTAAGACTACAAGAATATGACTTCGACATCATACATAAAAACGGAAAACAGAATGTTAACGCTGACGCTTTGTCCCGTATCAAAGTAAACGCAACTGACCATGATATTGCTTCTGTGATAGTTAATGTGGACGAAAAAGAACAAAGATTGCAGGAATATTTAAATGACGTGACAGAAGAAATTACTAGGTTATCTCGAAGACGACCGACTGACGACTCGAGAACCTTGACTGTTTCCGACGTATCTAAGACAATAAGTATATCTGATGAATCTGATCAAAATAAAGATAATAATACCCCAAACTACCCTCTTAGATCAGAAACTCCGTCAAGCATTGAAACTGTTCATTCAGCTCGCGATATGGAGAATTTCGGTATTCCCATTCTCCACGAGGCTATTGACACTAAACCACGACAAATAATTGTTTATACATGGTTTAGGGACAGTATTCAAGTTAGAGACATATCAACTAAAGCTCAGAAAATAATGGAGATTTTCTTGCCCATTAATAACGTAGAACTAATTACACAGTTTCTTAAAGAATACATAAAGGATAAGACTAAGTATTATATTTATTTTGAACACGAGCAGCATAGAAAAGATTTTGCTAATACAATTATTAGGTTATTTAAAGAAGGCCAGGTTACATTCGTTGAGTGTACGGAACGGGTTGTTTTAATAGAGGATGAAGGCGAACAAAAAGCCATCGTCGTCAAATATCATCAGGGTAAGACATGCCATCGTGGTATTAGAGAAACACTGACCAGAATTCGTCGTAGTTATCACTGGCCAAACATGCAAGAGACTGTTTCTGCTTATATTAATACATGTGAATCTTGTAAGAAAATGAAATATGACAGAAACCCTATTAAACCCGAACTACAATTAACACAAACACAGTCAGCCCCATTTCAAGAAGTTTTTATAGACATTTTCACCATTGAAGGTCGATACTATTTAACTATAGTCGATGCTTTCAGTAAATTAGGTCAGGCAATAGAAATTTCTAATAGATCTACCCCAGAGGTCGTTAGAGCTCTAATAAAATACTTTTCTTTTTACGGTGTTCCTAAGAAAATTTCATGTGATCCCGGTTCAGAATTTAATAATGATCTTATGAAAGAATTAGGTGCTTTATATAAAATTAATTTACATATAGGCACCCCAAATAGCCCTAATTCCATGGGCATTGTTGAGAGATTCCATTCAACAATCATAGAAATATATAGGCTAGCACGTTATGAACAAAAATGTATTGATGCCGCATCTGTAATGACATATAGTATAATGGCATATAACCATAGTATACATTCAGCAATAGGACTTACTCCTTTCGAAGTAGTTTTCGGACATACGGACAGTAATGATAGTTTTAATATTAACTTTGAAAAGAATTTAATTCAGCAATTAATTAAAGATCATTCAAAAAGAACCAAATATTTATACAAATATATAGCGGAAAAGTTAGTTATAGGTAAGAAAAATATTATACGTAAAAGGGGTGGTGAAGAATTTCAAGAATTAGAAATAGGTACACCCATTTTCGTTAAGGATGTTAATAAAAGAAAAAGTAAGGACAAACCCCGCTATAAAAAGGCAATAGTTACAAACGAGCCTGAACGAAATATAATACCCATAAAAATAGCGGACAGACCGACTAAAACACATTTAAAGAATATTAAACGACCTCCACAGGTGGTGTCTCGTTTCCCTGCTATGGATCCCGACGAGCCAGGCCATTCTTCTAGAAAGGATTAACGAAAATCCGGGCATACTTCCTGTTAAACAAGGAGAAGCGTATATAAAACAAGACAACTGGTTGATAATTAAAATCTTAGATTTAAGTACAATAGTTGATGATTTAACTTTAAATATAAATCAATACTTAGAGTTTTTACGAATAATAAATAAAGATAAAATATTAGCACTTGAGTTTTTAGGTTTAAATAGTCAAGCAAACTATTTGAAAGAGATGTCTATCGACAAAATAAAGCAATTATTGCCAACCAAACGATTTAAGAGAGGGTTAATTGACCCCTTAGGATCTTTTATAAAAATCATTACAGGCAATTTAGACCATAGTGATGCAATAAAATATGAGAAGCTCATAACCAATATTAAAAGTCAAGAGCAAGCAACGACAAAAAGATAACGCTCATCTCCAAAATTTTAGATCATTTTATAAATTCTACCGAAGTAATTATGGAAAACTCACGTATATTAGATACGCGATTAAAAAGTCTCGAAGGAATAGTTAAGGATATAGGTAAAAGCGACATTAATCATAAGTATTTTGTATATTCATTAAGTCTTTTTAATCAATTTATTAACAATTTTCGTTCAATCTACGATAAATTAAGTGAAATAGAAACAGCCTTAGCGTTAAGTAAAGTCTCTGTATTACATAAATCAATCATAAATTCTACTGAGCTTTTACATTTATTCCAATTTATAGACAAACATGATAATTTAATGTATCCCGCAAATGAACAAAATTTAATTAACTTAGAAGAAACATTAAATGTAAAGGCTTATCTTAAATCAAACCAGATAACGTTTCTAATAGAAGTACCTTTAACTGATAACAAAACATACTCTTATTATAAATTGTATTCCTTGCCCATGTATAACGAATCCAATAATCTTACCTACATAGTGGTACCTGAATATCCTTTCCTACTAGCGAGCGGAGTAAAATACCAACCTCTAATACGAGCATGTAAGGATATCGCACAAGGTCAGTTCCTTTGTCAAATGGATGATTTGGACCTGTATTCTAGAGAAACCTGTATAGAGCAACTAATGCTGTATCAATATAACGGTTCAAAATGCATCCAGCATCCTGTTAATGTTAACGAATTGAAAGCACAAAAAATATCCATAGATAAATGGATTTTGTACAGCCAGAAAAGGTCTATCATCTCACAAAGTTGTAGTAATGATGTAGTACGACAACCTGTCCTTGGTACTTAAATATTAAGTTTAGACCAAAACTGCTACGCTGAAATTGGAAGTCTACACCTGGAAGGACGGCGATTGATTGGTAGCAACGTTTATCAGCCTACACCTGTAATTAACTTACCAAACATACAGAAGAGAAGTGTTAGTTCTGTGAACCCAGTGAATATAAAACAAATAGAATTAGATGATGTGAAATTTCTAAATCAAGTGATAAAGAACAGTGAATCAATTAGTGTTAATACAGACGAATTTACTTCCTTTCAAACAAATTCCATAAGCTTAGCAACGGTCATTTTATATGTAATACTATTTTTATTAGTTTTAGCTTTTATATGTTACTATTATAAAAATGCTTTTAATTTCTGTAAAAATCGAAATCTTCGGATTCCGGAACAAGCCAAACCCGCAGATTTCGAAATTAAGGAGGGAGGAGTTATGTCCCGTGGGACCCCATTTTTGCAAACAAAGTAATTCCTCCGAAGGTCGGTTGCGACATGTTCTAAGAACATAAGTGCTGAATTGTTATTTTCATTGTTCGTCATTTTGTATTAAATAAATTCACAATATTCTTAGCATCCAATTCTGCTAGTTGTTGTCTTTAATTTTAATTCCTTTATTTTATTAGTTTTAAATTTAAATAAAATTAATTATTTTTTAAAACACAAGTTGAAGCTCCCGAAACTTGACTAGTTTCATAAATGTATCATAATATTACATATACTAATTATATATTAAACTAAAAACGGAAATTAAATTTAATACCAAAGAAAACAATATTGATTTAATGAAATCGACTGTCTGTTGTACATAACGAGCTATCTGCTTTTATGGGCTGTCTGCCCAAGGGCACTCGGGCCGTCTGCCCACAATTACATGGGCTGTCTGCCCACAGTCACAAGGGCTGTCTGCCCAAAATCATACTGGCTATCTGCCTACAATCATACGGGCTATCTGCCCACAACAACACGGGCTGTCTGCCCACAACCACACGGGCTGTCTGCCCACAACCACACGGGCTGTCTGCCCACAACCACACGGGCTGTCTGCCCACAACCACACGGGCTGTCTGCCCACAACCACACGGGCTGTCTGCCCACAACCACACGGGCTGTCTGCCCACAACCACACGGGCTGTCTGCCCACAACCACACGGGCTGTCTGCCCACAACCACACGGGCTGTCTGCCCACAACCACACGGGCTGTCTGCCCACAACCACACGGGCTGTCTGCCCACAACCACACGGGCTGTCTGCCCATAACCACACGGGCTGTCTGCCCACAACCACACGGGCTGTCTGCCCACAACCACACGGGCTGTCTGCCCAGAGACACGAGGGCTATCTGGCCTCACTAAAAATGTTTTAATCAGAAAATGGGAAAATCTAATAACTACATATATCTATGTATCTACTATAATTAATAATTAGAATCATCATTACTATCCTTAGATTTATCAGATCCCGAATCATTTGAAGTATTGGAATTATATACATCATTATGGTCATTTTCCTCGCTGTCATCAGATTGACGATCAAACATTACCCAAGGCTGAAGTTTATCAATAGCAACTACAGCTTTATATAAATGTTTGCTTTTTCTAGTAATCGGAGTATCCTCAATTTCATATCGGTCATGATCAAACACTTTACTTATTTTATACGGACCCTGAAATTTTAGCAAGAGTTTTCTACTTTGTCCGGTAGAAGCCTGATTACGACAAACGCGGACGAGATCACCTACTTGATACTTTTGCGGTGCTTTTCTATGTTTATCGTAGTGTTTTTTTGGCTATTTTGTACTTTGGATATGTGCTCTGTAACTTCTTCTCTGATTTTATCAATATTTTGTGGGTCCCGGTCAAAATCGTTAGTCAATGTCGTGCTTATACGACTATCAGAAACGCTAGTCATTTTAGATTCGAACAATACTTCGGCTGGAGTTCTACCTATTCCTTTATTTAAAGTATTATTTAACGACCATTGAATTTTTGCTATGTGATCATCCCATCTGTTTTCTGGACACCCATTATTTGCAGTAGCTAAGGATTCGGTTATTGTACGATTATAACGTTCTACCTGTCCATTGGCTCTTGGAGTAGAAACCGCGTTTAAAATGTGTTTGATACCGAGTTCATTTGTAAATTTCGTAAAAATTGAGCTTGTGAAACTACTACCTCGGTCAGTTATTAATCTAGTCGGAACCCCAAATGTATAAAATATATCTTTTAATGTATTTATTACGTATTTAGCATCTGTACCTTTTACTGCTTTTAATAAAATAAACTTAGAAAATGCGTCTATTGCGACAAGTAAATAAGTGTTTTTATTACGACTACGAATAAATGGTCCTAAATGATCTATATGTATTGTATGAAATGGGACAGGCGTTTTCGGTATCGGATTTAAAAAGCCTTGTGGTTTACCAGCTGGTGTTTTATGGTAAGCACAATCTAAACACGATCGCACGTACTTTTGAACAAATTGTCTCATTTTCGGGAACCAGTAAGCATCAGAAATTTTGGCAAGTGCTTTGTCAATACCTACATGACCTATGTCATCGTGACCTTGCTTAACGATACGCCATCTAGATGCTTTAGGTACAACCCATTTTAACCCCGATTCAGTTTTTCGGTATAAATGACCATTGATAAATTTATAATTATTTTTAATGTCAACCACGTCTTCTGGGTGTTTGTCTGTCAAAATACAAATTATGCGTTTTAACTTAGGGTCGGAATTTTGAACCGTGGCCAACCAATCATTAGAATTTACATTCGAAATAGAGGCAATGGGAAAATCTATAGAGTTATTTATGGGATTTCGACTTAATGCATCTGCGTGATTCATTTTACTACCCGAGCGGTATTCAATGTGACAGTTAAATTCTTGGAGTTGACTCCACCAACGAGCCACTCGAGGTAAAATATCTCTCTTTTCAAAAGTAGCCCTAAGCGAGTTGCAATCCGTTACAATTTTAAATTCAAGTCCCAGTAAGTATACCCGAAAACGTTGTAAAGCACAAATTACTGCCAGGGTTTCCAGATCATATGAAGTATATCTCTGTTCATCAGAGGAAGTCTGACGACTAAAATAAGCGACAGCGCGAAATGGACCCACGTCATTTCTTTGAAGCAATATGGCACCTATCCCTATTTTGCATGCATCCGTATGTACTTCGGTTTCAGCAAGTGGATTATATAAGGCCATAGTTGGTCTTTTTACTAATTCTGATTTTAGTAATGAAAAAGCCTTTTCCTGTTCTTCCGTCCAAACAAATTTAGAATCTTTTTTTAGTAAATGAGTTAGTGGTTTAGCAATTACAGAGAAATTCTTTATAAATCGTCTAAAGAAACTGGTTAACCCTAGAAACTGACGGATATTTTGCTGTGTTGTCGGTCGTGGAAATTTAGAGACTGCATCAGTTTTTAGTGATCCCGGTTTAATACCGTTTTCCGAAAGCTCAAAGCCTAAAAAGTCTACAGATGTCATGAAAAAGTTACATTTGCTTAGCTTAAGTGTCAAACCCGAACACTTTAATAATTCTAGTATTGTTGATAATTTCTCTAAGCCGTCTTTAATCGTTTTTGAGGGAATAATTATATCGTCCATGTATGCAACAGCTGTGCCCGGCTTAGATTTACTAAGGACTTTATTTATAATCCTCTGAAAGACAGCTGGAGCATTTGCCAGGCCGAAGGGCATACGATTGAATTCATACTGCCCTTCTGGAGTAACGAATGAAGTTTTATTTTTACTCTCTTCACAAATGGGTACCTGGTAATAGCCGGACGCTAAGTCCAAAGTAGTGAAATATTTATAACCTGACAAATTATCCAGCTGGTCTTCAATACGTGGTAACGGATAGTGCTCTTTAATTGTTTTCTTATTTAATGCCCTAAAATCCACGCATAATCTCCTGTCACCAGTTTTCTTTTTTACAATTATTATAGGACTAGCAAATTGAGAGGTAGATTCACGAATTATACCAGCGGAAAGCATTTCATCAATCATTTCCCATACTATCCCTTTTTCTTCAAACGATAATCGATATGGTCTATATACTATTGGTTGATCATCCGTTAATTTAATTGACAGTTCACCGTCCTTTGTACAACCCAATTCTTTTAAACTAAAAACAAAGCAGCATTTATATTTATTTAGTAATTCATACAACATGCTTCGTTCACTATTATTTAAGCTCGATTCTACGTTTATTTGATTTTTATTTAAAATTCTATTACTATCATTTTCATAATCTGATATTAATGATATGTTCGTTTTTGTGACAGAAAGTTTTTGGTCAATTTTAAAACCCCTTGCAATTTTTATATCTTTTAATAATTTATTACTTGAATTTGGTTCACCCTTTATTATTAATTGTCCTTTGCCGTCTTCAAAATTATATAACCCTCTTACAATTATATATTCTTTACATGGTTCTAATCTAACTCCCCCTTCGATATACAAATCTCCACTGTAAACGGGATCCGAATAAACGTCAACGACTATTAAACTACTGATAACAAAATCATGTCTTAGTTTAATATCATATTTATCCTTTCCCGGTTCAGAATCTCCAATAGAGATAAAACCTAAGTCATCTGCAGTTTTTATTACCATAATGTGATTTTGTTCTGTATAAGAATGACCAATAAGTAAAGGATATTTTGGTAAATAGATATCGGGAACAATTAAAACTTCTGTTCAGTCATCGATCGACCGCCGTCGAGAGAGGACGAGTCGATGTGAAACTAAAATACGAATTCGAATGAATTGTACGATTATTACGTAAAAAGTTTATTTTTATCATTAATAGGTTGTGGAAGTCAAGAAACTTGTTTGCATTTAGTTTAATATGTTAATTTACAATATGTAAACTGTAATGGATGGTGAAAACTATGATTTTTTTAACGATAAGGAGATAAGTCGCGTCCAATCGGACCAGCAAACTGACAGAACGGCCGCGAGGAGTGTATATCAGGAGCAAAATGTGGAAAGAGATTTGATGAGGACTACTATGTTAGAAGAGTGTATAAATCAAGAGGATATGGAATCGGAATATACTAACGGTTTAAGGAAGAGAAAGGGAGATCACAGAGAAGAGGATAACACTTTTTATGAGGGTGAGTGGGAGACGGTTACTCGGGGAAGAAAAGCAGTAAGGCGCCATAAGCAGACAGAAGTAGTAGAAGCGGAAAATATTCAAATTTGTGTAACTAGCAAAAACGATTTACCGAAGCAATTTACGCTAGCTAAATTGCTAAAGGAGCATAATATTGATAAAATATCTAAACTTAAGTATGTTAGTAAGAATAAGATCTTTATTTCTTTTGAGAATGAGTCTAGTGCAGAAAAATTCCTTCAATCAGAAATTTCTTCCAAAATGGAGTGGAGGTGCTTTAAAACTTATGAGGTCGGGGAATCGTACGGCGTCATTAAAAATGTGGAGATGGAAATTTCCGAGGAAGAAATTTTAAACCAAATATCTTCGCCAATAGAAATAATGTCAGCGAAAAGACTGAACAAAAGAAACATGGATAATACATGCACTGCTTGGATTATGAGTGAATCTGTGCGACTGGGTTTCAAGGGTACATCAGTTCCACCATATATTTTCATTCATCAAGTCCGTATAAAAGTAGAAAAGTATATATTTCCAGTCACCCAATGTGCCAGATGTTGGAAATTTGGCCACATGTCTAGGTTCTGCCCTAATAAAAAAATTATTTGCCCGAAATGTGCTGATCTACATGAAAATTGTGAAACAGAAACCTTTAAATGCGTAAATTGTCTGGGATCCCATATGGCAATGCACAAAATATGCCCTGTTTTTAAAAAAGAGAAAAAGATCCGTGAGCTCATGTCTGAATTCAATGTGACATACAAAAAGGCTAAAGAAATGTATGTACCACCCACTCCAATCTCTGAACGCCTAGTAAGACGTCCCATTGACGATGAAGATAATAATGGGTCTGAGAATTTTCCAGTGTTGATTCCAGCTAATGAACCGGGGGATGTTAACAATATATTTTTGGATGGTTCTTATGCTTCCAAGGTGATATCACAAAATACTGAGAAAGAAAAGATAAATGTTATTACAGGAATAGAGAAGGTGCAGAAAAAAAAAAGAAAGACCAAGAAATGAGGTACATACAGAGAAATGAGGAGGAAATGATGGAGGAAGAATTCGGACAAGGCCAAAGCCAAACTCAAGATCAAGGTTTGAGAATAGGACGAGGACATGGTAAGAGACAGAAGAATCATAAACAAAGCTCACAGCCTCAATCTAATGAATTCAATTGGGATGAAGGACCTTATGTGTACTCTGAGAATGAAGCCCCTAATCATGCTACGATGGAAACGGACGATACAGATAAGTGTAAAAAAGACTTTTCATTCTCTCGTTTACTAAGTCAGTTGAAGGTCATTATATTTAATAGCAATCGTAGTTTAGAAAAGAAGATAGAAATGTCGATAAAGGTATGTATTGAATGGGTAATAACCAAGACAATTAGCTTTATATCAGCCAGATCCTTTTTAAATTCAGATAATCATTATGGATAAAAGTCATCTTACAAATATCAAAGTGAACTTGATCCAATGGAATTGCCAGAGTTTGAGGCCTAAATATGTGTCCTTTGAAGCACTTCTTAACCAGGAAAAAATTCACATTGCAATTTTAAGCGAAACTTGGTTTGAGCCTGAGAGTTATTTTAAGATTAATAATTATAATTGTTACCGCCTAGATAGGGCCGATTCATATGGTGGCGTAGCTTGTTTAACTCATAAATCCGTTAAGTCTTACCTTTGTTCATCGCACAGCTTAAATTCTGGGATTGAGTTAATACATGTAAAAATCCTAAATTGTAGATATATTGAAAATATTATTGCTATATATTGTCCGTCCTCTGTAAATACCTCTCAAAGTGATTGGGATCATATCTTTTCATTAAGTAATAATAAAACACTTATTTTAGGCGATTTTAACGGCCATCATATTAGCTGGTCTTATAAAACAGACAGTCGAGGCAATCAGATCATGGAGGCTATGTTAGATTCTAATTTTACTTGTCTAAATGATGGTAGTCCCACAAGAATAAGACTTTCAAATGGTATTTTACAACAGTCATCGCCTGATATTTCTTTTATTTCTTCAGATACTTGTGTTAACTTTACTTGGAAAACTACAAATGAGTCTCTTGGTAGTGATCACCTAATTATTAAAATATCTTATGTTCAAAACTTTAATAAAAACTACATCAAGAAGAGAAATTATAAAAAAGGTGCTTGGACGGAATATTCCTCACACATTGAAAACGCTTTAGCCGTGTTTAGTGTTCCTGTCAATAATCAAAAGTTTTATGATAAATTCATAGACGTTTTACAAAATGCCGCAAACATTCATATCCCTAATATTAAAATTCCTACAGGTGTCAATCATAATTTTGTTCCGAAACCTTACTGGAACTCTGAGCTATCAAAAGCAGTAGCTGAACGCAGACTAGCCTTAGCAACATTTCGACGATGCTCGTCACCTCATAATTTAACTGAACTAAAAAAGAAAATAGCTCATGCGCAAAGATTAATTCGTTTAGCTAAATGTAAGTCGTGGCAAAATTTTTGTTCATCGGTTGACGAAACCTCTTCTGCATCAGAAATGTGGCAAAAAATGAAGTGGATAAAGGGTCGTTTTACACCAAGACAAATTGTACCTAAAGAAAATATAGAAAAATTACTTAACGATTTGACTCCTGATTTTGTAAGTCCATCTGATCCGTTAATAGGTTCAAGTAACTTAATCCTAGATACCAATATCTCGATGCAAGAACTACAAAATTGTTTAAAAAAAAAAGACACTGCTCCAGGTTGCGACGAGATATCTTTTTCAATGCTTTATCATCTTCCGCCTGCAGGTAAATTAATACTTTTGGAATTGTACAATCGTTGTTACTTGTCTGGTTTTGTTCCTTCACAGTGGAGAATGATTTCGGTTGTCCCTATACCTAAACATGGTTCAACTTCCTCACTGCGTCCGATCGCTTTAATATCATGTTTGTGCAAGGTTTTACACTCTATTCTTAATAAGCGACTTGAATGGTACTTTGAAAAACAATCCCTATTTCCTAACGTCATGACCGGCTTTCGCAAATCTCGCTCTTGTTTAGATAACCTTACTTGCCTGACTTCTCACATTCAAAAAGGTTTTTCTAACAACCTATTAACAGTAGGTTGCTTTATCGATATTAAAAATGCTTATAATAATGTCAATGTGACATCTCTAGTGAAAATTCTTGAGGAATTCCAGGTCGGATCTAAAATGTGTAGATACTTATGGTCCTTCCTAAGTTTACGAATACTTCAAATTTCTACTGAGGGTATTATAATGACGAGGAGGACTTGCCAGGGTTTGGCGCAAGGAGATCCTATATCTCCGTTACTTTTTAATATAGCAACATTGAATATATGTAATAGTGTGAACAATGTTGAGATATCACAATATGCCGATGATTTTGTGATTTACAGCACCAAAAAACTTTTAACAGATGCAATAAGAGAACTGCAATTAGCGTTAGGTATAATCAGTAGCTTGTTAGATAACATTGGATTGGAAATTTCTCCAGAGAAAAGCAAAATATGCATTTTTAAAAAAGGGCGTTTCCGTGGATCTGTAGACTTCTCTTTTAATAATTATTCATTAATGCTATGTGATAATGTTAAATATTTAGGTTTATGGCTTGACAGTTCTTTAAAATGGGGAAAACATATTAATGAAACAGTGCTTAGGGTTCAAAATTGTATTAAATTATTAAAATTATTATCCGGTTCAGGTTGGAGAGTTCATCAAAAACATTTAAGAAGGTTGTATATATCAATTATACGTAGTAGGATTGACTATGCTAGTTTTTTATATGATAGTAGCTGTAAAACTAATCTATTAAAATTAGATAGAATTCAAAATCAGGCCATGCGAGTGGTTGGAGGTTATATACGTAGTACGCCCACACACGTTATGGAGAGTGATTTGTGTCTTCCACCTCTATTCATAAGAAGAAGATATTTAGCACAAAAATTTTGGCTGAAGTCTAATTCCTTTAAAAATAGCAAAGTTATTAAATATATTGACGATCTCGCACTTCAACGCAGGAGTCCGTTTTGGACTCAACGAAAACCACCGATATTAGCATCTATTCACCCATATTTAAATTCACTTCCCATATATTCCATTGATAAACTTGATATGTTTTCATTCCCATATATTCCATTGATAAACTTGATATGTTTTCATTAGGCACCTGGATAAGTAATTTTAATTTAACAGACGTTATTGTAGACAACATACCGGCTGTTGACCGTGCGAAACGCTCATACAACTCCGATATTTTAAAAATATATGTTCTGTTTACATAAATAATAGATATTCTGAATATTACCAGTTATATACCGATGGATCCAAGGAAGGGACCAGTGGCGGTGCCGCCTTTTTTGATCCCTTCATAAAGAGGCACATGAAATTCCAAATTGACGCAAACATTTCGATAATGCATCTTGAATTAATAGCTCTATCTGAAGCTGTTTCCTACACAGATTCTATTGAATGCAACAAATTTGTTATCTTTTGCGATTCAAAGTGCGCGTTGCAACATATAGCTCGGTGTACCTCGCACGTGCGAGGTAACCCGATAGCTTATAATATCTTAGAATCAATTTTAAAGTTACAATATAAAAATAGAAACATAGTTCTCCAATGGATTCCGTCACACATAAAACTTGAAGAAAACGAAAAAGTTGACCTTTTAGCGAAACAAGCTAGTACGGATGGTATACCTTTGCTAATACTACCTTTACATTCAGATTACCTATTAACTGTAAAATCCCAATGTAAAGAGATATGGCAAGAGTATTTCGATAAAAGATCTACCGAAAAAGGCATTTGGTATCAGACTATACAACCTGAAATCACTTCGTACCCCTGGTTTGACAAATTTATGTATAAAAGAAATATACTTGTTACTGCTCTCAGGCTCCGTTCCGGTCACATTCCAACCAATAAGTTTGCATTTTTAATGAAGAAAGTACAATCACCTAATTGCGAAATTTGTGGATTCCCAGAAGATGTACAACACATATTGATGGAATGTGAACGTAACGCCAATGAAAGATTAAACTTATTCGGTCATTCTATTTCATATGATGTTGGCCGATGCAATACAATATTAGCATTACCCTTATCTAAAAAAGCTCTAAACCTATATGACCTAGCGATAAAATGTTTATTATTAAGGAAGTAAATTGCTTATTTTTTATGTATCTTTAGAAGTTTATTGTTTGTTACTGTGTTTTGCTGTTTTTGTGATTTGCACGATGGGGTGATGTGGTCGCTCAGCGACAAAACCCTTTTCTACAATAAATGAAAAAAAAAACTTCTGTTATTGCGGGAACATTATCAATCACAATCAAAACCTCGCAACTCCCTAATGGTGATACTTAAAAGAATTCCTGAATCCTGCTAAATTATCGCTATATTTTTCATTCCAAGTTTTTAAAATACTTCTCGCCTCAGATTCCCTTAGTAATGTTTTTCTGCTACCCAAGTCAATAAAGGAATTTAAGATAATACCGTTAAGAAAAGCTTGTTTGTAAAATTTTTTATCTTCATTCGTACTATTAATATTCATAACAGTTTTTTCATTACTATTAGTATTTTTATCAATTTGGGATGTTAGTACTTCATTGTTATTTTCAACAGTCGAATTTTTCTTAAAACATTCGTGTGATAAATGCCCGAGAAGGTTACATTTTGAGCATCTTTTGATAGGTTGAACGCACCTCGAACTAAAATGACCTATTTGTCCACAATTAAAGCAATGCGTATTAGGACGCTTATCACTGAACATTCTTCTTTGCGTGCTTAAATTAGGAGAATTAATATAAGGTACCTTATCTGGACGCTTAGGTACTTTAATATTCTTTAAGAATGTAAGGAGCTTATTAGGGTCGTCGAATTGCCCAGATTCGGCCCCCATTCTGACGGTCCTATCTTCGATACCGAATATTATACAATCTACCGCTTTCTTTCCATTGAGACCACAGCGATTTAACAAAATCTATTTTTTCGTAAAAATATTCTTCTAGCGAGTCACCAAATTTGGCTCTTTTTGACAGCATTTCGTGTAATAATTGGCCATAATTTTCTTGACAAGGGAAAGATTCCAATAGTTTATGTTGCCATTCAGGCCATGAAAACAAGACTGAGGGAAGGCTTTCGTACCATCTCTTTGCTATACCCGTTAATTTTGACAAAGCAAAATGAATAGTTTGTTTGTCTGACCACTCGAAAATAGTCGCGCATTCATTAACTTTATTTATCCACATTGACATTGTTTGATTCCTTAATGATGGATCAAATTCAGGAACGGTATTAGTGTGATTTTGGAATTTATCATTACTATTTTTGGAAATGGCGGTTGATAATACATTAATTAATCTATTGAATTCAGATGAACTTGATTGCGTAAAGTCTGTGGCAGGGTTTTGGTCATCTCGCAATTGTATGGGATCAGATATATACGGTATTTGTACATTGTTATTACTTAAATTATGAACATTAGATTCGGTACCTTGCAACTGATCCCGTTCGAGCTGTCGTCCACCGCTGTCACGTTCAGGTCTACGATAGTCGCTAGCGTGGCGACGACGACGACGCTGCCCTCTCGATCTACTGCTATGACGGCTACGATGACGATGCTGCCTTCTTGATCTGCTGCTACGGTGACTACGTTCGTCGTACTCCGATTCCGTCGAAGAATGTCTGGTGGCTCGTCGTCTACTACGACGATGCTCACGTTCTCTTGAAACTGAAGAGTGTTCCGATGAACTACTTATATGACGTCTCCGCTTGCGACGTTTAGTTCTTTTGTGTAAAGATCGATTCTCAGAACAACGAACTTCATTTTCTCCATTCTGGGTATCTGTATTAGGACTAGGCCGAATGGCGTCCATGGCAGCAGGTTAATATCCCACTTCTGAGATTTGTAAAAATCTCTTAATTAAAGTTATCTCAATTAAAATCACAAACTCAATAGTATAAACTTTTAATTCCACTTCATACACTTCTCTTTAATACTTGCGTTTACACTATATTTTCTGAACACCTTACTCACTAATTATACACAAGTATAAACTTCCTCCAAACTGTATAATAGTAGGACTTGTGATTCTAACCGAATTTGGTCAGAGATTCGACACTCGCGATACCGTAGCTAAGACTGCCGCCTAGCGACTGTACACGCCTTTTATAAATGGCTGTTTTATCTTTTTTCTCATTTACCCACTAATTTATTTCGTAACTGTCTATTATTTTAACGTTAAAGTACCCACTATTTTACAATACATATATAAATAACAAAATGTATTTATATCGTGTGTAGTCGTAGCTGAAGACAGGAGTTCTGCGTGTCAAATAATCGAGGAGAAAAGAGCGGTTGCTAAAATAGGGAGTGGTATTCACATTTCTAATTTTTTTTTCTTCAAAAATTTAGAAATTAGTTGATATCGCAGAATGGTGTTGAATAACTTTCTTCTACACTATGGTAAGTGTTGTAATACAGTACGAGACAAAATACGTTGTCATATATTTATTTGTAAGTCTTTTGTCCTGTCAGCATCACTGCGGCTGTAAGCCGTAATGAAACTAACAGCTGTGATACCAAATCTATGAAGTTTGCTCCCCAGATTAACAACTTATGTCCTAATGCTCAATTTGCGGAGAAACTACTAGAGCATTGTTAGGCAGGGCTAGCAAAATAAGCGTATTTGTCTAGTTTGAGAAGCCTTGCATGATCTACGAAATTGTGCGGTAAATGTCTATTTAAAAAAAAAATGTATTATTTTTAAAATACATATGCTACTGCACGATTGCATTTATTTATATTTATTATTATTCGGCTAGATTTTTATATCTAATATTAATATTAAAACTAAGACTTTTAAATTAAAGGCAAAAAAATACTATGACTAGAATAAGAATAAGCATGGAAGGAAATTAACGTCGAAGTGAGTGAATGTAAATTGGAATATTTTCTTACGTAATATATAAGAATATTATATTTATTAGTAGCATTTTAATATTTATTTATGAAATGTATTTTAAACAATGTTTATAGAAGAAATTTAACATTTTATTTTTCCATGCCGTTGTAGATTAATGTATGCTTTATATCTCTTTGTGGAATTAGCGACCCTACGGTATATTATTTAATGATTTATTTTAAAGTTTCGATTGCTCATGCTATAGACATTTTAACTTTGAACATGCATGCTGATGTTATGATTATCATAGGCCATTGTACATAGTTGTCTTTGATAAAATGGGTAACTTAAAATATTATTGATGCATATTAATGTAGATGTTTGTTAACAGTAAAAGTATAACATTTTCATATAAAATCAGGCTTGCAGATATCCTTTTCTGCATGCATACGAGCTAATCATATTGATAAGCTACACAATCTACTAAGTCATTCAGAATAGGATGCTTGCAAGCCCACATAGGTAACAATGAAATAATTGACATGCATTGTTTCAATGGGAAGCGGTACGTACCAAAATATTTATCGATATTTAAATTCTTTTTATCATTCAGTAACCTGTTTACAATGAAGCTTACGCTATTTTTTCAGATGATCTGCATCTACGAACAAAATAAAACACCTAGTGACATAATAACAATATTATAGAATATGCAAACAATAATTAAACATCTAATTATTTAACAAAAGTACAAATGTCTACTATTTTATAATAATAATAATTTAAGCAGAAAAGTTGAGCATCAGACTTATAATACAAAGTATTTATATTCTACTCATTTAACCACTTTAATTATAATAATTTGAAACAATAATCACTCGTTTATTTATATTAATCTATATGTGAATGAGCTTTATTTGAAAAACTAAATTAGAACAAGTTATTTTTAATAAATTTGCATAAATTTAGAAATTCAATATCTTATCCAGTATTCTATAAACTGAGATAAAATCAGTCAATCTGTAAACAATATAGTGATACGTAAATATCAAAATCAAGATATCAAAATATAATTTTAAAATATAAGAATAGTTCCAAGAATTCTAGCTCTTTTTTTTTTTTTTTTTTTTTTTAATCTTATTTGAGGAGCTTTGCCAGGTACTGACAATGTCGCTCCATAGAGCCATCATTTGTTTAGGACCTTCTTTTAAGACCTACATTAACAATTTTGTATAAAGAGCGCGCATTAGCAGATAATGGAAATGTTAAAGCACTGTTACAATATCCAACTTGTTTTAAATTTACATCTGCTAGTAACTCAGCTCGAACATCTGCATTTCTTATACATTCCAACATTATATGTAAAACATCTTCTATGCAGTCGCACTCTGTACAATTTGGTGAAGCCACTTTACCCATTAAAAAAGTAAATTTATTTAAAGGGATATGTCCAGAACGAATTCTCAGGGCTATCAAAAGTTCTTGTCTTCCAAGATTACAATTTTTATCAATCCAAGGTGTTTTCCATGGCTCACTTTGTATCGTTCTGTACCATATCCCTTTCTCCTTAGAACGATGGTCGAAATATTCCTTCCATAACATGTAGCAATTTTTGTTTTACAAATGTACATAATGTCAGAAAAATTTGGTAAAATTTGCAATGGAACGCCATCAGTTGAAGCTTCTTTAGCTAACCGGTCAACAACCTCATTCCCCATTAAACCAATATGGGACGGAATCCACTGCAGAGAGACAACTTTTGATCTAGACTTCATTCTAAAAATACGATCGATTATGGAGTAGGCAATCGGTAGGCCTCTAAAACTAGAGGCACACCGAGCCAAATGTTGAAGTGAGCTCTTAGAATCCGTTAAAATAACAAATTTATCATAATCAATAGAATCTATATATGCTAATGCTTCTGAAATAGCTATGAGCTCGAGATACATAATCGAAATAATGTTATTAATTTTGAATTTCATACCTTTACTAATTTGAAAATCGTAAAAAGCTGCACCCAAATAGTTATCATCTTTAGACCCATCGGTATAAACTTTGTAGAAAGAGGAATAATTATTTTCTATGAATCCTTCACAATATTGATTCAATTTTGAGACATCATAGTCTCTTTTCGAGCCTTGTAGACCGGTTACTTTGGTGTAAATAATATTGGTAAGTTTATACGAGCTCATCCAATATTTTTGCTGAAACATTTGTAATTGATCACTTGTATAAATATCAATATTGCTATATGTGTTTAGAATAGTAGCTAACGTAGGGGGTCTCTTATTTCTCCAATATCTATGGTGTAATACCGAATTTAATTCATTTAGCAATAATACTGTAGGATTGTTTTTAATAGATTTTAATTTTAATAAAAACTTGGCAGCCAGAAATCTTCTTCGTATATACAATGGTGGTAAACAAAGCTCACTCTGCATTACATGGATTGGCGTGCTTTTAATAAAACCTCCAACTATTCGCACGTCTTGGTTTTGAAGCTTCATCCAACTTAAAATAAATTTTGAATTCACAAACTGTTATCGAATAGGAAACTAGCGTAATCTAAATCGACTCTTCTAATAAGAGATATATAGAGACCTCTAAATGCCTTGGATGAACACCCCATCCTGATTCTGCTAAAACTTTAAAATTACATCCAGAAGTCCTGAAACACTTTTCTTTCTAATTTCTGTAGCATATGTGCTCCCCATCTCAAATTGACCGGTCATCTGAACCATAAACCCAAATACTGAAATGTATTAATAACTTCTAAAGGATTGTTATTTTACTTAACATTAATAGCCTCTCTATTCAGGCATTTTAAAAACGCAAAACTTGCTTGTGACGAGACACCGAGGCTCCAAGTCTTCGAATAATTCCTATAATTGCATTTAATGACCTTTGTAAGCTGTTCAGACGCGTCAACTAAATTGTTAGTGAGATATAAAGATAACAAAGTGTGTCATCTGCGTATTGCAAGATAGATACCTCTTTGATATTATATGTTACAAAACATTATGAGTCGCTACATTAAAGAGTAAAGGCTATGACAAAGGATCCCCTTTGGGGTAGTCCTCGACCAGTGCTCCTGAAAAATATAAGAATTAGTCAATTTTAATTTTAGGTTCTCGCAGTTTCTTTAAGAACTCCTACAAATATTTACAAATTTTTAGCCTCAACCCCTAAGCTATATCTAATGATTAAAACCAATTTTTTAATATCAATATTATTGTAAAGCGTTGTCTACATCTATAAAACAAGTTAAGGTAACTCCTGATCCTTATGCGAAGCCAGTTTGTATTTTTGTCACCAGGTCATTACTTGGCCGTCTAAAGAAGACCTTGACTTTCTAAAGCCTATCATTCTCGGATGAAAAATGTTTGATGTTTCAAATAACCATTCTAGACGCCATAAATAAAATGGAAAAACTTTACACATGCAACGAAATTAAAGAAATAGGACGAAAAGAAGAAGCCATAGTGGATCCTTGATTTGGTTTTGGAATTGAACTATACCAAATGTCTCTCCACTGAGAAGGGATAAAACTACATAATAACAAAAAATTAGATTTGAAACAGTTGAAGTAAACATGAGTTTAGCATTTATCAGGTAAAATTGTTTTATCAATCGAGAAATGAATGATCATCGCAACTGGGAGTTGTATCTTTAGACTTGATACAAATTTCTAATTCGTGTAATGTAAATTGGTACTTCTAATGGTAAATTCAGATGGAACCGAAATCATTATTGGCTGAGCGAACGAAACGTGAAATGGAGGGCATAGTTCAAATAATAAGCTTTCAGCTTGGCTTTTTTCTAATGGGAAGTTTTGCAACGTTTATAACCTTTAAGTTTCACTTCATCTTTTGCATCACATCATACCGCTTTGTTGTAATCGGCGCATGGAGTTACAAAACTCCTGTTCCAACTTTTACTTGATATTTTCTAATCAATTTTCGAGACTCCCTAATTTTATCTTTTAGAATTTTCAAATTCGAAGGAGTAGGATTACGCCTGAAGCCTGTTTACAAAGCTAAACTCACGTTCATATGCAAATCGATTTAGACAAAAATTGGGATTCCAATATTTTTAGGAAAGAAAATTTAGAAGTAGGTTTCAAGAATAATCTAATAGTAGGGATATGTTCATCAGCTGCTTTATTAATATTATTAATGAATAAACTGCACATGAAAACTGAATGATTATCTTATAACAGCAAAATTAGCAGTTGATGACTTTAAAACTATTTTCATAAGAAACCCAACTGTTAGTTTAAGCGGTAATTTCTTTTTAACACAAGCAAATGTAAATTAGATGATAAAGTTAAAGTTAATGACAATTTAATTACCAAATGATCACTTCCCAGAGATTCGTTCATAACCCGCCAATCAAATTTATGTGAAATATCATTTGTAGCAATAGATATGTCGGGATTTAGCTTTCTTTTTGAATAACGTCAGATACCATTTTGATCCTAGTAAAACTACCATCGTTCAACAGCTGTGATGAGATTATTATTATCAATAAGAGCATTTAATATTTGACAATCCCTCAAATCTATTTTATGACACCAATTGGAATGATGTGCACAAAGTCCCCAGAATCAAGGAAATTACTGGTGATGTGAGAGAAAAGGGTATCCCAATCT